>JAYKAV010002086.1:303768-456156 GCA_035582835.1 Phoebastria nigripes | reverse complement strand
CCCCCGCGCTGGCTTCAGGCGGCCGGCGGCGGAGCCGGGCCCCGCCGTGCCGCAGGGGCTGATCCGGGCGGCTCGGAAGAGCGGGCAGTTAAACCTGTCGGGCCGGAGCCTCAGCGAGGGTGAGCGCGGGGAGTCGGCCCCGGCTCCTGCCGCCCTGGGGCGGTGTGGGTGAGCTCGGTGCCGGCGGGGACGCGCTGCTCCTGGCCCTTCCCCGTAGCTGGCGGTGACACCCGTTCTTCCCCGCACCTCGGCCGGGCTAAGGCGGGTGTGCTGCCGTGGAGGGCCGGGGCGGGCAGGGCGGCGCTGGGCCCGCCGCCCGCGCCTTCCCGCGGCGGGGTGGGAGGCCGAGGGACGCCGCTGCGCTTGTGGCCGAGCCCTCAGCTCTCCGGAAAAGCACAGGAGTCGGCAGCTGGGGGAACAGGCGCCGCGTTTGCCGGTGGTTGCTGGCCGATTCGGGGGGCTTGGTGTTCCGCCTGTGCCTCGGGTGTATGCTCGGCAGTGCCGTCCGGGTAGGACAGGAAAAATACAGAGGGAGCAACAGCAACGAATACTTCTACCATCTGTTTGCAGCTCAACTTACGTTTGGCTGTTGCTGGCAGATTTCCATCAGCTTGTTATTGTCAGCTCTAGAAAAATGTCTCTAGAAAAACAGTTGACTATATGTGTGTATGTATATATGAAAAGCACTATGACAGTGGAAGTTTGAGAGTAAATATCTGAAGAATTTGGTTGACGCGTGTATGTTTGTGCATGTAGTGCCTCAACATGTGTGGCGGATAAATTTGGATACTCCAGAGGAAGCTCATCAAAATCTCTCTTTTGGCGCTGCGGATCGCTGGTGGGAGCAAACAGATCTGACCAAGCTGATACTCGCCTCAAACAAACTGCAGTGTCTTTCAGAGGATGTCAAACTTCTGCCTGCACTCACTGTTCTGGATGTAAGTACAATGATCCCGTTATGGTCGGACTGTACTCTCTGCAGGAGGTGGGAAAACATGGTCTTAGATCTTTGTTTTCCATTTCACTGCAATGGTGGATGTGTAGAAGTGGCATTGGTGTATTCTCAGGATAAAGAAAAGATCGTTACAGGTCACTGATAGTGTGCCGATTTATACTCTGGTAGTGGGTACTGTTCTGTAGAAAGATCTAGGAAGTTTTGCTATGGACATTGAAGGAAGAGCTATTACTGGATGCAACCACCTTTCCTGTAACGCCCCCCCCTTCATATCTAATCTTTCAGCATTTACTATCAATTCAGTAGAATTTTGACAGATTGGCTGCTATTGGTAATTGCATTGAGGCATGTACATAGCTATTACTTTTATACAAAATTATTCTGTGTATTAGGTTAGCTTGATTAGTTTCTGGGGTAGGGAGAGAAAACCTACAAGGTACAAATTAGTAACTGTATTCTAAAAACTTTATTTTCCAGGTGCATGATAATCAACTGACATCACTTCCTTCTGCTTTAGGACAATTAGAAAATCTTCAGAAACTTGATGTCAGGTAAGTACATGTTACAAAACTGGAACATGAGAAATAGCGCAGTGACTTTCACAGTGTGAATAAGAGATTGCAGTATATCAAATTTTCTTTCAGAAAATTAATTTCAGATTTTTAACGAGAGAGTATTAGTATATTGAGAATCGTAAGTTTTGGATCAAAACCGATGGTCTTAGGTTTGTTAGAATTATTTTCACTGATACTCAAAGTCACAGTCTCGCTTGGAAGGTGAAAACAGCGGTATTTTGAATAATCACACAAAAGCAATATCTACATTCAGGTGCCTCAGTCTGGCAATTTTGTTTTAAAAGAACAAAAATACTTTTTGTTGTGAATAATATACATTGGAAATAATTGTATAGATCTTGTTCATGCTGGAAAGTTCGTATTCTTCTGTTTACTGGAGTAATTTTGTAAATTTGTGCACAAGGAGAGAGAGGGGATGCTRCCACTGTGTGTGTGAATGTAAGATCCCGCTGGAATATTGTAAATTCAGATGAGGATTAAAAGTATTCTTGGACAAATGAACAAACATAACTAATTTCTTCTAGGAAACTAATCCATTGTAGAGGGCTGTAACAGTTGTAGGAGACAAATTTTTCTTAAAGGTGACAGTATCCTGAACAGCAAGCATATGTGCATGCTGCAGCGTGAGAATGTTTTGCAGAAGCCTGTCTCACTGCAGATGTAATTAACAGCTAGCCTGTGCCAGCACGGAGTATCCAGTGTATCTGATGCTGGATGTGCTTCGTACTTGCTCTAGGGTCTGAAGAGTTTGTGTTTCAACAGGCCGTGTGTGGCTAAGATAACCCGGCTGATACAAGTGTTGCAACTCTAGTTCGGATAGCATCATACATAACACAAGTGTTCTTTATGCAGTTATGTTCTTAAAACGACTTAGTAATTGGGTTTTCCCTTTGTGTTCCATGTTTTAATACTAGCCACAACAAACTGAAAAGCATCCCAGAAGAGTTGATGCAGTTGTCGCATTTGAAGAGCCTTCTTCTTCATCACAATGAGCTGAGTCACTTGCCGGATGGATTTGGACAGCTTGTCAATTTAGAAGAATTAGTAAATGACAATTTTTTAAAAAATATTTATTTGTGCATGAAGTCTGATTTATCCATGTTTTGCTACTGCTAGTTAAAAAAAMCATAGCTTAGATGGCAGAACTTTGTGAATATTCTAATGACTTATGTAGGTTGTGAGTTATTACATGGTGGGGTTTTTTTGTTTGTTTGTTTGAAACCAAGTTTTGCTCTTGGTTTGCCAAATATTTTAAGAAAATTCAAATCCCTTGTGATCTGTCAGTCATGGGAGACTTGCTTCTTCCATTCACATTTCTACCAGGGAGATCCTGAAGATGTCAGCCATCTAATTTTAATGTTCTGCCAGTAATTAACTTCACAGTAGCAGTACTCGTGGGATATTTTAAACATCTCTATTTCTAACCTCTCTCTCTCTTTCTTTTTTTAATCTTCAGGATCTGTCCAACAACCATCTCACAGACATTCCAGCAAGTTTTGCTTTGCTCGTTAACTTAGTGCGACTCAATTTGGCTTGTAATCAACTCAAGAACCTGCCTGCAGATATCAGTGCGATGAAAAGTAAATTAGTTTCCTCAGATTATTAAATGCCATACAGCCAGTTCTGTAGTTATGTTCAGAAATGTAGTGCATATTATTCAGGATTTTAAAAATACATTCTTAAAGAATTACTGTGTTCTCAAGAATATTAGTTCAGAATTATTTAAAAAAATTAGCTACAGCTACTGTGTATCAAACTTGAGTCCTCTTATGGTTCATATTTATTGATAAATGGGACACGGAATGATCTGAAAAGTGTAAGGATTAATATTGTTCTCCTTAGAAGTTGTTAGCCTTAAGACTGCAATAAGCAATTTGACCAATTTTTTTTCTTTGTTGTGTATTTTGAGTGGCAAATAAAGSATAAATGAGAGAGAGTTGAAATTATTGGAGAGAAACCCCCCATAAATTAGAGAGTGATAAAATTGAATTCTGATTCTGAATGTTAAATATCAAGCTGACTAATGGTTGATATGAAACGCATATTTTAATAGCTGTCGCAGATCTACAGGAACAGGTGGTAGACTGCCAGCTTTTATAAATGCTATAGAAATTACCCGCAGATCTTTCTGAGATGGTCTACAATATTAGACCCTTTCTTGTTCCCTCCAGTCCCATACTCTAAACAAGTGCTAGTATCTGGCAGTGTCATTGAAAGCATTCCAGAATGTCCTATGAAGAACAAATGAAAAGTGGATGCCTTGTTTTCAGAAATACTGATGCTAACTGATTTGATTTCTTCTAAAATTCTGATTGGCAAAATGTTGTTATATTTATTTTAAAACCCAGGATATTTATGCTTCTGTAGAAAACAACTTTTACTTTCTTTTCCATTCGTCACTTGCACGCTTACTTCTATAGGCTTAAGACAATTGGATTGTACTAAAAACTACCTGGAAACTGTACCTTCTAAATTAGCAACTATGGCATCTTTGGAACAACTTTATCTGAGAAAAAATAAATTACGTTCCTTACCAGAATTTCCCTCATGCAAATTACTGAAGGTAAGGTTTGAAACGGTTGGTATACTGTAAATGCATTTGCTGTAAACTTTTAAATTAATAGCTGTTACTTTAAACACAAATTTTTGTGAATTGCTGTGATTAAAAGTTTATAATTCTGTGTGTAGAACTCTATTTAATACATCCCCATTTGCAATTACTCTTACTGTCCACGCTGGTCAATCTTAAGGTCATTTGGAAGACAAATTTGCAGCAGTACTCTTCAGATTTGGAAAATAAAAGAAATATTTAGAAGAGGAATGACTGAAAAACTAGGTCTAATGTTGCCTGCAACAGTTATTTTTATCTCTAGGAACATTTTCTGGATAAATTTACTTTGTTCACTATGATTTTTTTCTTTGTAACTGCAGAAAAAGTATACTTTTTTTTTTCCTTTTAGCATAGTCAGATCTTCCAAGTATTTTGTAGCCTTAATTGCTGATATGTTTAAAATTGAAAATCGCCTGCCTCAGAACATCAGAAATTTGTTACTCAACTAATAGAAAAATGATTGGGCCAATTGAATGCCTGTATCACTGTGTTGTTTCCAATGACCAAATCCATCAAAGAATGCAGATACCTTCTTAGTTCTGCATAACTCGGAACTTGGCAGTTAAAATCCCAAGCTATTTCAGCATTTTCTAACAAAATTCATGTTGATTTGTGAAGTTCAGTGTCTTAGTGTGTCCAGCAGCATGTGTAGACTCTTTTTGGTCTAAAGAACCATTCAATTTTTCCATTATAAGTGAAACATCTCCAATAGGGACATGGAGAGCTGCCCTCTCAACTTCCTATAACTTGGAATTTAAGAAATTCTTGAGCAAAGAAGTCGTTGACAAGTTCTTGACAAATGCAGAGCAAATTTATTCCTGGCTTGGAAATGGAACTCAAAGCTGAGGGTTCTGTGATGGTTTCAGAAAAGCTAAGTTCAGACTCGTGTCTCTGGATCTTTGGAGGCTTTGATATTTCATATGCAGATGAAAGGGAATCAAGATCTRTATTTTCTCCACATCACCGTATGTTTTTGCCAGTGCCATGGTTTAGGAGATTAGTAAGTTATAAAGTAATTTTACTAGAGTAATGTAATTGTAGGTGATCTTTGTTTCCATAGGAACTACATGCTGGTGAAAATCAAATTGAAATATTAAATGCAGAGAATCTGAAGCATCTGAATTCCCTCTCTGTATTGGAACTTAGAGACAACAAGATAAAATCAGTTCCTGATGAAATTACTCTGCTTCAGAAGCTGGAGCGACTTGATCTCACCAACAATGATATCAGTAGGTAATACTAAAAACTGCACTGTGATGAGGCATAGCTAATGACATCTAATTCTATAGCTGATGTGTTTCACTTTGTAAAATGTAATTTAAAAAAGCCTCAATCATAAAATGAAGGAACCATTTCTATATTGTGTAAATGCTGTGATCAAACTTTGCCTTTCTTAAATGTAATATATTCTGTATCCTTCTATTTGAACCTGAGCTTTGGAATACCAGGCCATCTGACAAACCATTGCAAATTCTTTAGAATTTGTTTTGAAGCTGCTTTGAAATGAGTTGTTTCCATTTGCAGACTGCCTTACACATTGGGGAACCTTCCTCAGTTGAAATTCCTGGCATTAGAGGGAAATCCTTTGAGAACCATTCGAAGAGACCTTCTGCAAGTAAGCACTACAGACAATACATGCAGTTTGTTTATGTCGCATATGTGCGTTATCCAAATTGTGTAGACAAAACATTTAAAAAAATGAGACAACATCCAGATTTCAAGTAGCCTGTGCAATTTAATCCATCTCTCTTGTTTCTGTGTGTTGTGGTTCGGGTACTCTTTCCACTGGAGTCTGCAGTGCATAATATCATGAGGACTGTGGAATAAAAGAGGTTGTTGCCTTATAGGACCTGTTTCTGATTTGCTACAGAAGTTATATATTGCAAATGAAGCAATGGATGTCTGGGAAAAAAGGATAAGGCAGCTGTCTGCTGACTAATCCTGTTGCAATCGCAGTTCATTGCAGGCCTAGGCGAGAACTTTACATCAGGCTTTTCCTAGATGAGCATGGATTTCTGTTTTTCATTTCCTACTTGCCTGAACTAAGGATCTAGGATTCAATTTCCAAAGCTTATTTGATGGCAGGTGCATTTTGAGCAATGACAATCTGATGTACTACATTTTCTTACGGGTAACCTACACCTCAGATCTGTGTTTTCTCTGTAGGTAACAGCAAGGTGAAGGTGTGACTTGTGTATGAGAAAACAAGTATATAGGGCAGCAGGGAGGCTGGAGCGTGGGCACTACTGCTGCTATAGAATTCCCTTTTAGTTTTTCCCTAGCAGGCCCCTCTTCTTGKTGGTGGTATACATTACTTCTTTCTGTGCTTTTGCCAGTGTTACAAAGCACTGGGATTCTCTAAAAATAAGCAACACTGAAGACTCTCTGTTGAAATGAAATTTTGTAATATCTGTCAGAAGAGGGAAAACATCATGCATCTAATAAAGTGAGCATTGTATGCACTAAATTAATAAGCAGGGGTTCCGTGGATGGAAGTCATACATGATTCCAGAGCTCAAAGTTGGCTTAAAATGTACGTGCAAAGGAGTCTGAGTTAGGGTTGCCTGGCTACTTTAGCTCTGGTATTCCCTTGCTGTCTTTCAAATGTAAGAGCACAGATGTGTGTAATGTCTTGCGTGTATTTCAATTTTGTAGCAAATGACAGGTTCAAGGATTCCATTATGACATTTTATACTTACATTGTCTTGATCCATTACCAACACTGTAAATTCATATAACTGGAATTTTATATGCCTATCTAGATTTTTTTACACTTGATTTAGAGGAGTAATTGATAAAGTTTGCAGGGTTCCCCAGGCACTTCTTAGCAGCAGGTAAATACTGAGATTAAGGATTGGCAAGGACTGGGYGGTAAGTATAGTCTCACAGGCACAGATTCTTCTCTTGTCCATGCCTGTTCTGTCTCATCTTTCCTTTTTCTCAGACCTCTCATTCAAGTCCCAAACCCATTCTTGTTTCTTGATAAATTTCCAGTCGTCTTCTGTTAAATCCTAGCCTCTCCTTTTTGTGTAACATACCATCAGCAGGCTGCTGAGCTTTGTCTTGTTGTCTGCTTTCCTCTCCACGCAAGCCACGTGACTGTTACTCAGCTTTCTGTTTGACCTTCACCTTTTCCTTAAAAGTTTCCGGGTTCCTCCATATTGGCTTCTTTTGTCTTGCTCAGCTCAGCACATGCCACGCCTAGCCGTGCCTGCAGTCAGTCCCACTCTCCTCCAGCCTCCCTTTCTCAGTCTTTTGTCTTCTCTTTCTGTTGTCTCTCCAGGTTCCTTGTGAGAGTTCCTTCCTTTCCCACTTCCACATCTCCTTTATCCCCTCTGCATTCAGATCAGTCAATCTCTTACTGTGTGTAATAGAGTTGTCAGCTAGCATGAGAAATGTTAATTCATATTCGGTGTTTCAGGTCAGTCCCTGGTTTTAAAGCATCAAGGAGAAGCATGTAAAATTGTAAGGAAAACATAGCTTTATCCTAAAACAAATGGGCTGGATGAGATTAGGCTTAATTACTCATACATTATGCAGATAGTAACTGTGTTTGACTAGTAGAAGTTGCTATGAGAGGATTGAAAGTCAAATCATTGGAGAATCCAGCTGTTAAAAATCCATGMAAATTATGTAAACTGCAGCGTTCTTCCCAGAGTTTATAATTTTGGACATAAAAATTTACCAGAACACTGAACAGTCAGCTTCCTTGACAAACTTTAAATTTCTTCTCCAAAACATAATTGTTTTAGACCCTTTTAAAGAGAAGATTAAGTTTATTTGAACATTTTTTCCTTGCTCTTAGAACTGGCTAACTACTTTAGATAAAAAGCTAAAAATATGGAGCCTGAGGTAGTGACACAGGATTGGAAATTCTGAGCTGGAATAAATTAGCAAAATTGTAAATAAGTTCATAAGCTGCTGCAAAGAGGGTTTTTCTATGGGAAGCATTAGGTGGCTTTTATAGTCAACAGTGCTATGGGCTGTCATTCTTCATTGTCAAACAGCTATATAAATACTGGCTGGCAAATGCTTACTGACTTTTTTTTTTTTTTTTTAAAAAAGAAAGGCACCCAGGAACTTCTGAAATATCTAAGAAGCAAAATGCAAGGTATGTTGCTGTATTGCATTGCATTTTAAGGAGAATCTTTCTAAGAAATTAAAATAAAGTAGAACCTATGGAGGGTAGCTGTTTCAATCCAGTTTCCTTCAGTTATCCTGCAATAATAGAGTTTTCTTTACTCAAGAGTTTGCTTTTGTATTTCAGTGCTGTTTGTTTTTCTTATTCTGTTAGATAATACCAAATAACAAACATTATTGAGGATTATCATTTAGAAAAACAATTTTAAGTGTTTTCCCCCTGGTCCCTTTATGCATTTTGCATAAGGAATTCCAGCAGCTTTTTTTATTTTTCCCCTGAACATCATGGGAAGTTTATGTAAGGGGTTCTTCTTTTTAAGCTTGCCATCTGTCTGCTGGCTTGGTCACAGTATAGAAGAGTAGGTGAGATTTTGCAAAGGTATTATGTATTATTCATTCATGTAATAACATGGACAGTACAGTCCTGTGATTCCCAGGAAGTATGTGCATAAAAAAAGTCTACCTTAAAGTCTTGATGATGCCATGAAGTGTACCAGGTAGCTGACTAAGAATATAAAAAGTTTTGGGGGAGAAAGTAACTGATTATTTTAAACACTATTTTAATCCTGGCCTGTTAGAATTCATCTTTCTACTATCTAATAGTCTTGATCCCAACATTCCCTATAGAAATAATTAAAAAGTCATAAAGCAGAAAATCAGATGAAATATTTCAAAGGGATTACTTCTCTGCGCAAATGCTGTATGTTTTTTGCAGAATCCTCTCTTGGATTCAAAGCTCTGCCTCTGTGGATTAAAAAGCACCTGGATGATTCTGTATCACATTTCTCCAACAGATGCAGTACTCTGTAAAAATGAACTGATAGTATTAAAAAGGCGGACAAAAAGTTGCTAGTTGCTTCTGTGCACACAAGTCACTTGCCAGATTGATACCTGGGCTTCTAATTCACTGAGATACTTAGGCATTTGTGGGGGGGGGGGTGTTGTGTTTTTTTTTTTCTTTTTGTTCTGTGTCTTCTAAACAAAATAGTGGATATGGCAGTTTATTTTTTATTATATAGGAAACAGGCTGTCAGAGTCTTTAAGTAACTTGCATGCTGAGAAGATGAAATCCTTTCAAAACAGGACTTTGGTTTACCATCTTCAGAAATCTTCATCTTTCTTAAGTTTTAAAACATAAAGTAGGCAAAATGACCGACTTCACTGGTCATGTTAAATATAATATGGAAATGATTATGCTGCACTTAAATGGCAAAAAATGCTTAACCTCTTAATTTAGAAGGGGCCTTGATAATACATGCAAGCAACTTTTATTGAAAATGATATGTGTGAATTTTCCTTTTTGTTAAGTGGGTTTTCTTTCCATCTGCCAGAGGATGGCAGTATTAATTAGGTTAGTGCAGCATATAAAATTGCTTCAGAATGTCAGGTACCATGCAAATCTGACATATTACTAACTTGACAAAAATTAATTGGATGCTAGAGTACATACTCAGAAGCTTATCTGGTGAACTATAATAGATAATATAATTCTGGATAATAAAATTAGCTAACGTCTTGCATGTACACCAACGCTTATGATTTTACTCTACCTGTTATGGCATCTAAGTTGGGGCTAAACCAGTAGCGGTCCTATTTCTGTAGAGGTTTAAACTGGAAAAAGTCCTCTCTTTTTTCAGCTTGTTTTTGACCCTTTTGACCTTTCTTAATGAAATGATAACTAGTTGTGGTCAGGCGCAATTGTTAGTAGACTTTTATTCATGAATGCTGCTGAATTTCCATAGAGTTTTGTTCAATTTCTTTTAGTGGAAGTTGGATTTATCATGTGTTTGAATTTACAGCTAAGCTTCACCCTACTTACGCTATGTGGATCCCTAGGGTGCGATGCCACACCTCAGATGTGCAGAACAATGCTTTTAATCTGCATTTCTTAAACATTCAAAGCAGCCTTGCAAAGCCAATAGCTTTTTTTGTGTGGATTGTAGATAGTAATCAAAAGGAACTCTACAGAGGAGGGTATGATGAAGGTTTATAAATATTAATGTTTTAACTAAAATTTTGGTCAGATTTGCTGTTCTGGATATAGGTGATCTGGATCATCACTTCTAGCCTCAATTCCCTGTTTATCATTGTTTCTAGCTCCCCACCCCTTGGAGGCTACTGCCTAACCTAACAGCTAGCTACCGCTAGCATAACATCTCTATTGCTTCCTGACCTATTTTTTCAAAATCCAAGTCAACTCCTCTCCCCTCTCCCCAGCAAAAAAAAAAAAAAAACAACACCCAGAAACCCAAGATTACCAAAAACCTTTACTAGAAAATTCTTGAGATAATCTGAATCAGATTATACTCAATTGAGCCAGAACAGAGGAAGAATTAAAAAGGGTGATGGCTGGTGACTAGGGACACTAAACCTCTCCATCTAGGTCATTCAGAACACCACATCTGACTGCAGCCTGTAGTTTGTGTGACTACATACGTTTGTTATCTCTAGATGATGTAACTACCCCAAATGAAGAGCCTCCCGTGACAGCCATGACTCTTCCAAGTGAGTCAAGGATTAACATGCACGCCATAACTTCACTAAAATTATTGGAATATAGGTATGTGTTTTGAAATATTACCTGTTTCTAAAATTGTAAGAACACTTTCCTATTTTTTGTCTTTTTTTTTTTTTTCCTTCATGATATATACCAAACTGTCTGCAAATCCTGCTGCGTTTGTGCATTTTTCACTTTAATTTGTGTTCCTGGGAATAGGCAGATTTGAATTGCAGGGTTTTTAAAATTATTTCTTTCTATTATCAAATATACCTCAGTAACATTCCTTTTAAGTCACTGGAATGCTTAATACCTTCAGGGGCTTTTAGTACCTTTTAAACTTCTTTAGCAATTTTCATTAAGTCTCAAAACATCTTATAGTAGGTGAGTATCTCTTCAGTTGTTTCTTAAATCTAACCAGCAATGTAACTTGCTAGGTTGGGAAAGGGGAAGAAAACCCTATTTGCCAAGAACCGCCGGGTGAAATGCATAGTCCTGCTGAGAGTTGGAACGTGGAAAGGACCTCACTGGTGAAAAGGGCTGGGATGGCTCTGGTCACCAGAGATGTTCAGAAGCTCCAAATTGAGTAGTTACCCGAGTTACTGTGCTGGGAATGTTTTCTGAGCTGAGAGGGGGAAATCTGAAATCCGAAATCTGTTTAATGCCAATCTGGCTACACTTTCTGGCCCAATATGCAGCATTCACACATTTGTTGAGGTAGTGACATAACTCAGCTCTTACCGATTTTTCTTAAGCAAGATCACAGATCAGGGTGCCAGGGTGAAATGATATTATCACCCAGATGCCACGTAGCATGGTGCAGTGATTGGTAGCTTTCTGATTAACAGACAGTCCTTCAAGGGCTTCAAATTGTAGATATTTATACATCTATTCTACTACTCATCTTTTTCTAAAAGAAGATGAATACATCTTGTTAATAGATAGGAAATTATTAACTTGTTCGTATTACTCAGCTAAATGCTTTTCACTGTTTAGTGAGAAACKGGCAGCTGTGATTCCTGATGAAATGTTCAATGCAGTCAGAAGCAATCCTGTCACCACTGTCAACTTCAGCAAAAATCAGCTGAATGAAATTCCTCCAAGGTACTTCTGTAAACGTCATTCTCTATTTGTTACTTTCTTTTCTACTTTTGTTCCTCAGCATCTTTTGTTTTTCCTAATCAAGTATATTTACACTTTATGCTATGTATGTGTGTGTATACATTCACACACGCAAATGAAAGTATAATTGAGATGCTGAATAATACACTTGCATTTCTCGTACGAGTAGCATGCAGGTGGGTTCATTGATTAGCATGAAGATTGCGGTAAAAAGAAGCTTGGCTATACTCAATGGTGCTTTCATTACATGTTGTTTTTCATCTTGCTTTGCTAAGCATTGTGGAAATGAATGAGGGGAGACTGATGTGACTTCTCATAGTAATGAAGTGCTGTACTTAACTACAGTGTAGTATTGTTTTCTCTACAAAGTGGTCTTTTTCCCATGTGAAGATGATCTGTGTGGATTCACCACTTTATTGGGTGATAGCTTTGTATTATAGCTGAGGTTCTATTTAAATTCAGTTTCTTCAGATAGCATAATTGTTTGTGGTTGGTTTTTTTAAGGAAGCCTGAACAAATTCCATGCCTCTCTTCTTGATAGGTTTTGTGTCCCATCACATAGCATTTGATATTATTGTTCTTGTGACTTCATCCACGGTCAAGGAAAAGCTTTCTGTTGACACTAATGGGAATAAACAGTCTTTTTGTGTAAGGAGGAGGGTTACTGCATCTCTGGTAGCCCAAGAAAATCACGAAAGCTGATTTTTAAGGATACCACCACATTTGTGGGGGTAATTTATTTCCATTCTTGGACCCAAGCGTGCTGAACATTTAACCTTTAGCACATAGAACTTGAAGAGGTGCTATCTCTTTCTCATAGGAAAAAATCTCTTTTCAGTACAATTTGTAGAAAATCAATTTAGTGAGATAATGCTTGTGCCTCCCATGCTTTTTCACTGTATTAGAGGCTGCTGCATTCACTGGGGAGGAAGGTGTAGGTGTGCAGCTGCTAGGTGCCCGAGAATTCAGTGGCAATCCAGATAGGGGAGATGAGTATTTCCTCATTTAATTACCTTTTGTTTTTAGGGCTAAACCAGATATTCTGTTACAGGGATTGAACCACTAACTTTTTGAGCTTCTGAACATTTTACCAAAACGTCTTAATATAACACCCTTTTACAAGAAGCAGCAAATGCTGTGTTTCTGGAATTTGTAATAGCAGAACAGTGGAACAGAAACAAAAGATGGAAATAAAATAACAATCTCTTTCTGTCTGTTTGACTGCTAAAGATGATAGATAGAGTCTCTTTGTTAAAACATTCGTGGGGCAGGAGATGACAGTGATGGTCATCTGTGCCATAGTTTCTGAAATATCTCTTAACTGCATTTAAGTGAGTAGGCTTTTGCAGTAAAATTTACTCTCCTAATCAGTGAGAGAAAATTTACTCTCCTAATGACGTTAGAAAAGTGGTTCTGAGCTTTGTCTTTCCATCAAGTGTAAGACTCCAGGACAGGCAGCTTTCACGAGTGAAGTTTCCATTATCTTCACTCCACAAAATTGCTTCTGAAATGTCAAGAAGCATAGCGTGTCTTTGATCTGTAGAATAAAGCAGGGTTTTTTCAATAACTTAGAAAATGGAGTGCAAACATGAGCTTACATAATGAAAGTATATTTGTATTGGGTTTCAGGATTGTGGAGCTGAAAGACTCGGTTTGTGATGTCAACCTTGGCTTCAATAAAATCTCATCTATTTCCTTGGAGCTTTGCATGCTCCATAAATTGACACATTTGGATATCAGGTTTGTGACGTGTGTTGGACTTCCTTTCTCGGTAACTTATTTTCATGCCTTTTTAAACCAGCCATCTGTTACAGTGGAATAGCAGTACTGAAATAATTTTTCATTTCCCAAAATGCCTCCATGACAGTTGAATGACCGGCAGGTCTGAAATAGCAAGTGGCCTAGATTTAGGCATTGGCTAAAGAAAAACACAAAAAACAAGTGGACAAGCTCTGAGACTTGCTGTGATGAACAGTCTTGTCTCAGTCGTAAAAGGGTCTCAGAGATGTTAAGTTGCTATCTAAAAACAGCCCCCCCTCCTCCCCCACACCAAAAAATCCTGGAGGATAGCTGGGAAGAAATACAGTGAAGGCACAAACCCTGTTGTGCTGCCTGAAGTGGAAGCTGTCTATAGATATTTTATTTGCAATAGATAGTTACTTACTGTCATTTTACCTTCTCTCCTTCTGAAAAATGCTCATTGCATTTGTTTAGACATCAGGATCAGCTTGCTAGCATTTATTATCTTTGGTGTTTCACAGAATGAAAAGTAGCAAAGCACAGTTGCAGAGACAGGTTTTTACTTTGGTTTGGTTTAATGTAATCTGCCGGTGCCTGGAGAGAGTCCAGTGAGGAGCCACCAAGATGCTGAAGGGTCTGGAGGATCTCTGCTGTGAGGAGAGGCTGGGAGAGCTGGGGCTGCCCAGCCTGGAGCAGAGCAGGCTCAGGGGGATCTCACCCATGTCTATAAACACCTGCAGGGAGGGTGCCGAGAGGACAGAGCCAGGCTCTTCCCAGGGGTGCCCAGTGCCAGGACCAGAGGCCACGGGCACACCCTGACACACAGGAGGGTCCCTCTGGACATCAGGAAATGCTTTTTCAGTGTGAGGGTGACCGAGCGCTGGCACAGGCTGCCCAGGGAGGTGGTGGAGTCTCCATCCATGGAGATACCCAGAACCCATCTGGCCATGGTCCTGGGCCACCTGCTCTAGGGGACTGGACCAGATGAGCTCCGGAGGTCCCTACCAACCTCAACCAGTCTGTGATGCAGTGATACACGTGCTGCTGATGGAGGAGTTAGGCTGAAGACTGCAGAAATGGATGATAATATGAGATTGATGAGGGAACAAGGTTGAATATCTCAGTGATTAAGAATTTAGGTCTAAGTCTGGACATCTTTTAGTGAGTGGTCTTTATTTTCCTGTGGTGGCTCTTYGTGTTGCACTAAGGACATACCTTGTTTGTCCTTAACAAACCCCTGTCTTCCTTGTATTTAAGAAGCTTCTGAATGGCTTCCTGTTGTGGGAAACACTAGGGTAACAGTAGCCATAAACGAGTTTGTTACAGCAATTGCATACCAGGCTAAATGGATTTTGAAGAGGTTTAGAGTTATCCTGCTGATTCACTTTGGCACTGAGGTCTGGGCAGTTTCATAAGCTTTCCTCTGAAACCCAAGGAGCTGAATTGCCAAGCAGGTTTGTGGAGTTGTTAGATGCTTTGAAACACTTGGGAATCTTTAGAGGACAGACTTTTAAATCTCCTACTGGCAGAAACGAGCATGCAAACCTGGCTTGCATTAGCAATCATCTGTACTTGAGCATGGTCTTGACCCATTTATGAAGCAATTAATTGGTTTAAGACAGCATGTTAGTACTGATAAATATGCATATTCTGTCTCTGTGGATTCTTAACTAAAACTTCATAGAAGTTAGTGATTACTGTTTGTCTTCATTTGATACACAGAAATAATTTTTTGACATCTTTACCTGAGGAAATGGAGGCACTGACAAGACTGCAGATAATAAATCTTTCTTTTAATAGGTGAGCAACTATTTAGATTTTTTTTTTTTTTTTATACAATAATAAAAAGAACTGGGCTGAATTCAATATGATTTTCCTGTGATGTAAGAACGAGGAGGCACTTGATCAACTAGCTGCAAGCTTAAAACAGATGAAGTGCATGTACTTCTTTACACAATGGGTGGCGTATTTTTGGAACTTTCTGCCACAAAAGTTTTGGAGAGAGACAGTAGCAACTGGTTAAAAAAGGGATTAAACAATCTTGTGAACAGTATATCAAAAAATGGATACCAACAGGACCACCCTTTGGCGTCCATAATAGCAGTTCTGAATGATGGAAAAATATGAGGGGAAGGGTCAGCAGGAAGCAGCCGAGTGGTGTCCCTGAAGAGCATCTGCTATGGCTGCTGTTGCTCACAGCAGAGGCATGGCGCTGGGCTGGAAGCCCCGTTCCTCTGACTCAGCAGGGCATTTCTTAAGTACACAGAGAACAACTGGCCGTTGTTCTTCTTTATGCTGGTGAGTCACGTTCSGGGCTTGTCAAATGAGCGTAGTTGGCCTGCAGATCTGCTGGAGGTGCTGAGCTGTCACTGAGCACGTTTTGTTCAGCTTGTTCACTGTGTGCAAGGTAAAATAATGGAGCTTTCTCCTTTTAGAGCAGCATGTTTAAATGTTTACCTTAAATAAAGAAAGCTAAAATGCTGTCTGATTTTAAAGGCTGCTAATTTTTTTGAATGCCCTATTTCTGACTTTCATTGGTTTGCCTCCTTTTTCTTCCTGAAGATTTAAAGTATTTCCCAGCRTCCTGTATCGCATCGTAGCACTGGAGACTATCCTGCTCAGTAACAATCAGGTTGGGTCCATAGACCCTCTGCAGCTACAGAAGATGGACAAGCTTGGAACACTGGACCTTCAGAACAACGACCTTCTCCAGGTGCCACCAGAACTTGGAAACTGTGAAACTCTGAGGTCTGTGTTTTAAGTGGTGACCTGTCTTATAACAATATATTCTGACTGATTTCTTCAGGGCATGTTTTGTCAGAGGAAAAAGTACTAATGGGCAGTGTATTTGTTTGTAGGTCTCGATGCACAAAAAGGGTCACTCCTACCATTTGTAAAACAATGCAACTTCTTCCATACTTCCTCAATATTGTAGAGAATTGGGGGAGTTGTTTCATGATTTTTTAAAAAAATGGAAAGGTTATGTTGGTTTGTGTAAATCTAATGTTAGAGCCTACGTCAGTTACCTTGTCTGTATGTACATACACACTGCTGGTGCACTTATAGACAAGCCAGGTAGGTGAGCCGTAGCRCTGTCAGTTAATACATTCAGCTCCTTACCTGTGTGTGTAACTCGCGTTGCTACAAAAGAGACAGGATAACATTCTCTGAATGATGTATAAAGAGACACGACTGTGCATATCCTTACATAATGCACCTCAAAGACGAGTTATGTGCAAGTAGTCCGTCACGTCAAAGACATCAAATTACTGGTCCCTGTGGTTTTCCCCTGTAAGGACACTTTCCAGAGGGGCTTCAAAAATACAAAATAAAACACCACCCCCACCCCCCAAGCAAAAACCTCCACAGAGGTTTGTGAGTACCAAAGAAGAGTGGGCTAGCAGCTAAGCTAGAACGCGGAGGGTTACAATTTTAACATGGTTTTCCCCTTTTATTGTGCCATTTCTATATTTCAGAAGTTCTTTTTCTCTTTCTTCTGGCAGAGGCTTGCTGAAGAAGTAGGGTATGTGTGTATTGTGTGTCTACAATAATATACCACCACTGATATATTAGCATAAATTAAAATTCAGATGTCTCTAAAGAAGATAAGTTAGTGTGAACTAGGGAAGCAGAAATTCTTTTAGTAGCACAGAAGATGAATTACTTACAGATTTTTGAATCTTTTGAAATTCATGTGCAGTGTATGAACGTGTTGGTACAAGGAAAAGTCTTTGTACAAGTAACTCAAAATCTCTCTCTTTTTCTAGGACACTTCTGTTAGAAGGAAATCCATTCCGCACTCCCCGAGCAGCCATTTTAGCAAAAGGAACAGCTGCAGTGCTGGAGTATCTGAGGAGCCGAATCCCTACTTGATACAATAGCCCGTGTCCTTGGCAGGCTCAGGGATCAAAGTACAAGCCAAGTACTGTCCTGTCCAACCAAATGCTGTATGGTTTGTACTGCTTTCCTCCTTCTTCGTCAGCTGTTGGTTAACCTGGCCTGTGCGTTTATAATACTGTTTGTAGTTTGCATGTTAAGAAAGAACTCACCTATGAAATATTTTCCCCTCGAGGCTGCATGTTTCAAGAGAGCATTTTAAAATACCACAATATATGTTTACACTTTTTGTAATAAAGAATGCCACTGAAACCTGCCGTTGGTAATAGTGACAATGTTTTTTCTACAATTAAGCTAATTTTTAAAAGAATTGTCAACATCGAAGTATTTGAGCAAAAGGCAGAAGTAATTTTTTTTTGCTTTTTGCATGCCTGTTTTATAATCTCCCGTAAGGTGTTTAGTCTCCACTGCTGCCTCAAAAAGTTGGTTACTGGTCTGTATGTGATAAAAAGCTTGAACCCTTAAACTGTGTGGTGAAGATAAGGATACGGTATGAGCTGTACTGCAGACGGTGCGCACGTCTCACATAAAAGTAAGCAAAATGTGGTTGATGGTGTAGCTGCACTGAAACAGTAAATGTTTCCTGTTGGATGTATGTTTTGAGATTTTAAGACTACGCTAGAATTAAGTTTTCTAGCCAGTAACATTTAGATACTTTTCATTTTTTATTTAAACATGCTTCCATGTCCTGAAAGTGATAGCTTTGTTAGTAACAGTAATGCATCAGGGATTTTAATAATATAAAAGGAAGGGCTGCTTGATGCTGCTTGCTCTGGGACTGCAGATCCATTGCTTCTCTGTTAGACTGCTCCAGGCCTGTGAACTGGAAATAGAATTGAAGCAGAAAGCAGATGGATTCCTGCTGGTAGGGTGACGTGTGGTGGGGGGTTGTTTGGTTTTCAAACTGCACCGAGTACTGCCGTAAGCACACTGAGAAGAATCAGCCGACTGTTCTGACGGCTGCGTCGCTGTACGTACCGCGTAGGTGCGGTGGGTGGGGTACGCCCAGGGCCCCCAGCAGYGCCGCGAGCAGCTCGGCGTGTGTGGCCAGGCACAACGCTGGGCCGAGGTACTTGAGCAGCGTCATCTATTTCTTCCCAGTACTGCACCGTCCTCTCTTGCCAGCAAACAAAATTTAATGCTGTCCCTATGCGTGACTACTGCTTCTAACTGCACACTGCTAAATTCTTTGCCATCTAAAATTTAAATAAAGAAAAAGCTTTCAAGTAAAAGGCATCCTTGCTAAGCTTTAGGAACAGAAATACACCTCGCTCTTCATTCTCCTCTTCCATGGAGCCTCCATATGAAGGCTGCCAGGCTGACATCGAATGGGTATCCTTCCTATGGTATGTGTTTATAAGGAAAAATGTGTGTAATGAAAGCATTTTCCTTTCTCCACCTGTCCTTTCTGTAACACAGCAAAACTTAATGCGGTTCAAAGTTAAACTTTCCAGGTTTTGAGTGTGTCCAGAATTAACATAAAATACACTTACTCATCCTCAGGGTCTTCAAATTTAGTGAGCACCTTTCAGCAGAGCGAGGGTGTGTAACGCACCTCGCACACAGCTGCACTGGACCGTGACCCCGTGAGAGAAGGACCAGGACTGGCCAGCACGGCTGGAGACACCAGAGACCGATGCCTGGTATTAACCTGCCTTAGAGAGGGACTGGGGGGCGGCGGGGGAAGGGGAAGGGGCAAGGCAAGGCATTTTCTGTTAAAAATATGCGATGGTGCCTTTTTGTGCAGAAACAACGATGGCTTGTTTGAGCTTGAACAAGTCAAGAGCTGTTCTGTAGTTACTTGGATGATGGAACTGCTGCTGCTCTCACCCCCCAACCCTCTCTTTTGTTTCCCTGTCTTCCATAAGGCATCTGTCCCCAAAAAGCAGCGAACGCTAAGCTTTTCTTCGCAGGCTTGCAGTCGCTCCATTTCCATATTTGATGTCACCAGTAGCTATGGCTGAACAAGGGGAGTTGCTCAGTCTCTCTCTGACGTATCTGGTAATTAAAAGGAATCCTTCCCGCAAACACTGCTTCGTTTGCGGGTAGAGGCCGTGAGCATTTCTGAAGCGGTAAGTTAAATGCCTGATGAGAAGGGTGTAGTTACCAGGTACCCGCACCAGTTTCAAAGGGATGGGTCAGTCACAACCATCTCGCTTCCCGTAACTTGCAGAACAGCGTTTTTTGAAACCTCGGATCCTTTCCAATAGTAATAGATAACAAAAATTAATTACAATAAGGTGACATTTTTATTATTTATACAATAAAGAGACTTTTTAATGTTATTCAAAACACTTTTTTAAATACTGAAAAAGTTGGGTACACCAAAGCCGAAAAATGGCTCTGCTATACACTGCACAGCATTGTTTTAGTCCCTGTATTTGTTTTATGTACAGAAGCATCTGCAAAATGCATTCTAAACACAATATGCACCTTACGGATAAGTGTCATACATGAAATAAAACTGGAAGGATACAACCTGCATGTGCAAATGAACTAACAATATAATTGATTGCACTGAATCAATAGATTTAAAATATAATTTTGAAGTACCTTTTTGCACATAAAATGAAGCAGCTTTCAAGTTCAGTAAGTCTTTATACTGCAAAAAACATTAAGTACATTCACAATCTATGTTAATAAAGTAGTAAATATTTCTTCATTCAGCTTTATTTACATTAATACTGTAATTAAACTGAAAAGTACAGTTAGTCATTTGTAATATAGCAATCTTTTAACACATACAAAAAATGACCATTTTCTGTATATAATTTAAGCTCAAAATCACAATTATCTCAAAATATTAATTACAATACAGCCATCTCCATCATAATTAAACATGTCTTTTATAAAATGGTAAAATTTTTAGTAAAGTAAGCCGTTGGTTCTGAACTGGATACAGTACTCACAAGTAGAAAACGGAACTGATGAGAGCATTTGTTCTGCCCGGGGGTCGGGGCAGAGCCACACGTGCTAGCAAAGAGACAGAGAAGGCCCCAATTGACAGAGATGAAGCCTCTTGTGCTGCAGGGCTGTGGCTGGGTTGGTGGTGCTGCAGAAAACGCCTTACAAGGGCCGTGGAAATTCTTATGCAATGCAACGATGTCATTCACTTCCAGAATATTTGCTGGAATTGTCCAGGAAGAAGATTGGCAAAAGGCTTTTTTTTTTTTTCTTTTTTTTTTTTTTTTTTAAGAGAAACTATTTAAACTCTGTGATTTGCAAATACTGTCTTTTGAAATTTGCTTTTCCATGACAGTTGCCGTTAGCCGCCCCGCACGCCCTCCGCGGGGCAGAGCGCGGGCGTCCTTGCCTGGCCTCTGGGTGCCACTGCTGTGCCGCACACGTGGCTTGATGCCCGCCATCACATATCCAAACCGAAGGTGTTCAAAACAAAACCAAACCACCAATTAATTCATATCCTATCCAAACTACTGGCCTGAAAGTTGTATCGTTACGTTGTATTCCACTCACACTGGCAAGACTGACAAGTGAAATAAATCCTTACATCTGATTGCCTGAAAATGAAATGGTACATCTTTGTGCGCTGCTTAAAATATTAAATTTTTGAAGGCAGAAGACTGGGGGAAGAGCGCTGAGGCAGGACGGGGAGGTGGTACACACTAGCCCATGGGTAGGGAGCTCAAACTTCAGGTAGAATTTTATTCTCATTTGGAAATTCTAAATGTAAAATCCCACCAGTTAAAAACACTGCTAAGGTAGGCGGTGACCCCATAGCCCACGGCTGAGGCTTGTCGCGTCCTGTGCCTGTTTATGAATGTTGGGAAACGGATGCTTGCGGCAAATCTTACTTGGGTTTTACAGGGCTTGCCTGGCTGCGTGGGAGGGGGCAGCACTACGCTGAAACACAGACCCCCACGTGCTCCTCAGCTTAGCTTCCGCTTACAAGGCTGGGCAGCACAGACCCCAGGCGCTGACCTTCCTCCTGTTAGCGGTCAGTTCCCCGGGGTGAGTACCCCTGATACCCCATCATCCCGGTATTGACCCCTGGCTCTTTTGCGAGACCAGATCCTGCACGTGAGCAGACTGAAATGTACGGTTCTTCATTTAATACTGCCTTTGCATTTACTGTTGCATATATCTCTATCAGATATATACATATATACACATATATCTATAAATAAGCATTTTTTGATTGCATAAGGTAATTAAATGCTATATTACAAGCCAGAGAGGTTTAACCAAGGAACGTCTTTACATTCAAAGTGCTTGCTAGCAACAGCAAACCAATCTCCTGAATATTTCATACTGTAATTTTTAGTTGGATTTTTGGCTCATGAAGATTAGTGGTGGTCTACAACATCAGTGATTTCACTTTTCAGGTGTTCCTATATGAGCTAAAAGTATGGCTATTACAGCAACATTTCCAAGCTCTTTTCACTCCTGTTCAGAAAAAGGCCACCCTGTAAGAGCCTCAGCAGTCTTTCAGGCTGAGTGTTCCCAATGAAGCCCTGGAAATTGTTGCATTTGCTGTCCCGCGGGTGCACTGTGCTCRGCGTTAGGACCTCGCCCCTCGGCTTGGCTCTCAGCTGTCACTTACACGCTCAGCTTTGTCCTGCCCCAGTACCTGCGCTGGGACGCTGGCCAGGCACGGCCGTCCCTGGCTGGCACAGCCTGTCCCCACCTCAGGAGCTAGCGTAGTGCCACGAAACATAGATGCAGACATGGACAGGTTAAAAAATATCTTGGAAAACATCAAAACAGACTTGAAGATGTTAAATGATCACTATTATGAACAACTGGCTTCTAAATATCATAGTTTATCAACACCCAGATAAAAACTGCAAGCTGTGAATGGGAAAATGGGTAAATTATTGACTGGAGCGTCCTGCAGGCTTCCTGGGGTCTGGTCTTAACTCTTTTCTCAAAATAAGAAAAGCATTTTGGAAGCAGCCTTTTTTCCTTTTTTTTTTTTTTTTTTTTCCCCTTTTTTCTTTTTTTCCTTTCTTTTTTCCCCTTAGGAGCTGCCTTGTAACAAGACTGCAGAAAAGCAAATGAGTTCCTACCAGCCTGGCCACTGGGTTTCCGGCACACTGCGTACTCGGCAGAGGAGGCCCCGCTGTCAGTTATGGGGTACGAGGGGTAGCACAGGAATGGGAGGTCTGGCACCCACCACTGAGCTCCTTAAAACTTGTTGCAAAATGCGGATAAGGAGATTGCATCACAGGCTTCCTTTCTTAATCTAGCCCTTCCCTGAGGATTGTTAGTTAAGTGTTTATTGCATGGAAAAATCTAAAAAAGCCGAACTCTGCGTTCCCAGCTAACAGACCTATTGCCAYGGGGACGGTGCGCTGCAGCACTACAGCGAAAACCTGGCGGGGGAGAGCTGCCGGCCGCAGGCTGGGCTTCCCCAGGGTACTTCTAACACTGCCTGTGTCAGCCAGTATGAAAATTTCCATTAGTAGCCTTAGAAAGATACTGAGTTTGAGCGCTTGTATAGTCGGTGTGGGAGAACGTACGGTGTATTTGGGAGAGCTGAACAGCCTAAAGAAAGGAAACCATCTGCATTCTGAGACGGTGCTTGCCTGGATCAAAATTCATCCACACACATGAAGGTGAACCCACATGTGGAATTCACCTCAGGGTGAACTGTCACCTGCCTCCAGCACTTGCCATATAATCATATTTAGTAAAAAAAAATAAAATCATAATTACATGCAAAGCATGCACATAGCCTGGTACCCGACCGGCAAACCAGGTTGTACGTGATTGTGTCTATGAGGTTACAGGAGACCTGCCAGGAAAGACAAAAGGTGCAAGTCATTTTGAAGGACTAATGTAAAAATCCTAATTAGTTCCATTAAAGTAATTTTAATTGCTTATAATACCAGTGCTAGCTAAACATCATTTCAGCCAATTTGAATAAAAATCATGCCAAAAAGAAAATATTTGGTATTTTTTGGGCAGTGGGGGTTGATGTTAAAGCTACTGCATGTTTCAGCTGGGAGTCCAAACTCTCCCCCCCAAGCCCCTTTCTAGGGTCAGTGGGAGTTTTGGCTAAGTTAAGGACTTAAATGTGACATTCCACTGCACTAACTTAATTTTATTGTAATTTCCTTTTCATTATAACCCATTAATGAAAGTACTCAGCAAACTTGAAATACAGTTCTGCACACAGCCCTGATCATGCCACTGTGCTTTAGATCTAATAAACTCAGCATGCAGAAAAACAGCCGAGCACAAAAGATGGTACGAACAAGCACTAAAGCTCACTTGCTTTTTTCAGTTTACCAATTTTTACCTGTAAGTTGTTATCTTGGTTCTAGGTCCTAAGGCAGAGCCCTCGTCAGCCTTCCTACCGCGTTTTTGGTGCTACGTACGTGAAACGTGTATTTAATGCTGCCACGCGTCTCGGGAGTCTGTCTGCTTGCGGGGGGGCGGATGGGTGCATCATGTTCTGTACAATGACATCAGACAGCATTACGATTCAAAGCTGCCGTAGTCATTCACTCCATTTTCCTGCCCAAAGCAGAGTCACGGGAAGGATTTCTGAGCTGGGGAGCTGGGCTGTCATGAAATGCCTACGGGGTGTGTAACAACAGACGTGCTGGTATACGCTGCATCGCCGTGTGGGTGTGTGCGTGGTCACATTCAGAAGAGTGATTTTTCTGCATGAAAAGACAAAGGCAGCTCCACAGAGGAATTTACGTGCGTAAATGCCTATTAAGGGACCTAATTCCCATTCAACATAATAAACTAAAAGCTACGTAGGYGTCTACAATTTTCTGAATATGATGTTGAATAAACCCTTATTTCTTTTTTTAAAGGGCAATGAGGACTTAAGAATGGAAATTTTGGCCTCTGAAATGCCATGAATGCTAGAACAGTTTTAGATGCCAGAGCCTACGTGATTTGATGGCACATGATGAAATTACATCCATGTGATGGAAAACTGAAAGCTGAAAAAATTGAGCAAATAACGGTCCAAAACCAAATCATGTGAATTCAGCAAGCTTTTTCAGCTTGTGGTATCAAGAAGATTTTAATTTACTGAAAAGTATTAATTATTTAAATTTATGTTCTGACTATCATAAAAATCATTTATTCAAATTGTAAATTTTAGGATTAGCATCAGCTATGGCTCACTGTGGCATCCAGAGGTGTGTTGCCACGCCAGTGGTACAGAAGCTCTTCCAGTAGGAATGCTTGCATGGATAAAGTAAAATTCATGTGATGTGGGAACCTGCTCAGTCAGCTTGGAATTCATGTTTCATTAATATTTATACGAATAAACTTAATYGTTCCTGTTGATTGAGAAGAAAAAGGGAGATGCAAACAATCGGAGAATAGGGGACTTACATGCAAATGTAGAAGTGTCACTTTCCAAATGATTGCTAAAGAAATCCCTTAGCGCAGCTGAGCCCAGGGCTGCAGCTCTGCGCTGATTCAGCGCGCTGACCAGTGCCACAGCCCTGCCGGACTCTACTGCTCCACAGTTGCCATGCAGTTAGAAAAAAAAGGAAAAAAATCCAAACAATTAAAAAGCTGGTGCTTCATAATAACATTCGGGGATAGTTCCTACTGTACTAACTAATTTGTAATTTTTATGTATGGGTACTTTAGCTCTCCTTTCCTATGTGCACAGGTGGTCTTCATAACACCACCCTCTCCCACACCCGCACCCAAAGCGATTGCGAGGCTTGTAGTAACCTCAGCAGACTTCTCTGCCATGAATTTGTCTGGTTTGCTTGAGCCTGGCGTAAGCCCCTCGCACACCAAACTGCCTGCGCAGGAGCTCCGTACTGGTGTGTTTCGGTGATGCCAGGGACACACYGGCTGACAGGAATCCTGAGAGCACCTTTCGCAGCTCAGGCCTTCCACTTACTGTACACAGGACTGCAGCAAAACTCCACAAAGTGTATTTATACCTCTGTGGGAGGAATACTAGGTCCATATAGCAGACAGGGCTTTATACATAACGGCAGTATCGTCTTTTGAAGTTTAGTTTAATTTGACGTATAATTACCTTGGTGAGCGTGCCCTTGATGGGAAGAGAAGAAAGGTTTAAGACCTTCTAGAGGCTCTTGCAAGCAGAAAAGTAAAATGTTCCTGGCCGTGCCCATGTGCTATAGCTACACTCCTCCGACTTGGGTTTTTCAGGGTGTTGCTAACCCAGCTGGAAAAGGTGCGAGTGAGCCTGGCCCGGCTCTCCCTGCAGTCCATTGCCATCGGTGTCATTCAGGTCAATGGAAACTGGATCCCCTGAAAAAATCTCGTGGGAGCTTTTCTTATGTTTTTCCATCTTGCCATCAGTTATAAACACGACGGACACCTGAACTGCTGAACCGACAGCAGTTTTGCAAAGTTCTGTGCTGTCAGTATTCTATGTTGGGAACAGCACCAGGACCTTTACCTTCAGGGTTTTCAAACTGCGTACTTCAGTGGGAAAGCTTTTCCCAGGACTCGCCCAGTGCCATTCGCTGCTCCCCCTGTGATGCATCGTATCTTAGATTAAATCTGCTCCCCTCCATTTTAAAGAGACTATTACTCAAATAAAGGATTGTATAAAAGTTAAAGCCTCACTGATAGTGAATATAGCGAGCAGGAGCTAGCACAGCCTGGACCAGAGTAAAAATACAGAACAATATAAGACTGGGGGAATGGGGAATGTAAGTAAAGGGCCTATAATTTTAAATTAAAAAGTTAAGTAATAGAATTAGCAGCAACAAAAGAAGTTTTACTGCCACCCATCACAACCTTCTTCCATTTATGAACCATACCTGTCTAAACTCACTGTTCGTCCATTTAGTGTGTTCACATGGAATCAACTAAAAGTGTCAAACAAAAGGAAGTTAACCAATTTCCATGTAGGTTATTTATATCTAGGTCCCAGAGTTGACAGTATAATTTATTAAGTATCTCACCCTGTATAGTGACATTTTTACTAATTAATATGGAGCCAGCTATACACACTGCATATGTACAGGTATTTTCATAAGGCATATAATATCTTTGCATTGAAAATAAATGAACATTATTTAATTTAATATATACTTTCTTTGAGGTGTTTATGAAAATATTTTTTCTCTATATTTTTGTATGTGACATGGTAGAAATATTTCATGGGAAGTACAGGTTAATATATTTTATCTTTATAAAGGCATATACAACTTTGAGGCAGTGTTTCTGATGGACAGCAGAATTCCTAAAGAATTTGTATGTGCTTCTGTGTTTTGAAATCATATGAAATTGACTTTAAGAAGTAACTTGATTAAAAAAACGCACCAATGCACAGCCAGAGGCTGACAATTAAAACTAATACATAGCCACATGAACAATATATTTATATAGTTAATATATTTTTTTCAAGATGATTGGTACTAACATATAGTATTATACATTTGGCACTACTGTTTGCCATTGGTCCAGCAATTGGCAAAAAATTTGTTTCCTATGTATAAATCTGTTTGAACATTAGATCTGGCTAGACATATTTACTATTTATAAAAAAATATTTAGACAGTAAGCTCACGTTGAATAACTAGGTCTACTGTATTCTGGAAACTCTTCAGTAGTAATACAGCTTTCTCATGTTCCATATGTACAAAACTGTGTCCATTTGCCTGTAACACAAAAACAAGAAGAAGAGAAATCAAATGAGATTCTATTTAGTGTCTCTATTTTGGGGAAGCAAAGGGATATATGAAAATTAAAAACAAGGCTAAAATAAATAATAATCATATAATGATTTCCCACAAACAGGAGTTTGACTGTACCACTGAGAGAACACATTTCTCTCTTCCTCCGTCGGACAGATACCGCACCCCCCTGCTTCGAGCAGGGGCTGGACTAGATGACCTCTGGGGGTCCTTTCCAACTTTAATTATTCTGAGACTCTATGATATTCCGCATATTTTCTGAAGAAACAATAACTCTGGGATGTACGAGTTTCAAATGCTGTGAAGCCCAAAGAAAGTTAATGCTGCCAGAACGCATTGCTGACTACAAAGGAGGCTCCGGCTCAGATCAGATGCGGTCATACTGCACATACCAAAAGGGAAAAATTCACTGAATAAACTGTTCTGCTTTAGCGCTAATTAAATCTTTCTATAACTTGTCTGTTACAACGCTATTTCAAATAGTCAAATTTTAAACATAATTACCAACAGTTTACTGAGTGTGATCAATAAGCCAAAGCAGAAGAACCACCATTCTACAGAATAAAGCCAGCCCGTGAAGGTGATCAGGTACGGAACAAAGATAACGCTCGCGGCAGACACCTGCCATTTAGCCATCCCTGAAAGCCTCAGGACTACTCCCTYGGGGCCAGGTAAGTCCTCAGACTCCCGTGGCCCTACTGCAGGGCTTGCACACAGCTGCGTAAAAGTTCAGCTGGTTCAAAGCTCCCCCTTCCCTCCCCAAAGACACCAGCAGAAACCTCCACTGTCCTTTACCCACAGAGCCCATCGCTAAAGGCAGAGCACAACGACGTCTGGGAACGTGCGGGCGTACAGCTGGGACCGGCGCTATGCAGTGGTTACGGAGGCTGCCGGGGCTGAGAAGGTAATCGAGAGACAGGCTATAGGGCTGTCCGTGGCAGAATCTGGTCTCTCTAGCTTATAGCAATTCTATAAACACACTGCATTTTAACTATATATATATATATATTTTAACTAACATTTAAAAATAGGTTAGTGAAGCCTTCATGCCTTGGTTAATAAACTACCGCTGCTGTGAAATTACAGCCCCGTAGAAGAACTACCAGACATCTGTTGCACATATCCAGACCATTACACATTGCTATCTTCTTGGCCACAACAAAAACCATACTACGSCACATTGTATATGGAAGACAGACTGCAAGAGCCACCCCTTACCAGCAGCCAGCACGGCTGAGGTATTGGACAAGCAGCACAAAGTGGCTGCCAGAGCCCTGCAGCACGCTCACATCTCCCCAGCTCACCCGTGCCCGCTGCCGGTTGTCTCCTTGCAGAAGTTAAGATCCTCCCCGTGGACCAGGCACCTGCTGAAAGGATGCCCCATGCCCTCTCGCTGTATTAAAGGATGCCCAGCCCAGAATGATAATTAAAAGAAGCGCTGCGCACACGTCTCTACAGGAACAGGAAGCCCATGAGTGCCGTGGTGCTCTCTTGGCACTTAAAGGTTTCTGTTCAAAGGTATCAGCCGCTGCGAGCTCTAGTGCTGACAACCGCACGGGAATGGCAACGGGCAGGCACAGAGCACAGAGAACAGGCAGCATCCAAGCAACAGTGGAAAGTAGCTCACTTTTATTCAGCTTAATACAATAAAATATATTTGCTTTGAGAAACAGGAATACAAATTTCAAGCAGGAAAAGTTTCAAAGACATTCACTTAGTGCCAAAATTAGGCAGCCATTTGGCATTCAGTTTGAGGTCAGCTCAGACTCTGATGTAATTCAGAGGGAAACTGAAGAAGTTTCAGTTTATTCACCACACAGCCCACTGGGATCTGTATTGCTCATTCAGAAAAAAAAAGAACCTTCAAACAAACCTGAGAGCAGGCCAGCTCTGCCTGCTCCCCTTTTTTCAAGCTGCGCAGTGAGGGGTACAGGAAAACGTTCTGCAGGTTCAGCTCTAGCTAGCGGAGAAACCTCTTTTCTACAAGAAAAGTTTCTCAGTGGAAGAGGGCTGTAGGAGATACACATCCAAAAATACCTAAGCAGGCCACACCCAGAGGGATTTGTTATTTAACATATAGATAAATGATAATCGGAATCTACTTCTTTCATTCCTGCTGTGGTCTCACATTCCCCACAAAATATGCTATGAAATCCRCACATATATTTACACATTGAGTTATTATTTAGTTCTAATTATTAGACAGAAAGAATAGTTCTTAGCTGAGTCATGGAGCCACCAAAACAAGATTTCTTAGAACTGAAGGGCAGCCTTTAACATATGGTGGCAAAATTGTACGACGCGGCTGATAGAGCTGCTCTCTCCTTGCTGACAGACTTGCAGCCATACAACTGTGTTCCTCCTTAAAAGTCATCTACTAAAACTGCTGCTAATTTTATAACAGAAAAATCATTCTTACTTATCAAATAAGTAACTTAAGAGCCTATGACACAGAAAGGAAAGATACAACAATTTTGATCCCCCCAGGATCCCAGCGGGGCCGTGGGCTTCTGGACTTGTAAGGACCAGAATTTGTTCACTGCAGAAGACACACACACACTCTTTATCAAAAACAGGCATCGGGCAAAACTGTGTTTCAGAATGACAGTTCCTCCGTGAGCTGGGTAAGTCCACCCAGGGAATGTCAAGCCTTTTAATTTTTAAAGCTTCTAAAGCTCTTTTACCAAAACTGCTTGGGGAGACACATAAATGCATGACAGAAACATTACCGCTTCTCCTGAAAACATCCTGCTAAGCAAATTCTTCCATGTAAATGTTTAAAAAATTTCCCCCTGGCGCCTTGGTCTGATAATATCTTCCTGTGTACCATCTTGAGTAAACTGAATTCACTGCATGGGAGCACAAAAGGTGCACAGACATCGAGGTGCTCCAGTAACGGTGACACTGGGGTTACCTGCCATGTAGGTATAAAGGTGCCAGCCAGTAACGCTGGGGGCTGCCGGGGCTGAGAAGGTAATCRAGAGACAGGCTATAGGGCTGTCCGTGGCAGAATCTGGTCTCTCTAGCTTATAGCAATTCTATAAACACACTGCACTTTAACTATATATATATATATATATATATACACACACACACACACACACACACACATTTTAACTAACATTTAAAAATAGGTTAGTGAAGCCTTCATGCTTTGGTTAATAAACTACCGCTGCTGTCAAATTACACCAAAAGTGTCAGACAGGCATGACAGGAGGGAGAGTCTGTAGCACGAAGATTTAGCTGATACTAAAAGCAGGATCACGGGGCAGACAGCGTGAAGATAGAGTGGGCTAAGACTGAGGAAACACAGGAAGATGGTTCCTCCCTCGGAGTCCCAGCAGAAACTGGTGTCACAACCAGCGCACGTGTGGAAGACAACAAGTGGCACAGATAGCTACAGATGCCAAAGAAGAGAGATTATGGGTGAAGAGGAACCTCCTTCTATATAGTAACTGGTATTACAAAGCCCTAGTCTCTGGCAGGGGATTGTCTCATGAGGTAAATACAAACAGAGGTGATGGTAATAGTGGAAAATGGGGGTGGAGGTGAAGTGATGCCAGTGAGTATTAATAATTTCAAGTTCTGACTGCCTAGGGAACTGGATACTTTTAGCTAAAGGCATTGCTTATATTCGAGAAGTAAAATATTCTTCATCACAGTTATGGTTTTTTCTCTGTTAATTCCTACATGAGACTAATGACCGCTCTTTTACTTGCCACAATATATATCAACACCTGGTAATAAGTATTATGCATGGGTAGAAGTAATTGCAAATAAAAGGAAAATGTTCTTGCCAGAGAATTTGAAATGATGTACTGACAGTGACAAATGAGAAACTCTGCTGAGACTGATCCACAATCCTACAAGAATGACTGAGAGTGCAAAGTCAAACAAAATTCATCAACGTAAGTGATGAATAAATTAGGAGAGTGAAATTTGCTACCTAAAAAAAAATGCAGCAGTGCCTTAAATGTGATTATATAAATGTATGTAAACGCTCCTATTTTAGGAACACATGCTGAAACATGAGAAATCCCAGCTCCTGATGGCCTGTGCCCATCAGGAGAAATCATTTGACATAACAGTAGCTATAAAATAAATGCAGGTCAAAAGTGTACATCTTTGATGAAGACATGCTAGGTACACACACGCAACAGACCTGTCCCTGCACAGAACAATACAGCCCTTGCACAACTCCTTTAAGACTACTCCCACGGCGTATGCCCACTGCTTGCCCCCGCAGGCCACCTTCTCACCTTATTTTGGTGTTACTTTTTAACATATTTTACCTATTTTTGCTTCTGTTACTAAGCTCAGCTTTCAATATAGCACCTTGATTATTCTAAGTATCTCTAGCTACTTTTTGTACTTCATTTAGCTTTGCTATTTTCTTTATTTCACTGTTTTTTGCACATACTAGCAATTAAACATGAGTTGCCTATTGTAGACTTCAGAGCTGATACTACTGCAGTGCCCGTGCTGGGTAGGAGGGGCAGGGGGGAGCGAGGGAGAGAGGGAGGCAGGAGGGGAGAGGCTACCGAAAACGTTTGAAACATCCACGGTTTGCTGATTTCCTTCATATAACTGATTAAAACACAGTTAACCTCTTACCCTTGATCAGGGTGAATGGCTTTAAAAACTCTTACAAGCCTTTCACATAACTGTAATGACTCTCTTCCTTTTCTCGAAAGTAATACTATTTGCTGCCAGTGGTAACACATTTTCCAGGCTTAACAAAAAAAAAGAAACAACCTTGTGGAACATGGTAGAAAACCCTTTTCTACACAGACAGACGTTATTTTCTGTGAATGAGGAATTTTTGAAAGGTATGTTCAGGAATAGCCTGTCTTTCTATTTAAAAAGTTCACTGGAATACAGAAAATATTTGTTACAGAAACAAAAAAGAAAACAAAAAGCTGAGATTTCTCTGTAAACTATGTAGATGCTTCCATGATCCAGTAGTGGATCCAGTAGTGGCTGTTCTTCACGCGAGTGCATTCAAAAATGCTGAGGCAGCGGAAGAGGGGTAAAAAATATTGCCAGTTACAGTTCCGTCAAAAAATGTGACTATATAGCTCCTTACACCAGTGTCACATCAGCTGCAAAGGTGAAAATTATAAACATGTCTTGCTTTGTGATATACTTATGCTTGTGAAACTGCTTATAAAGCTCCTTTCTCCCTGCACCTTCTTGCAGTGTTAGTGTGGAAAAGCTGGATATGACGTAAGGTTTATTTTTATTTGAGAGTTTAAATTGTGTCACCTGGATCATTCCTGTGACAGATTGTAAGCATTAACCCTTTCCTGCAGTGCCATTCCCTCCCAGAAGGCTATCCATGTGCCATGCTGGCATCCATGTGCCTCATTCAGTATCCCTGGGGAGCAGAAACTGCCAGGCAAAATGAAGGACAGTCCGGCTCCTTGCTGTGCTATGGTCCCTCTGCCCTCAGTGTGCTCCCTGGGTTTAATTCAGCTCCCCGCTAGTGACAAGGGGGTTGTTGGACAGCACACCCCAGTGCCTCCTTTCCACATCCCTGGTTTGCTTTCAAACGGCTTTATTCCTTCCTTCTGAGACCAGCTTTCAAAAGTACTGCGAGTAACACTCTGTTCTAAATCAATATTAAAGTATCATAATAMCAAAACTAGCAGTCAACTTCTACTGAAAACAATATCATTGTATTCTAAGATGCAAAGGCTCAGTTCAGTTACAAAGCAGTTAAATCCATCCATACCTGGAGGATCTTATCGCCAGGCTGGAGCAGGCTGGATGCTGGTCCGTCAGGCTGAACCCTAGTAACAAAGATACCCTATAAGTCAGAAGTAACAGAGGTTAGGATGCTATCACCAAGAACTAGTTCCCAAAATACAGGTGTCTCCCTAACTGGTGTCTGGGGGCCTTATATACTCTGGCAATGGTCTAATACTAAACTCTTTTTTTAACCTGTTTGTAATCAAACAGTAGTATGGGTTTGTAGCAGCTCTCCATGACCTTCAGCTAGTTATTGACTGATACAGATACAATTGTGGGTCATTTGAAACTAAGATTCCACGTCACAAAATAATGTCCTTTTTGAATAGGGCAAGAGTAACAGCGTTATCAGGAGGATAATTAAAATGGAGCAAGCATTAATTTATTAGAATAATGTGTACCATAATCTATACAGTAATCTTTGTTTACTTCCTCTAGGGAAAAAAAAAGTTTGAAAAAATTCTAAAAAGCAGTCTTGATATTCAGCCCTTGAGATATTCAGTACAATGGTCTGTAGGACTGTCACTTAATCCAGTGTCTGAGGAGTGAATGACTTTGAAAGGGGAAAAATTATTAAGTAATAAAGGATATTTTTAGATTTCAGTAAAATCTGTTAATAAAACCCAAAATCAAAGATTGAGTTCCTAGATGATGAACACATTTGAAATATTACCCATACAGCTCATGCAGTCCTGTACTTCTGTACCCTCAGTCTCACTTTCTCTGCTGTGCTTACCCTGCTGCCAAGGGTGAATACCTTTAAGCAGACTCTAAAACTGAGCATAGGCTAAATTTTAGCCATTTACATTGCTCACAGAGACACCAGGGAAATTACCTGCTTGGTACCATCATGCAAATCATGTGCGTCCTTGAGGGATTTTATAGCCTTCTGGAGCAAGGTACTGTCCAGTATTYCTGTTAACCTTATAAAAACCTGAGCTCCTTGGGAGCAGAGCGATGGGCTGCTTGTATTTCATCCACATGCCATTAACTTGTGACACAAGTCTGCTGTTCAAAATGACTGATTGCTTCTGTGCTTTCTGCTGCTTGTCCTGTCCTTTCCTCTCACCACAGTACCCTCAGCACGTCAGGGCAGGGGTATATCGCTATGCAGAAGAGCGCTCGCTGCCTTCCCCATTGATTTCATCTTATAGACAGAATGGTACCATATGCATGACTCAAAACCATCACAAACGACTGGCATGTATGATGAGAGACAGTATCACCCTCTTACTGCTTCTGTGATATTTAAAACATGATAAATCTGATTTAACGGTGTGGGAAGAAATGTTTCGAGTAACAACACACCAAAACACTTTGAACTATTAATCCCTTCAATATAACCACCCTATCACTCCCTTAGTACACAATTTTGCATTTCTGTTACTGGTAAAATTAAGTCTATCTGCAGCTGTTATCACACTGCATGTATTACTGGTGTAGACACATTCATAGTGGGATATAGGCTCTTCTTTAATAATTTCAGGCAAGTGTTAGACAGTGGAAGTATAGCTTAATTTTAACATCATACATTAAACTGTGGAAAAAAAGACCGTGATGTTATAAAGCGTAATTCCAGTGTGCAGTCTCAAAGAAGGACACCACAAATTAGTATGTTTTAAGGGACAGTCGTTAAAATGCCTGATGGTTAGTATGTTAAATGGAACTATTCTTGAAGTTCAAAACAGGGATTATCAATGAGAAAATTGAAAGGAATTAAGATTGTGTTAGACTGATACTTCCAAGCATATTTTACATTTCCAATTAGCTTTCTGTTGTAATTCAGAGTGGTGGGGAAATTTTTTTTTTAATTCACACGCAGATCTCAAATTTTTGAGAAGAGATTAAAAGATAGTTTTAACTTCATCATTTGCCAAACATTCTCAATATTTATGGAAGTTATGACTGCCTCTTAGAGCTGAAGCCAGTATTATCAAAGAATATAAATGTGAAGAATATGTTTAACTGAGACGTACCCATAGTACTTGTTTTTCAACAAGCTCCAGTCAGTTTTACCGCACAGAACAGACGCATTCACAGGTCTAAGAGGCCATTTCCTAATCCGAAAGCCCTGCGTAGCCGATAATCACCAGATGTTGTATTTTTACTAGGCTTCCTTTTACTGTAAAGAGATTTATCAACCTCTCAAATGTGTAATTCCCAGAATGAATACTGAGTCTCCCTGACCATCATATATCATAATGGTGTAATTTTTAATTAGCATTACAGAACAGAAGACTGCTTGCCATGGTGTTTGTAAGGCACTGCTGATCTCCGGACCAGTTTGCAGGCCAGGCTGATTTTATTTGATACAGCTGCTATAAACCCTGGCATTTCAGCTACCTAGTGATGCTATTACTGGTTTAGTATTCCCTCTAATGACTTYAGTGAAAGTTTAATCAGGGCCTACATTGATTCTTAAAAGAAAAAAGTGAGAGAGACGATTCTCCAGAAAACAGTCTCAAAAATTATCTTGTACATGGAATATAAGGCAGACACCCACGTGATTTCTGTTTTGATTCTCTTGTCTTCATTAACCAGAAAAAAAAAAAAGGCGAACACTCCCCTAACAAAAAAAAAGCCAAGTATGGGAAAAATTCTTTCAATTACCACAACAGAAGTGCACAAAAATTTCACTCATGTTATCTATGTCTCCACTATATGGCACTCTAAAATAAGGACCATTTAGAGAGAAATTTATACTTACCTTATCAGAAGGTTTGAATGGATTTCCTTGTCCACTTATTCCACCACTGATACTAAAACCAAGGCCAGGATTCTTCTCTATTCTCACACAAAACTAGGTTAAAAAGATACGGCAAGATAAGTCATTGCCAACATTAAAGCCTATCTAAACAATGGCATCTTGTTCTCATATATCCCATTTCACCATTAACGAGATGAATTGACCCTCTCAAAAGCACAAGACAGTGTAAGTCAGCAGAATATTGTTATAAACTGGAAGTATTTTCATGATTTTAGCATGCTGCAATGATACATAATATTCACAGTGCTGCACGTATTTTTGCATATATTTTAAAATTTTATTTTCAAGGAGAAAAAAAACCCTTTAGACTTGTGAAAGAGCAGTTCACATTGGCCAAATTTTTCACTTAAACATCTGTCAGTGAGGCTTCATCTTGTGCACTTTTATTTTTCCAGAAGGTGTCACACGTGCGGCATCCCCGGGTGCTATGCTTGGGACAAACCCAAGGAGTAAGTACTCTGAAGCTCAGAGATCTCCAGACCACTGTCAGTATCAGGGCCACAGCCCCGATAGCCTGCACTGAGAACCAACCACTTTTACAAGCACCTTACTCCAGGAAGCAGTGCTGAATCTTATCTTTTAGTCAGGATGACTCTAAATGGCATTGGGTAATTGAATATAAAATAAAAATGACTTCAGTGTAGCTTAATGACTACTCGTTGAGCCAGTCTGAGCATGTACTCGAGCCACACAAGCAATTGCTTCTGAATCTCAACGCTATACTCAGGGACTTAATACAGGCAGCTACTTGTGTGGATTGTCCAACACTTTACACAAGAGAAAGGTTTACTAACGATCCTGAACCTTATTCTGCAAGTCAGGTGCCTCAAACAGTTATTGCAATCATTACGGCCAAATATAATGGGGATGGGACCATTTAATGAAGAAACTCATCAGCACCCATTTTGTTAGACTGGGGGCACTGGAGCTATAGCTGGCCTTTCTTGGGCTAAACTGGAGCAGCCGATACAAATTTGAGAAGATCAGCATCTTGCCAAACATGCTGCACTGTTAGCACTGAACTAGGTTACTGGGGAATTGGCAGAAATTGCAAATTAATTCAGTATGACCCAGTGATGTCAGCTCTGTTCAGGAACTTCAGTGCCAAATTGTGTTGCTTGGTCAATTGAAGAAAAAAATGGTCTCAGTCCCTGGTGCTGGGGAAGGGGACAGACCTGCTCGCCTGCCTCCAGCTCAGCCATGCTCCCCCATGCTGTCTGGCTCAGCTGCCCTCTGTTACTGCCCTAGGCTCCCTTTTCCTGCTGTATACAAGGCAGAAAAAAACAGAAAGTTTTTGTCAAAGTGTTATTTTATAGGCACACTTTCTCACCTGCTCCTGATACGCATCCGTACTTCTCTGACCCTTGGTTTGGATTAAACATCGCCCTGTCTGAGGTGCTCGAGAGCTCTGCGAAGAGGGAATCTGAATAGGCAGTGGTGGCTGAAACTGCTGAATGGTGACTTTGTTCATGTTTCCTTCATACTGCTGCTCGCGGCTCCGATGCTGTAGGCTTTGTGATCCCATTAAAGTCTGGATATGGCTACCTGCCTGTGGGTAACGTAACCCGTTAGGCCAGAAATTCAGGAAGCTGAAAAGAAGCAATTATTACAACTTACAGAGTCAAGTAAAAGCAAACCTCTTAAATCATATCAGAGGTTTGCCTTTTGACCACAGTTGGAAACAACCGTGATTAAAAGCAGCAAGGATATGCCCATTGCATTTAGTGACCCTAGGAGGCTTAAGGGAAATTAGCCGTATACAGTACGTTTTATAAACAGAAAATATTTTTTTCCTCATGTCACGATATATGCTTCTGCTCCAAATGTTTTGTGAACTGAAAACATTTAATAAATTGAAGTAGGGTGGATTATTCATCACAGCACACACTGAAGATACTGGAATATTTTTTTTTCTGAGGATAGTTTGGAATAAGATTTATAACCCAAATACAGATATTGGCCAGTATTGTGCACTGTGTACGGAAAGCATAATCAATTAAACCCTATGCCTTGTCCTAGGAACAAATGTGGCTTTTACAAAATGTAACTAATCAAATTATCAAATTTCTATGATAATATCCACTGATTTGAAGCTCTAATATTTTGTAAATATAAGTGAAATACTGCAGTTACATTGACTTGGCCTTCTGATATTTTCAGAAAACAAAGGATGACTGCTATCATTCTTCTATCCCTCCATCCCCATTGCCCTTCACGTTTGCAGGTGAGGTTTGCTTTCTGTGTTCTGTTCTTGACATGGTAAAGTTGCATACTTGCTTACTCTTCAATATACAGTCTCTATTTAGACACATGAATTACATAAACATTTGAGGCAAATCGTTGCAAAATAAATTCAGTTGAGACAATTTTATACTTTCCATATTTACAGGATTCAGATGTTGTTGATTATAAATAATCGCATGCAACTAGCAGTAAGGGAATGAGCAAAATTCATGCTCCATTGTATGATCAAATATTATTACCTCCACGAAATACCACACTTGCTACTGAGAGTTTTCAGATTGTATGCACCCATCAACCTGTGCTATTATTTGAACAGCCTGAATGTGAAAGAGCATTATGACTGCATGTCGTAATATCTACAAGTCTCTGTGGACAAAACAGACCTACTTAAACAACGTTTCACATTAAGTTTACACCAGCCTATGACACAGTCATGTCTCGTCATGAAGGTCTAATCCTCAGTCCTACTGAACCTTTATGATCCTGGTGGAAGAGTCACCAATTGTGAGACTGTATTTTAGACAAGATTAAATTTAATACAGCAAAAGATCAAAACATTTCTTACCCGTTGACCAATCATCTGGCCTTGGAAGTTACAGCAGCCAGGGCATTAGAATTAATTGCTTGTTGCCATAGCAAAAATACATCTTAATGGATTTCCAAGATTTGTCTGCACAACACATCATTAATACAGATGCAGTTGGAGCTACTCATGTCACTGAACACAGAATCCCAGCAAGACACGCAGTGACTGCGAGTAAAACTGATCTGCTCTGTCTTATTTTTTTGCTGACTACACTTGAAGAAAGGGACTAGGTAGGATATATGTCTGACAGTTCTTCATTTTAGTACAAGAGGGATAGTGAGTGATGACAGAGAAATCTCTTGCTCCTTGTGCCCAAATCTTCAATCCCCAAACTCTTCTTAAAACACAGCTCACCTGTGTACATGAAAGTGCTTAATAGACATTGACAAACTGTCAAGAATAGCCTGGTGAAGTCAGTCTGTACTGTGAACATCCCACTTTACAGGTCAGAGAGATCTTCAACTCATCCAAGATCAGAAGGGAAGGAAAATGCTCAAGACAGACTTTTTAGCTATTCATTAACTCCCTAGCAGCAACAAGCCGTGCCCACAGTGGATTGCTGAATCCGTGTGACCCTGCACCGCAGAGATGCAAGGTGAACAGGTGACCGTGTGCAGCACAGTTCTGTACTTCATGTTGTGTCAGATACTCATCGCAAGAGGATCCAACAAAAGCAGAATCTCATAAATTCTGTATTTGCCCCAGATAGAATCCCATATCCACCACAGCAGTCCACAGCAGGTGCATTGTCTGCCTCAGAGGAAGATGTCTATTTCAAATACAAAAAAAATTGTGCTGCTTCACTGAAAAAACTCAAATCTTCTTTATCAGGTTAAAAGACCTCTGGATTGAACAGCAGATGCTGGAAATTAAACAGAAGGAGCCTCCAGCCTCTCAGTCGTGGCTAACAGAAATACTCCCAAATCAGAAAGAGAGAGAAATGGTGACTCAGACACTTTTTTATGTCCCAGTTTTGAGGCAGCTGCCTTGCTCCAGTTCCATAGCATATGCTCCTTCCACATCCACCAAGACCATTACAGCCCACGCAGGGCTCTCCAAGAGTTTGCATGGCTTCAGCCTTCGTGTGGGCTGCTGCAATCCTGCAGCAGAAGAGGCCAACTAACACAGTCCTACGCATCCCCAAATCTGTGTAGCTCATTGTCTTAGAGGGTCGTTACCCTGCACCCACGTTGGCCAGCCTGATGTCTGTTCATTTTCCATCTTCATTCTCACTCTTCAACCTCTCTTTTTCATAAGGAGTGATTTTCAGGTTCCCTTTTGGTGATGCCCTGCCACACTTCTACCCCTTCCCTTTTTATGGAGGAGCAGCTAACTCAGAATACAACTGATTTAATCAGGCAGGTAGCTGACTTGTTGACATGACAGAAAAAGTCATCTCCCAGGAAGCATAAATACTGTAGTCTTTTAATAAATCAGTGGATTMTTCAGTTTGAAGATTACAATACCCAACTTTTCCATAAGAGAAATAGCCTATAAATTATGGAATGATCACATAAATGATCATACTTAAAATAAAATTAGCATTTAATCTGTATTCTGAACAGCAAAAAGGACAGAAACGACTCACACACCACATAATTATGATTACTGTGTAGCATTCTTACCCTACTTAACATACATAAATAGCCATCACTACACGTATAGTAGCCCTCTAATGTGTAGGTATTTTAGGAACACGTATTACTGTGTCTATATATGTACTACATCGGCCTGAGCACACAGTCCGTCCATCTACAGTACGCGCTCTTGCCCTTGGAAGAACAAGTCCCAACTCTTCTTCCAGTGATTTCCCAAGTATAGCTCTACCATGTAGTGACTCTGCTCTGCAGAAGCCCATTCACACTAGTACTATTATGTTAGTGGAAAAACAAAAGATATACTACAGTTTATATTCACATCATTTAATTGTTCGTTATGTTGAAGTTTAATTCTATAGAAGATTTTCTGAGTCTGACTTCAAATTGCTGTATTTTAATCCCCAGATGCTGGGAAACCAAGACACTTTCAATGGAGAAGAGATGAGCATTGTCATAACAGCACACTGCAAACCACCTCCTGAGGATGGTGGGTAAACAATTTTCAGAATTCATTTTCTCACTCCTGTTAATAGACTTTGAAGAGATCGTATCACTACTTCTTGTGTATTCACACTGTGGCTCTTGCTGGAGGTGGATAAGCTGCCTTTCTTGGAAACGGGCATTATTTATTCTGCAGAAAAAAATCTCTATTTTGCAGACTGCTTCCCCAATTTCATTTGTATTCTTTACTTTATTTAACATCCACCACAAAAGTTAATTATTTTCTGCTCAGTGTCCAATATTTACAGTATAATTAAAGTAGCTGACAATGGATGTAACAATGGATTGCTCCACTGAGTTAAGCAGATTTCAATACGGTTATGCAATGTTTGTACTTACCACATCTGAGCAGCGAGATACTGAAATATTCAGAACAAAACAGAATCGGCAGTTTCTTATTATAGTAACACTGATGATGCACAAATGCAAGACATAGATGGTGTTAGATTGTGTGAATGGATAAATGCAGGTTTTATCCCAATATGCCAGTCAAGATAAGCAGTGCCTCCTCTTAAATTTCTTATTCTAGTTTCTTGCATATCAGAGGATAAAGAAACCCTTCGAATAACTTGGCTGTCAGAGCCAACTCCATCAAACAATGCCAGGGCGCCCTCCTCCTCACCCTCCTGTGCCTGGGAAGGAGCCTCTGCTCTAGGTACTCCCATCTTCAAGCAATTCTCTTGTACATGTGTTATCTCTTGTCACTACTTTTGTATGAAGGCAAGGGCTACTGCTTCTGAAACTGTCTTGGATAAAAAGATGTGAAGCCAGAAGGGAGATATTTGCCTCATCAGTGCTGACAGTTAATTACGCCACGGAAGTTATTAATGTGCACATTATAACTTTCACACCAGTTTTATTCACTCATAAGACTTTACTTCATGAATGAGCAGGACTGATCTCCATATAGTAACAATCAATATAATTATCACTGCTTACATGTGCAGCTCCACCTTCTAAAGCTGATTGCAAACACAGTTTAGTTTGTCAAGATCCTCTATTCTCCAGCTTTATGATTAGACCATCTAAAAATGGCAGTTTCTCAGTCGATGAGCAGAGCCAAGTTGGGGCTGGGAGAGAGCAGCCAGTGTTTTCATAAAAACAGGCCAGAYCCAAGCACTGGAATTTACTATCTACAGCCACGAGGTACTAGAAATTAGACCCCTTTCTAGTGAGTTTATCAGTAAATGATGTGTGCCTAGGATGTCTCTGCAAAAATGTCTGTGACTGTCCAGACACTGGGCTGGCCTCCATCTCAACACATTTATTTTTTGTCAAGAACTGTAGAATGTATTTGAAATGAAACATTTGAACGAAGACTTTTCAGGACAAGAGGGAGCTGACGGCTGTCTGATACGTGCAGGAATACACCTGCCCAGCCCACTGTGCCCATTTCACACACTATAGATGTAACTACTAGCATCTGCATAAATAAATACAAAAACGGGTAGCAGGCATGAAAACACCATCCTTAATTCATAATGATTATTGCTTTAAACTTTGAAACAAAAATATGCGTTTCCCAAACCTGTCCTCATTAACCTGTTCTCCTCCTTCCAGTGATTCGCTGGGAAAAGAAGACAACCATAGCTATGCCAGCAGCTATGCTGCTTACCTTCTTCGTGACGGTGTCTGGTGGCACGTCCCGCCGCCCCAGCTGGTAGGGGTTCCACTGGCTGCTCACGGACACCTCCTCCTGCCCGTTGTCCAGAATGCTGCTCTGCTGCGATGGGGTCTGTTGCAGAAATGGTAGGGCAGCCTTTAGTCACTGGTCACACCGTGACAGAAAATTCTCTCTTCTCATTTATTTCAGTAATCAACCCAGTTAAACTGCAACACACTATTGCTAAAATGGAAATCCTCTTAAATTTTTACAATATTTCATTAACATGCAATCATATTGCTGTGGGACTCTCTGCAAGCAGGAGATCTTGAAAGATATATAAGAGAAATAATGAGAATAATGAATGATGAGAGAAAAGAGAAAATTAATGTAACTCATTATTTTCAGAGAAACAAATTTTGGCAAAGTTCCATATTTAAACATGCAGTCTGCCATTAATCATTTGAGTTAGAACTTTCTTACTGGTCATTCAAGCATCAAAAACATTTTTATTAAGTATTTGCCACCAAGATAAATTATATGCTTATATTTTCTTCAGAAAATATTCCTTAATGGCAACATTGAACTTGTGACTGCTCTTACCTCACGCTATGCTCTGTGTGTCACTGTGTGGTGTGCTTCTCACAGACCTCTCTCTAGGCTATGGCTGATTTTGTTCTAAGTTAACAGGATATCATATGTACAGTATTAACCCGTAATTAAATGCTTTCCTGAATATGAATGGACGTAACACACATTTAAAGTTTCCTAAATGAGCTTGATACTTTTGTTACTATTTTCTACTTTTCTCTCCTTTTATACATGTTTCTTCTTTGTCACTTTTCCCCCTGGTTATTTTACTCCTGTTTTCAGTACTTTTGAGGACATGTACTTTTTCTGTCCCATCCTGATCTTCTGTTATCTGTCTCTCTATTTCTTTACCATAGCCGGCAATTTTACTAACACGGGTATGGCTTTTTGTGTCAGACTTTCCAAAATGCCAACATYGTACTACCACTGACAGCACTAAGCATTATGTAGTGCTTTTTCAGTTAACTGCTTATTCAGTTCTGATTAATGGTAATCTGCAAAGAAAAAAAAGAAAATTCTATTCTTCCCCTCTGTCATTCAAGCAATTTCTTCTTCAGTTTAGATTAAAAAAAAACATTAAACACTTCTTTARATGACTGAAGAACAAATGAAACTGTTGCTTTGAAATATTAAAGCTGGTAACTGGTCAATTAAGAACTTTTTTTATGCAAGCTTAAAAATCCTTCAGAAGTAAATAGAAGTAAATTGTGATTTAAATCATACTCCTCAGAGGTTAAGGAAAATATTCAACCCTAATTATTTAAAATCAAAGAAAACTTTCATTATAATTCTCTCATCGTTCAAGAAGTCTTCTGGAAAAATAAGGAAAGATGTGATTTTTCCTTATATTAAAAACCACTAGAAAAACAATTCCCCTGTTGAAACTACAAGACCTCCCTGTAGAGCTTTCTTTACACACATTAAAAATGGAAAAATGAGACCAACCTCAGCACTTTTTCCATAGGTTATCCCTCACAGCTCAACAGACACTGGTCCCAGTGCCTGATGCAGCAGTGCTGCTGCTCTCTCAGATAGCACAACACTCTCGAACGCTGGCAAATTTGGGCCCAAGAGCTGCACGCTGGCGTACAGCCATGCATGAAACCTGACGATATGGCTCTAAGTCCCTCACACGCACCTAAACCTTTGTGTCCGGACAGGTGTCCAGGACTGCAAGCTGCCTGCCTGAACACGCTGCCGGGGTTAGCCCCTGCCCAAGGCTTCCCAGCCCAGGACACACTGAGTCCTGTTTGTCCATAGACCAGAATCTGGGTCCCASTTTGGGCCCAGGTAGGGCTTTTTGTGCCTACGTAAACTCATGAATCAGCCATTCTGCCCTGTTTGCTGCACGTCCCCACGTAACCCTCATCCAAACAGGGAGCACATCATCTGAGACCAGGGCAGCAAACAACTTCTAAAATGAAAAAGTACAATTGCAAAAATTTCTGCTCTGAGTAGTAGTAAAAAACAATGAAAAAGAAAGGCCACCATCTTTGTGATGTGAGGCATCCCTTCCAGAGTCACTCACAGACCGAGGTGCCCAAGGCTGTGCTGGAAATCTGCTCACCTCCCTGTGAGGTGAATTTATAAAACATGCTAYGTGCCCTCATCATGCAGAGACAGAGGGGATTAGCAAGGCAGCTTCCTAAGGGAACTTCTGTTTTTCCTCCTAAGTGATACACGTGAATATGCTGATTATTCCTAAAGGGAGGTGGTACTGTACACTTCTGAGAATGAAGTGCACCAAACCATAAACTTTTAAAAGGTTGAGATGGATGCCAAAAATTGAAAGCATTCTTCTGAAAAGCGTTTCATCACTGCAGACAATGCTGTGCTGTTTTTATAAGCGACGGACTAATCTGCAGAGATGAGTTCACACTCAAAATGGAAAAAGAAAAAATATAGAGGGTGCTTTCTGCTTTCTCAATAAATAGGAAAATTCTGTGATAACAGGTTTTTCTTTTCATTTTCTGCAGTAAAATGAATTTGTCTACTTGCAATATTATTCATTTACAGAGCTCTGACAGACTGCAAACAAACTACATATCTATCAAGTCTAGGTAAAAAATGAAAAGCAGCAGTTCAAACATTTTATACATGAAGTAGAATCGATATAATAAACGTTCTCAAAATAAGTAATTGCTATACTTGATTTCCTGATCTTCCACTGGACAATTAGACCTCACTCATTACTCTCTTGAATCTAGGCCACAAGAAAGAGGAAGAAGAAAAGGTAAATATTAAGCTACTGTGGCCTGGATTCATTAAGAAATGCAAATTCTTTAGAACATGTGAAGGAATAAAATTAAACAATACTAAACATTCATATTATTTGTTCAACAATAATTTTTCCACTGCTTTCCAAAGAGTACAGTAAGAGAATACACCCCCTTCATGCAGTTCAGCATCACATTTTATATGGGTATGTAGCAATGAAATGCTGGTGAAATATAAAGCAGAATAATTCACGTAAGACCACACCCCAAAACATGTCACTCTAAACAGTTTCATGAATTTCCTCAGACATCCATAATTAGTGTCCATATACACCTACAGCCTAAAATTCTTAAAGTGATATGTAATACCTTATTCCTAAATGTGTGTAGAAAAATAGTACCATTATTTGGAGTTGATGTCAAATGGACTTCTTTCAAGGACTTGTGACAAGAATTAGTATATACCCAAGTAGACAAACAAATTTTTTGAAAAAAAAAAAAAAAAGAAACAAACCACTATGACCAACACTGGAAAGCTGTCTACGTCCAAACACACACATATCTACAGTTAACATTTGACCTAGATGTCATCAACTGAACACCACTAACATTAACACAACTGAAGCACACACTAACATTAGGACTTCTTTAAATCCAGGGACAGCTGAATGGGAGGTGTAAATGAAGTTAACAGTGTACGGAAAGTAAGTTACAGCAGGAGAAACCTGACAACGATCTGCGTGTTTGTGTGTGCGTGCACGTGTGTGCTGTTAACCTATCACAGCTTTGCTTGGAAATCCAGTGTATGATGYATATGCCTGTATTAGTAAGCCAAGCAGTGCTAAGGCCTGTCCTCTGGCCAACCAGCACAATCTGGTCATGTTGCTGCCATTAAGTTATCTTATTCTTCTAAATAGGCTTGGACCTAAACTCCTAAATCAGGCATTGGAACCCTCCTTTGGGCATTTCTGGCCAGTGCTGACTCCAGAGCCCCGGCCAGGGATTGCCTGGGAAGGTGCCAGATGGCGTGGGCCAAACCACGCCTGAGGCCAGTCCAGCAATTAACAGCGCAGATGATCGCATTTCAGCGCCTGGATCTGTGCTCTGTTACCCTTTAATTACTCACAGAGATGTTGCTAATTTGTACCAACAGCTACTGATGCTAATGCAGAAAGACACTTAACGATGCTCGTCACTTCTAGCACTGCAGTAGCCCCCTGCCATTACACACAATCCCAAGAGTGCGACTGCTTGCAAGTGTCTGCAACTGGCTGCTGTGGACTCCGGTGTGGCCGTGCGTGACGCAGAGCAAGGTCTCAGCATCTCCTCTCTGATACTCTGAAAATACTTCAGCAATGTCCCTCTCTGGCTTGTCATATGTGCTTTTCCCATCAAACATTTGTTTGTACATAATTTTGTATGTATGTACTTATCAACAATATATCCTTAATAGCTGTAAAATAAACAGTAAAAAAATGAGAAAATTATTGTCTTTCTATAGGCATTACTCAACAAAAGTTTAAAATTAGTTTAGGTGTGGTAGGCATGTACTCAAAACTCCTCAACTATTACAGCATACCCAATTAATGTTCAAATATTAAAATCCCTGTCTCTTGGAGCCTATTTAAATGCATATGAAAACATTTCTACATTAATTTTTCTAAGATCAAACAGTCACAAAACAAAACATGTTCTCCATTTCTGGGCACAGATTAAGTCACTGAGAAAATGATCGTATCAGTCTGTAACACGAGAGCAGAAAGCAGTAATGACAGCCATGTGAGCTACTTAATCCAAAAAGCAAGACTATCGAGTAGGAAAACTGTATTACTATCATCTTTGCTTTTTGGATTGTGTATAGTATAAGCATGAATAATAGGCAAAAGCTAAACCAGGAAAAAGCAAGGAGTATTGTTAATTTATTTTGTAATGCTGGTATATGCTGGCTATCCCATACTTACTTTCGGTAGAGGTAGCTCTTGAAGCATTTGGTTTTCAAATTTAGATTTAGTCTGCAAGTTTAAAGTCATGCTTCTGCCGGCATGCATTGCTGAAAACCCTCCAGAGTGCAGCATGCCAAGGCTAACTGTGTTGTGTTTGTAAGCAGCGGTCTGAGTAGAGGAAACAACCACGTGACAGGATATGAACACACATGCTCATTGAATTAAGTATCACACATATATGGTTAATTTCACAAAGTTTTAGTTTAAGCAAACAAACAGTACCAAGAAATAAATAGCTTCTTGATGCATGCACTGGGTCACACGGAAGCAAATACATTGCTAGTTATACATAAAATGGATACCATAAAAGACTTCAACGCTGACAGCAGATGAAATATGTCGTTATCTGTAGTTTGAAAATTGCAGTATATAACATGGTACGAGTCTTTATTTTGCAAATATGGCCAAATTTTGGTATGTCTGCGCAACCATGGATGGGCCAGAGAACACATATCTAGCATAAAAGAGCATCAAAGGCAGAGGAAAAAAACCTATACAAGAAGGCTCTGCACCATCTTACGAGCTTTGCAACTGCTCCCCGGCGGGCAGCTGCCCACAAGGGACAAGCTTTGGCTGGGCCCAGCACAGCGGGCACCCAGGTCCTGCACAGACCAGCATCTCGCTGGCTGCAGGCAGATGGGCAGCGTCTTCTCCTGGAGCAGCTGCTGCATCGCAGTGCCCAGGCGTTCTCATCGGCAAAATCTCCACCAGACAGCCCAGCTTCTTAGAGCTTTGCTTATCGTATGTTGCAAACAACTAGAAACTAGCTCGCTGGCACCTGCAGGGATTACTATGAACTCAATTTAACTAGATAAAATCACCAGTGTCAGCTTTCCATGAGGTAAAGTGTTTCTTAAGCAAATACACACTGTAAACTAAGTGTAAAGATATTTCTGAAACAAACAACATCTGGGAAGTATTTATTTCCACCAGAAACGTCTCTACTTGGGGTGCACTATTTTGCCTAGGTATTATGCATTTTCTAATCAGTTTTACACAACACAAGGAAAACAGCTGAAGTAAGGAAAAAGCTTCAGCCTTCAAGCCAGTTTTTAAATTTTACCCATTTGATCCTTAATGATATTTTAATATGCATCACATCCGTGCAACTGGAAGGTAATGAATATATTAACACCAAACTCATGAGTATCTAGCATAAAATAGGTATATGGACACATTTGGAAACTAACTTATGCATTTGATGACAGCAATTTTTCACAACCACTTCAGATTATGAAGTAAATCCGATTCATGAAGTAGGGCTAAATAGTCAAGATCATTATCGAAATCATGCACTATAGTACTTGTACTGTTTTGTATAGAAGGTAAATAAGCATAACTTCCTACTGCTAAAAGGAGTAATAATCATATATCTTGTTAAAAACAGTGGCAGTGTATATCCAGTAATATTTTTCAGAGTTAAGAGGTACCTTTAAATCCCCTCCACTAACAGTGATATGAAAGCTAAAATACATTATTTTACTTTTTATCTGTGATGTTTTTCTTTATTGCCTTTTACTGCAAAGATGTATCCAGCATCTTTTAAAGCTCTCAAATCACTACTGAAGTGGTGGACTTCAGCAGCACGTTCACATCTGTTGATAAGGAGAGATTTTTATGTGTTTTATTATTTCAGACAGTTCTGCAGCAGTTACTACATTAGTAACGTGCACGGTGGTGCGTTACTCGTGCAGAGACTCTTTATCACTCATTCACCCCTCACTCCAGCTGCTTTTGAGCACCCCCAGACCCCTTTGTGGGCCGGTTCCTCTGACACCAATGCAAGAATTTCATTACTGGGAATTCTGGTGGTTACCACTGTACGTGCAAATAGTTTGAAATACCGAAACACACAACTAAAGGCATTAATTGCAGAGAAATGCCAAACATACCCTGTCTAACCTTCTAGCTTCTATATGTCTAAGTAGCTGTTGTCTCCAGTCAGCGGGCATTTTAGCACAGCTCTCATTTCCCTTCACAGGGGTAGGCCTTGTCTTTATATCACTGTTATCGGAAGGCTTGTCGCCATAGTTACCCAAGTTATAGTCTGACGGTATCTTTTCCAGCAGAGCTGCCATTGTAGGCCTCGCTGAAACCGGCCTGGTTTGGGATGTGCCGTAACTCTCTGTACTGTAGCTTCTTGCAGACAACGGCCTCCTTTGTGTAAGGTTTTTAACTGGAAAGCTTCCAGTCTGGGCTTTCACTTCTTGGTAGGAAGGATGCTCGTCTTCGTACCTGCCGTTCCTCTTGAGGAACTGAGACTCAGAGACCGACATACTGCTTTGGCGCTCCACAGCTCCTCGGTACGGAGGCCGGCCATACCTATCGCTCGGGGGCAGCTCATGGGGCTCACTGACTCTCCTGAACATGGACATCTCGGTGGAGCTGGCCAACGAATCCGCCCTCCTCAAGAACCCCGGCCGAGACCCCTGGCTCACAAAGGGGGCACTGACCGCCTCCTCATTCACCGAAGGCTGGGAGAAAGAGAACATGTGCTCCACGGGGGGGTAGCCGCGGTAGGCCCTCGGGCTGACCAGATCCTGGGGCAGGTTTTTACTCTGCTGGGGAATATACTCAGGGTTGAGCTGGAAAGGCGGCGGTAGCCTCTTCTCCGCTGTGACCTCCACTGCTCCCTGCGGGTTGAAGCTTTGGTCGAACTGGTAGACTTTCTTCGTGACGGATGACTTCTGCTGCGGCTGCACCTTGACGCTGCCGTAGGTCAGCAGCTCGTCGTCCAGCATGGGGACCGACTGGCTGCGGGACATGCTCAGCATGCCGTGCTCCGCGCCCAGGAGCTTGTCCACCCTCTCGTGGGTTCCTACAGTATCATTACCAGATGCATAGTTTTCTAAGGGTATATTATACACTTTGTATGTACCAATGTCTATCTCATCGATACTTTGTGACTTCTTAAATTTGTTAGTTTTTAAATCCCTCATCATCGGAGAAAGCCGTTCTGTACTCTTGCTGATTGAAATAACACTTTTGGAAGGATCTGGGCGACAGTGGATATGGGAAAAGACGTTTGTGAGACTTCTGTTCGCATTTGAATCGTGATATTCCCATGCTATTCCTGGAGTGAAAGTGCTAGTCATTTCAGGAGACTCTTTGACATGATTTTTCCGCTCAGGCAAAGGGCTGGTGGTGGGGGTGCTTTCCAGTTTGGAAGGAAAAGCTGTCCTGTCTTCAAAAGGACTAGGGGTTCTGGTCCAATTTTGCCAAGGATTGGGAGGAGGCACTTCAGATTCGTGTGTGTTTCTGAGCGTCGGCTGCTCCAGCTCCAGGGGAATGCCAACTATCCTGTCTTGTCTAATCAACGGCCTGCGCCCGTGCGCAGATGTGCTTCTGGATTTCGTGCTCAGGAGGGGGTTAGCACTAGGATTCTCCACYGCGCTCTCCTCCGCAACGAACCCTGTGTTATCATAGTGCGAGCTGTCGTTCCAGCTGTCGGCGAAGGTGTCGCTCAGCGGGCGCCTGTCGGTGCGCTGTGGCAGGTTCCCCGCCGCAGCGGATTCCCGCTGGCTCAGCAATGGCTTTGTTTCAAGGGGCTGTGGAAATGACTGTGCCAGTCTGCAAAAACAAAACAAAATGAAACAAGATAAAATGCCCTCTATTAGAGCACATAAGCAGTCATCAGAAAGACGCAATTATAAAGCAATTTAATATTCTCCCATCTATACTCTGGCTTTGGGATCGCACTATGAGATGTGCACTGTGTGCCACTGGTTTGGCATGAATGGCTGCAGCTTTTTGCACTGGAGTACAGATTCTGTAAGTATGTACACAGAGAAACTAAGTCATCAGTCAGAAGTCCTGGGTGGCTCAATGCCATGGTCATATAAATCCAGCTGAACGTATTTTCCTGCTTTAAAAATAAAGTTAAAAAATTTAAAAATTCCCCCTATGAGTGCAGGGGAAGATTTTTTACACTTACRTTATTCTTTTTTTTAAACAAAAATACCAGATTCAGTTTGTGCATGTTCTCACCACCATGATTTTAYGCATCGCCAGTGAGCAGGCTCCAGCCTCTCTTTAATAGGGAAGAGCCTGTGGATGGAACTACATTTAGGATGGAACTACATTAGGTGATTTACGGCAGGAATAGACAGGGCAGGGTGTTCCTGGTATGGTACGAGAGTGTTTTCAGGTTGCTGATGGCCAGTGCAAATTACAGCTTTCAAAGAACTGTGCTGTTCTTGGAGGTCCAGGGCAGAGTGAGGCTCAGGACAGCAATAATATGAGAGACATACACTCTGCTATCTATGCGAAACTACAGCCAGCTGCAGCTCAGGACCACACAGAGCAGAATAATTGCAGCTGAATTACTAGGCGCTTTTAATGCATGGTTATAGCACATAGATGAAAAACCAGCTGTAGAATTACTGACATTTATAGAGTATGAACGGGTGGCCAACTCTGCACAGCCTGGGCTTTGAATAGCTATGTACACCTCTGCAAAACGGGGGTGAAAACATATTTTTTTAATTGAATGCCTGAACGGATAGCATACAATCACTCTGAATGCATATGACAACATAAGATGAAAGGCAACCAGAAGCTGTGTTAAGAAAGATGATCACACCTGTTCCCCCACAAAGAGTTATTCACTGCTTCTTTAGCCGTTGTCTGCAAGGACCCCATTTTAACATGCGCATTGGAGGACCCTGAGGAAGCCTGGGAAGGGGAATAGTCTGAGTAAGTGCCTGAGGAAACGCTGTTATTCAGACAATGGATCTTATCTGCTTCAGACTCATCTGTCGATTCTGAAACAAAAAACAGCAAACGTTTTCAGGAGGTGGTATTTGAAAACTAAACTCCAGAAAAAAACATTTTTTTATTGATACTATGGATATATATACACATGTGCACAAATATGCATGTAATATGTTTTAAAATCGGAGTGAAGAGTAGAACATCTTAAGTAACGTGTCTATCTGTGTACATTACATATGCTTTCATCTAAAAGGTTGTAAGTTGAGTTAGTACCTTTCTTCTCTTTACCCAGAAGAACAAGTTTGGGTGGGTACAACGGAGTCTCTGGCATGGAAGGACGAAGTTCCCCTATCCTCATCTCACTGGCAGGATGTCCAAAGGCATCCTGAGGAATATAATAACGTAGAATAAACATAGGAAACAGAATCCACTTCAAACTGCAACGAATAAACATTTCACAGCCTTCTTTTCATGAATGTGACAACACACCAAAACCCCACCATACAGGTAGCGTCTAATCATGCTGATTTGTCAGCTGAAAATTCTGATTAGTCCTACATAAATACTTGTAAAAATTATGGTGATGTGTTCATTCTGAAAATGTGGACAAAACAGATGGAACTTGCAAGATACAAGGCCATGTAAACATTTTTGATGAAGTAAAGGTCACAAAAATGCAAGCTGCCAGTAGAAATAAATAAAAATTTAGAATAAACAATTACTTCTTATTTCAGGAGTAAGTATTCCTCATTCATTTATTTGTGGCACAAGTCCTTCCAYAGATTCAACTGTCCCTATAGATATATTTAATTAAAATGACTTTGTCTCTAAAGAGTTTTTTGCTAAATTAAAATGATTCAGATTTCATAAACTCTCATTGAGAGTTCAGCAAATCTTGACCTTCAAAGAGTGCCCTACACAACTGTTCTGCTGTTCTAGCCGGCAACAGGATATATACTGAAAATAACRTGAGTTAAAAAGTGGAAAGAAAGTGAGATGTAGTCTTAGAAAGAGATATTTTAAATTAGGACATTTGAATTATGCTCATAGGATAGCTAGAAGGGAATGAAGACACAAACAGGGAATCCRTGGCATTTCTTATCCCTGGAAGAAAGTTCAGAAATGAGAAAGATGCTGACCTGAAGATAGGTGTCCTGGGGAGACAKGGCAGGGGATGACACTTACTGGAGGAACGACACTGGTAACCCTGCCCTCAGGAGGGGACTTAAGGAAAGGGAGCCGGAAGAATGAGCAATATGGGAAACCCACTTTGTGGGTGTTGGTGCATGGGCTCAGGGAAAYGTAATGGGAAGGGAACTGATGGAGATGGGCATGGCAACGCTGGAAAGTCATGCCAATGCTTATCAAGATCCTTGTGGGGAGGGGTACGAGAAGCATGCATCATCTCAAAGTGAGAGGATGAGCTGTGATTTCATAAAGAGGACGGAAGTTGGAGAAGGAGAGTATATCTAGTAAAAAAGAGGAAGTTTTGGAGAGATATTAGGAGAAAATCAATAATTAGTAGTATAAATGAGGAAGGAAATGGTTAGGAAAAATATATTTAGGAGGGAACTTACACTAATGGAGACACTATGAGGATCTCTGTACCCTGACATTTTGTTGTTAAAGGTACTCCAGTGATTTTGTAGAGTGAAGTCAATAAAGGAAAGAGATGTATTATTTAGAGAAACAATTTAAAATGGAGTACCAAAACCAAAAACAYATTATTAAAATGTAAAATGCTACAGTATTTTTAAAATTTACTTGCTTTTACTCATAAGGAGAAAACTTTCAGAGCTTTACTCTCCATTAACTACTTTTTGTAGTAACAGTGGAAACAGAGATTTGTAGAAGCATTTCCCATGTGATTTATGCTTGAAGAATAKAATTATATTTACACAACAGATATTTTAATCCTTCTGCATTTGGTGTTCTACTGGAGGTAGTACCATACCAAAACAGCAAAGAGCAGGTATCTTCACAGCCCATTTAATTAACCCCATCAGTGCTAACATTTAAGCAAATATAGCTACATACTGATTCTTACATGGTGTAATATATTCAAGACTTTAAACTACTTTCACATGCAGAGATCCCTTGTTGTGTATGGTATATTTCTTACATAACAGTAGTGATGTACATACAACTTAAAGCTAGCAATAGTGCAACAGCATTTTTCCAGTGCAGCACAATCATYTTCTAGTGCAGTGTAACAAACTTGTGCAAAACCATTTTTTGAGAAATAAAAAAGTGCATAGCATTCGCAGAGTGTGAAATTCTCCACCTTTGAAGCATGGTGCATGTTAAGTTTCTTGTTGTACCTCTGAGCTTTTTGTATGCTCTTCATTCTCCTTCCTGTCTGGGATTTCCAGAGTTGATTTATGAGTGTTGTCTGTATCAGACAGGTGACTCTTTTGGAATTCTTTATTTTCTCTATCTTGAACCTAGAATCCCAATATTGTGCCATGAAACTTCCAAAAGTTATAAGCTTAAAATAAAACTACTTGCTGTAAGATAGGAAGAACCAGCAGTTCCATTTTTGACATAATGATGAACACAGGTTTTTATTTCAGGTGCATGATTTTATGAAGTTTTCTGTGTTTTGTTTTGTTTTTCTTTTTAGCCCCTAGTCCAGCTATTCCAACAAAAATCAATACACTTTTGAAAGAACTAGTCTGGCATTTGTCAATATGCCATGAGAGTGAAATATGTTGTAAAAAACCAAAATCATATTCCATTTAATTCTACTCTGTTTAAGAGGGCCTTTTTTCTTACAAGCCCAAGAACAAAAAGGTCACTAATAGAAGAAAAAAAAAAAAGTATTATTAATAGAGCAATTGCAAGAACAAAGGGAAGAGGTAAATGCAATTGTGTTGTGTCAGAATTTATTCCTCAGGACTAACCAGAGAAAGATATAGGGAGAGGACAGACAAATATGGTGAGCTGTTTCCCAAGAGAAAATACATGGTAAAAATCATTAAAATAACTGGGAAAGAAAAATATCACCAATTGTTCATGCTGACAACACAAGAACATTAAATTATAATCTGGAGAGATGGAATTTTTAAAATAACCTAACTCTGAGTCTGCTTGCAAAGAATATAAAGCCTCCAAAGAGAGCAGACCAGGGCTCTGTGCAGACACAGCATGCACAAGGCAGAGGAATGTGGGACCATTAATGATGGATCTATTCCAGAGGAACAATTAAATATACATAGAGGGTTGGCAGCACTTCTAAACTGGAGAAGGCTAGGTCAATCTGAAGAATGACAAGCTGGCTATAAAGAAGTGGAGAAGCAAAGAATTAAACGGATTAATGTTACTCGGTCCAGATTTTACTAAAACTTTAATGAAAGAATAAAGGAGATCACAGAAGGTGTAGGAACAAATGCAACCAGATAGCTGTCAGAATATCCCTAGATACAAGCAAGACTAACTGAGGCACAGGMATCTTGCCTGAGAATCACAGTTAGTGGTGCGGTTTTGTAACAAAGCCTCGCTGAGCCACTCACCCACGTTGCAGTCTCTGCACAGAAAATGGCAGTACTTCCACCACTCAACCCTGTCTGTCAACAGTTTCAAAGTCCCACTAAATAGTCTTCTGACAAAATCACAAAACGAATTCTATCTGAAGCTCAGCATGTGAAAGGCAGTCACCGTTCTGTATATTCTGCTGTCTAAGCTAGCAATTATCAGACTGATATAAATAAAATTCAGTCACCAATCCAGGAATGCACTGAGAGTCACCTCAAAACATGGGATTATCCCAGAAGAAAGCACAGTGGAAGATCTTCCACCTGCTCCTAAATCCTCCCACTCTTTTGGCTGCTGTGGCAGCTTCCAGAAAGGCCAATTTCAGTAGCCATTAGATCTGAAGGTTGTCCCAAACAAGATGTTAATACAAGATATAACTGAACTGGTGGAAGGAAAACTTCTGAATGTGGATATGCAATCTGGAAGTGGGAGAACGAAGGAATCCCGACACACTTCCTACCTGCAGAGGTGATACAGCAGCCCACACAACGTTACGGCACTGATGCAACGAGCTCTCACCTTTTCAGCTCCAGCAGGCAATCATCTCAAACATATGATAGAGCTTTAAAAGGAGACATAAGTACATGAAGAACAGACTGGGGCAGAGGTAGTTTTTGGGACTCCACATGGAAAGACATAGTAGATCCTGGAAAAAAGTTGTCATCTACAGGTAGGGCATAATGATTTTTTCTGCCATGTGCCTCTTTGCCTTGCAGTCTGGTAGACCAGCAAGCAGCTGGAAGAATGCACACATTAACCTTGCCTATTCAGGTAATCAGAAATACAGCCAGGTGGTTGCATCCAAGACATGTAATACTGCACCTCCTGAGTCCTCATGCAGGTGGGGACAGACAGAGCAGCAGCCTCAGGGGGACAAGTGATGTCTTGGACTAGTTTTATGGAAGGTAGGTTTTATCTTGGAGGCAGCCCTGAATAATGCCCCTCCAATCCAGAAACTTAGACAAGGTCAGGTGGAAGTCAAAGTAACTCAAAATGAACTTTAAGACATTTGACATCATCTGAAGAAAGGCCTCTTGTGAGTCAGACCTCCAGATGAGCAAATCATTACCTCCTTTCTCCTTTGACAAGAAGGCACCAAAGTCATAACCTCAGTAAAGATCTTTTGTGCCATGGAGAAACCAAAAACTCCATAATGAAGATATTTCTGACTCCTGGTAAAATATAGGTAATTCTGCTGCAAAGAGCCTATCAAGGTATGGGCTTAAAGCAGATACAAACCAAAAACCTTTAGCATATATGCCTCTCCCAATCAGGAGAGACTGTCACTGTGCATCTCATTAGTGGAAAACAGCTCCCAGAATAGACACATCAACTGAATCAATTGAAGCCAGGCATCCTGGGGGAAATAAAAGTGTGTAAGTCTTCCTGGAAAGGCAAGATGATCTTTTAAGACAGTCTCTGAAACTTTCACTAAAAACAAAACAAAGAGAACACTCTTTTCCACCCCCACCCACCCAAAAAAGCCCCACAACCCAAATCCACACAGTAACGAAGTCAGAAGTTAAAAGGATTGAGGTCTTATTTTGACTGAGATGAGATGAAGGTCTCAGAAGATCCAATACAGCTGAGGCGGTATTTTTCTAGCTGTTAGCACTAGCATCTGCATCGGATCACTCAAAGAATAACAAGCTCTCCTTTTTACACAGTATGAATAAACCTGCTAGGAATTAACACAAAGGATGGAATGCTGTAGGTTGGACTAGAAAAGACTTTTTTTTAATCCAAAGCTGAGAGTTATATAGAAGTATTTCCAGTTTATTTGTCAATCCATACATATCAAGAATATTAACTATAAAGATCTTAATTGCTGATTTGTGGTATTTCTCATTGTTTCTCATGGGAAGGCTACACAACACACTAAGTTATCCCAGATTTCTTTTTGTCCAAAATGCACATCTTTCACAATGACTTAGGACAATGAAGAGGTTTATTTTAATTGATGATTAAGTAAGAAATTGTTTGCTTATTATAACTGAAGGTGGAGGATGATACAGGGGATTTGAAATGTAGCTTGTTACTCATTTCAGATGCTCCCTTCAATTATTTAGAAACAGTTTTGTGAAGAGACATGTGTAAATTAATTGCAAGAAAACCCAAAAGAGATCAGAAAAGAAACCAGCTTATCTGGCCTCTGAGGATGAAAAGCATTGCACCTGAAATTAAATTACCTTGTTATTAGAAACTGTCTTCAGTCTAAATCTATATCAGAACACACCTGCATTTTCAAACTGTATTTTAACTTGAGGCTTGAGATCATGTCTCCTAATTATCTGAAAAGCAAATGGAGCTTAATTATGTTTTATTTAATGTGTTACAACTGAAATCATGCTCATATTATTCACAAAATCATTCACACTTTTTCTACAGTTTCCCATACCTCTTCTTTATCTTCATGCAGGAAGCCAAAGAGAGGAAAATGTATACATCATCCTGCTTTACAGCCATAAAATCTTCCCAGTGTCATTATTTGTATGAATGACAAGAACACTTTTTTCCTTTTCTTTAGTTGATGAGATAGTTGTGTTACTAGTCTTGACTGAGTACTAGGGAAATTAAAATCTGAAAAAGTTCCACCATCTTCACTATTATAATAACAGAAGATGAAAAATACATCTTCACTGATATGATGGAAACAGTCATGCACTCACATCAGTTGCTTGTGGTAGAAAATTAACTAGGAAATTGCAATCACATTATTTAATTGCACTTCAGGAATTACCGCAGGGTCTTCAGCAATTTAACTATTTTTATAGAATGCTTTTTGTGATACTCATGCAATTAACAGTTCATGTACATTCACAGAAAAACAAGATGTGACTATTTTTCTGTTGCAAAAGTGAATGCATTTTTATCAAAGAATGAAACATAAGAATGAAATTTGTCTTCATCTTTTTCTATGTTAGAACACAGTATGTGGTCACACAAGCATTTCAGAGTAACTGTAGTATTTTATGGTGTTGCTGCCATTTACTCTTTCCTTACACCTCCATAATGGAGGCTTCACTGGGCTCTGCATACTCACAGGACTCTCTGCTGTGGCTCAGTTAACGGGGATGTTAACATTTTAGTTTAACAACTTAACAGTTTAACAGCAACTAAACCAGTACAGCCATCTATTTCTGAAGCCTGCATCACCAGACACAGCCACAAGACCAAAGACCTAATGTCTTTGTCAGACAACATTGATTCAAATTCCAGATAGATAATATGTGTGTGTTCACAGTAGGGATAATTAAAACCTGCAGAAAGCTATTAAGAATATTCAAGTTCAAAAGCTAGATGATACAAAATAAATTGCATGTATTGAGCAACAACAGCAGAACATGTCAATACTCATGCCACGACGTAAGTTGGTTCAAAGGCCAGATTTACACAGTAAGAAAGAATTTAATGAGTAAAAAGGAATAATGGTGGAATTTAAGATTTCAGATTTAGGTAAAAACATTAATGATTTAACTGAAATATTTTAGTTTGAAGTACTAATCAAAACTGTGCCTAGATTTGAAGAAAGCCTTCTGAAGCCATCTTAAGAGAAAACTTTTGTTGTTTTGTTTTTTTTTTTTTTTTTAAGAAATGAAAATGTTTAACTGTAAATAAAACACACAGTACTGACAGAGCAGCTACAGTGACTGTTGAATATGTAAGAACAGCCAATCTGTGTTAAGGATATGGAAAACTGAGGAAGAAAAATTCATGCATACACGACTAGCCAGAGACAGGGATATTTCAAGGACAATGAATTTATCATAATGTTTAAATAACAAAGGAGTGAAAAGATAACGTGACAATTTTTTTTCCTCATTTATTTCTTTTGAACATTAAGACTTCATAAAGATTTTCAAGAATGCTGGTATTCTTGTAGACCTGTCCAAGCTTATAAACTATCAGTACATACTGCCAGGGTAAGAGAGTTCCCTTATTTATAAATTGCCTGCACAAAGTAAGTCGTTAGTGTGAATGTTAATGAGTAGATGCCCTCTGAGATCAAGCTTCAGCTATTTGTAACAGCTTTGCACAAGACTGCAGTATTTAGGAATTTACCTTTCAGTGACTGTATTCATGTTAGAATAGAAGACTTTGTTACTATGCGTACTGATCCACTTCTGGCAAACATATTAAGGGCTAGATTCTGCAACTTATTGTAAGTCACTATTCAGGGGGTGCCTGTTCTAAAGTTCCCTGCAGTCGAAGAAGCACTCCTGCTGACTTCATTAACTTTTGACAAGGTTAATTGGCTATCTACTACATGTAATCTGAATAGAAGAAGCAGAACCGAATGGCATAGTAGGGTCAGACAGAACAAACTGATTTGTCATTAACATATTTGACGCAGAAATACACTTACTTAAGTCTGAGATGTATATCGTGATCAGGTCCATTCTCCTGCTAATATGCAAGTCTCTCATATCATTAAAATTTAGGAGAGTGCTTGTATATATCAATACCAAAATTCAGATCTAGGTAGATTTAAAACCAAAAATTCAGTCTGATAAACTCAGTAGTACTGAGAAAAACAGCAACTCAATATAAAACTAAACTAACTTTACAGAATGAAACTAGAAACTATTCGGTATGAAGTTCACAGCAGATGCAGAATATCATTTGATGGAGTTACGTTAAAACCCCATCTCGAACTCTTGAGAGGAACAACGATCCTTTTACATTACCTCCACTGAAATCTCCTTTGGTGCCATGGGCCACTTGTGCTCATACTTTTCTTTCACAGTTTGTTCACTGTTCGCAGTTGGTGTTGAGTTCTCAGGCCGTACTCCATGGCTTGTTTTGCCCACCAGATTTTGAACTGATTTTACCATATTCTTTAAATCCTCCGGGTATGGAGTGGGATAACGTTTTAGATTTATTTCAACCTGAACATTCATAAAAAGAATTAAAACACAAATACAAAATGAAAACAGCATGCAAACTAAAACCATGGTTACAGTACTATGGCTAAGTGCAAATTCCTCAAATTTTTAATTAATCTATTTGAGGTAATGTGTTACATATAGCTATCTTCGTGGATTTTTTGGACTGAAATTTGCTCTCAGTTACACTATGTCAACCTATAATGGAATTTCAGTGACATAAAATAATGGATGGGAATGGTTCCCTATAAGCCCATCTTTTACCCTGTGAGAGTATTGTACTTTAATTCTACACTTTGCTCGAGAGTACTGACATATTAAATCACACTTTTTCAAAACAATACCGGTGTAAATGCAGAATTAATTTAGCTACGTTCAGTGTACTGAATTAATCTGAATTATCTATGGCAGCTGAGAACAGAATCTGATCTACTGGGAGCTATTTGCTCTTTGAGATGTATAATGTACGTACATGCACTCAAGTGTATCCTACTCTTTTTTTATACAGAAAATACAGGAAAACAGACTCAAACCACTACAGAAAAGTCACCCGAAGTCACACTGAATAGTACTTTAACTGACAGACCTACAGATTTTCTAGAAAACTCCACATTTTAAGTTTATAATTTTTATCACTCAGAAGTAGAGAAACATTGTATTTCCCAAGTCCAAAGCAATCCTAATTTGAAGACAATTCTACAAAATCTTAGGGTTGAGTGAAAGGGGAAGAGTGGCTGAGAAGGCTCATGGATGACATCATCCCCCATCATCTGGCAAGACATTAGACTATCAGCAAATTGCTCTGAGGAGACGGTGCAGCAAATGACACGTCAGGAATGATCGAAGCAGGAAAGACGATATACATGATGCTGACCTCTCCTTATACCTTCCCCACTGTGTTACAGACATATTTTGTCTGCTGAACATCACACCACATCATGAGAAGAGATGCTGAGGAAACCGAAGCATGCATCCAAACAAAGCACGACCTCGGCAAGGCTGCTTGGGCTGTGCAGGGAGTGTGCGCAGCTTGTAGGTCTGTCCCTTGAGCCTAGCCTGCAGCAGATGCTTCCCTCTCAGCACAGAGCCCTCTCCTCCACGGAGCATCTCCTGCCCTCTCCGTTTCGTCCTTCACGCTGCAAACCTGCCCTATCTCCACCGCCTTTGTCCGAGCTGTGAAAGATGGTTGTGGCTTAAGCACCAAACTTGGGACTCACAAGGTGAACCAGAGAGCACGCCCTGCAGAGCGGCAAGCCCACTGCTGAGTGCAGGTAACAGCCACCAAACGCAGTCAGCTGAAATGCAGAAGGTGCTGGCTGAGCCTGCCACTCTCTTTGGGCCTAAATTTGGGGTGGAAATGCAATAAAATCCTTCAATGGAGTAAAATTACAGCTCCCAGTGCAAGCTGTGCGTGTCAGGATAACTGTTCCCAATTATGAGGCTATGAAATTTGAAATTACTCTACATTTACCATGTGATGAGTATTTGGAAGCATTTACCACAAAGCAGCTTTTACCTCATTGTGTACGTGAGGTAAGCAAAGGGAGCTTACTTTTAATAGCTCACTATTATAGCTGTTAGATTTTAAGAAGAATTTGGGAGTGGACACAGCTGGGACAGCTGACCCCAACTGACCAAAGGGATATTCCATACCATATGACATCATGCTCAGTATATAAAGCTGGGGGAAGAAGAAGGAAGGAGGGACGTTTGGAGTGATGGCGTTTGTCTTCCCAAGTCACCGTTACGCATGATGGAGCCCTGCTTTCCTGGAGATGGCTGAACACCTGCCTGCCGATGGGAAGCAGTGAATGAATTCCTTGTTTTGCTTTGCTTGCGCGCCTGGCATTTGCTTTCCCTATTAAACTGTCTTTATCTCAACCCACGAGTTTTCTCACTTTTACCCTTCCGATTCTCTCCCCCATCCCATTGGGGAGGGTGAGCAAGCGGCTGGGTGGGGCTGAGTTGCTGGCTGGGGTTAAACCACGACAATTCCTAAAAAATGTAATTTTGGATTCAAATGAATATGGTCTGTTGATAGAAGTATTTTAGAAGCAAAAGCATGATCGATTTGGAAAATAAAACTATATGAAATACTAGCATAGAATTCTGAACCACAGTAGAATAAACATTACGGATAATAGATTCTGACATGACTTTAACATAAAACGTTAAAATGTATGACTATGATGTCATATGTTAATAAAGAATTTCAACAGAAAAAAGAAATTAAGTCTGTAAAGCATTACTAAAGCTCTGGTTGATTTATGGTTGAAAGAAATCGTATTCAGATGTGGCCTAATTAGGCAATTGCTTTTTCACAAAATTCAGACCATGATTTAAGCGTAAGGTCTACAGACTAACATAGCTAAAAGTCAAGTCATAGAGCAAATCCTCAATAAGTACCAGTCAAGGAAAAATTAACTGGAAGACTTTCATGAGGTAGACAAGTCATAGACAGGGATTTCAGCAAGAGTTTCATATCACTATAAGTATTAATATTAAACAGTAAAAACACTGGCAGCTGTGGTAGGTGATATCCACTAGAATGCAGATTATTTTCATCACTGATTCGGACATCATTACAGAGGAAATCTGTACTCCCTGTCGATACAATTCTTGTATGTTTAATGCTACATCAAAAGTAGCATGACCCTGAAAAGAGAACTTTTGAAGTTCAAAATTCTTGATGGAAGAAGTTATTGAACAATTTCAATTACCAAATCTATTTTAACATATAGTTGGCTGAGAGTTCAGTTTTAACTATGAAAGATAAAAAGTGAAAACTATGTATGCTTTTATAAAACGCTACCCATGTGTGTGGTTACTGCCTATTGATAATTTAAGTTAACCTTCAAATTCATCCCGTAAAGGTCTGGTGAAACTGCTAAAAACATACATGTTAAAACCTCCCTAAGACCTATTGCAACACATGGATGGAGTGACACACACGAAGTTCTCAAAAGGTTCCAGCAATTAGCTTTTAGTTCATGTGCATGCGTCTACACACAGGCTGGTGAACAGTTCAGTCAAATAACTCTTTACAACACTTTTATGGTCATTCATATATAGAGATGAATTGGCATTACTGGGAAAGAGCACGGACATACCAGAAGGATGCAAATAAGCATTTCTATCTTATTAACAGTAATTGAATTTGAGCTCATATTTTCATGGCTTGGGCAAAAAGGCTGTTTTCCATGATAGGGTAAAAAACCCACAGACACCTTCAGTGGGAAATCTTTTCCTTTCATAGCCTGGTGAGATTTCCCAGGTTTGAACAGTATTATTTCTTTACTTGCAGTTTTTACAAACTATGGGTATTTATGGGTATCTGGTGTACACACAGTGAGATACAAGAGAGGAGAGATGCTCTCTTCAAGGTACACAGATGGGAGGAAACATCCCATCAGCTCCCAGCTCCCTGCTTAGCTTTTCATTTAGTAATTCTTCTCTCTATAAGCAATAACTATAGCATCAGCTGCAAAATTTAGTGTTTTGGTCTGATGAGAAGACGTTAGGATCTTTATGGAGGAGAGGAATGTTGGATTGTATATGGGAATAGAGGAATCTCATGCAGAAAGAGACCCGTGCTACAACATTGGTTTATACCCACTCTCTATGGATGAGAGGGAGAACAGGTACGTAAGAACTCCGGGAAATATATTTTAGTATTGGACTCTTCCACAACTAAGGAGTAGTGATACAAAGGACAAAGACTGTCTTGACCTTTGGATGGCCAAGCCAAAACATTACAGAGAGGTGCAGCCCTGTGGGACATGGATCACCCACACGGTACAAAGCACTTCTTCTGCTGGCAGCACGCCTGGCCGCAGGCTGCCCTTCTCATGTTCTGCTGCAACTGGGCTGAGACTGCAGCTGACCAATGCACACCTCTGGGAACACACTCCAGAAGCACTGCAACCAGAGCATCCATCGCATCCTGAAGAGCTCTGGTGCAGCGCGCCTGGGCCTGGGATCACACCATGCAGAGACATCTGCTCACAGCATGGGCACAGGCCAGCTATTTTTGTTAAGTGCTGTTTCTAGGAAACCTGGAAATGTGGTACTGTGTCTCGGCTGTGTTTGCCTCCCCATTTTCCATACAGCAGATGGCAGCATTTGAACTAAAGTACAGGAACAACATTCAGTGGATGAAGGATTTTTTTTTCTACAAGAACAGTTTACTCAAACGAAACATTTGTTTCAGTCATTCATAGTGTTCTGAAATATATTAAAACCAAAATGGCTAAGTGATATAATTTATATACTACATTTCAGTATTTAAAATAATGCTTGCAAATAACAATACAATTAAATTCTACGATCTTAGAAATTGATGTTTGTTTCTCTGTTAATATTTCAATTGTTTGGTACMTTTGGACAGCCATATTACCCACAGTTAAAATTCTGATAAGAAGTGGTGGAACAATATAAAACTCTCCCAGATGCTCCGTTTCCATATATGACCCATAAATCTGCAATTCATCCAGGGTAAAATTTCAGTTTAATCTATTTATTGTGAGGCAAAGGTTGCTTTCTGACTTCCTTTTCTGTTTTACTAAAGCAGCAGAGTCCATTATCTCTGGTTGCAAGAGTTAGTCAAAATTCCTAATTGGGAAAAATATTAAAAAGAAAAATCCAAACTTTCTGAGAAGATCTAAATGGAATGTTAAATAGCTACTAATAATAGTATTGTTAATTTTAAAATTAAAATATGATTTAAATCTCCTCATATGATTTTTGTCTCTGGCAATACATTTTATGTTGGGTATCCTACTGCAGTTAAAAATTGGCAGTGTTTAAGTGTTTGATCTGGGGTAATTCCTTTATATTATTCAAGAAATAGAAATTTTCATGCCATGTAAACGTAGATGGTCCTGACAATATCCTTCTAACAATGTACCTGATTAAGGGCTCAATTGAAAACTCTGGAATTATACTAATTTCAGATAAATGGGGGAGGATATTGATGTTTTGATCTTCATTTTTGGTAGGTTACAAAATTGATGAGAGATACCCTCTCCACTGCACATTCCTGTGTAACTTCGTAAATTGCAAAGCTCTTGTCGACTTCCGCTTTGACAGGAATATGGAATCCCCTATGTGATCTAAATATTTCTGAAGAACTAGGTGGTTGGACATTAATTCTAAGTCTCCCAACATTTTGTGTTAATTTTGTCTTTGTGACAAAACACCTGTCACAGCAGGAACCTGACATTAGGGTTATGGGCCTGAACTGACTTAAGAAATCAAAGTTTTGCTGTCTAAACAACAATAGCAAAAGCAGAAATTGGTAATGGGTACTTCAGGGAGAACAGATACGTTATTCTTCCTCAACTGCTGTACTTGAAACATGGTGACGAGTATTTTCTGGGTATTTAGAACACAAAAATAGTTCAACTCAAGATCTGTAAATTGGACCCTGTCCATAATATGTGAATACCAGAATAAATCAAATAGAACTTACCTTAACTTTCCCTGCATTTTCCTCCTCTTCCTTTTTTTCTTCAAATTCAAAGGCAACAGTCATACGTTGCTGTCTCTGCTCCTCCCATAAAGTAGGGTTAAAACTATCACTGTCTGACTGGAAATCTACAGTTAAATTGTAAACAGCAATGCACAAGAACAAGTAATCAGTGCACCCAACAGAAGACTGGAAATTATCTAAAAAGACATCTTTGTAGTTGATACTGTAACCTTGGGTTATTGTTTTAAAACTGTTGAGGGGGGCAATGAGACTAGTAACTGACAAACCATTACAAACAGAGTTTAATATTAAAACTGAAATGAAAGTGATGGGAAGCAACAGGGTTTCGGGGCAGACCTGGAGCTGAGGGGCAAACTCTCTAACTTAATGTAGGTATGTCAGGAGCCAAACCCTCAATCCTGCCAGGCTCAGAGCTTGGAACCCCCCATGTCTAGGAGCTGGCCCACCCCCCAGCTCTCTCAGGCGGGTCCAGTGTCTCTGCAGGTTGAGCTGACTCTGGCCAACAGCCTGTCCGCACGGCAGCAAGGCATATCCTAGAAGTTCTGTCCCATGCACACTCAATTCCCAGGTTCAAATTGTTATACAAGGACATTCTTCTGAAAATAAAAAAAGTGTTTAAGAAAATGTAAATCTGATGGCCTGAGAAATGGATTTGCAAACAGGATTCCTTTGTGTATGACAAAATATAGACTGGTATGTGTGCACCACTGGCTTTATGTGTCAGAAGAGACACTCACACACAGAACCACGTCTGAAACCCCTTCCTCTCCCTCCCTCTGTTTTTTTCTCCACTATCTGAACAAGCACTGTTCCTGCCTTTGTAGGAACTGCTGATGGCGTTTTACCTTCATCACTGCGGGGTTGCTGGGGAAACATGTAGTTAGTCAGTACTCTCTGCTTTGTTTCTGGGTGAGCCTCAGTTTGCAGTGGAATGAGAGCCTTGGACTGTACAGGAAAGGCAAAACAAAGAACTGTTAACTCAGAGCATGTGTGTTACCTGAGATGGGATTTTAGCACTTGATAAATAGAAAATACAAGATTAACTAAAATTCTGTATGAAAATAAACTTCTCTATGGACTAAAACAAGTATTAATCTGGTGGAAATGCCTCCTCTCCCGTTCCTCATTTCTGTAATTCCTACTGGGATCAACAGAAGAACACTAAATATCAGAAACAGTGACTGCATGTTCAGAGTCATACCAGTAAGGAAGCTAAAGGATCAGCAGAACAGAGCTGCAACTACACAGTTAAAACACCCACATTATGGCTGTGATCCATTTTAAGCTAGGGCTAACGAGGAGTGAATTCACAATAGTTATTAGTTCATCTGAGGGTAAACCTGGTGCAAGATACTGGAGAATTTACATGGAGGTACTCTGAATATTCAGATGTTACTGTCGTGTTTTACTTCAATTGATTATTTTTTATTATTGCTTTGCTCTAATGTAGCAACTAGGAGTGACTGTCATAGTTCATAGAATAGAAATTAATCTATGCTATACCGTAGAAAAGTCAAAATGCTGAAAAAATATTGTATATTTAAAAGAAAGTGTATGTTCTGTGGCTGGGCTGAGTCGTCATGCAATGTTATTTTTTTAATGGAAATTAGAGTTAAAAAAAATGAGAATCCTAATTTAACACATTAAAATTTACTCATCATTTTCTATTATCCCTCCCACTTAGTCTCCCCTCCCCTCAGCTTTAAAATTTTTTGCTTAGCTATAAAAGTAAAAAGTACATTTAAGGAGCAGTACAATAAGCATGTACCAATGTAAATCCAGCAACTGCATTGCATTTGGCTTTGCTATGATTTGAGGGCCCGGCTGAATGGTACGCACTGGCCAAGAGTCAGCAGGAATTTCATCTGACATCTTGACAAAGAAACGACCCCGTCTGCAGGGCCATGCCCCGTGCACAGGCACGGACTCTGCTCTGAGCGGTTCTGCAACCAGCGGTGCTCAGCACAGGCGTATGCACACAGTCTCCTGCAAACAGGCAGCTGCAGGACCTGAGTCCCTGTGGCTTTTTCATGTGGATAAAAGGATGGATTAATTTCCAGTAGCATGATAATTGGCCCCTGAAGAATTATCCTCATCAACTTCAGTTAAAGAGGTATAATATCTGACCATGGGCATTACTGCAAAGTGAGAAAGATGAGACTATAAGAATTTATTGAGATGATTAAAAACTGTTAGGTATGTCAAACATTTCTAACATTGTACAAATTGAGTTTTTCTCCATTTAGAGTTAAATTATGGAAGTGCAAAATTATTCTATCCACCAATCCTGGAAAGGATTGAGACCTATTTTAGTGCTCAGATGCTGGTTGAACTGTTATATTTCTCAGTGTTCATGTTACATAATTCGTTTTAAAATAGAATCCTAAAGAATATATAGTAGTGAAACCAAACCCCTTGGAACAAAGAAAGGCATACTTAAATTTAAAAGGAGCTTAAATCAGAGTTTTCTCCAAAACAAGGCTAAGAGTTCTTGTGCATCTTTTACATGTTTAAACTCCCACTGACTTTAATGGACTTTAAAATATGCAGGAATGGAAGCATGGACAGGAAAAGGGAAAAGGAAGACGACGAGAATAGAGGCATAGATGGAGTAAAGGATGGGACAAACTAATAACAAGTTTGATAACAAAGTCTTACCTCTTGAATTTCTATTTACAAAATATTCTCTTGATACTTTTGGCCTTTATTTACCACTTTTGTAAGGATATAGAAGCTTAGCTAGATGCAAGTAATAAATCCTGCAAAGGTGATCTTTCCAAGTTAATAAATGACAGCCAGAAGAATCTATACCTTGATATGAAAGTATAAAGCTGGACTGGGAGCAAACACTTCTAAAATTTTACTACAATCATCTATTAAATTATAGGTTTAATTTACAGCCCTTGCTAAGACCCCTAGTTACTAAAGAAAATATGAATATTGAAAGTCATTACCTGGTTGTCAGAAAGCCACAAAGCTGCAAGTTCTTTAAGTTTAGTAAAAGTGAATGGTAAATTCTTCAGTCTGTAAATGATAATATTGGAACAACATGAATCCTTCACTTTCACAATAGTTTCTTTTAAAGATTTGTATGTAGCATGTTTATCTTGATCATACTGAAATTGCTATAATTTCATATCTTTATTTTCTCTCACTTTTTACTAAACTATAATATTTTTATTAAGGGCATTCCACATTATGAGTGACATTTGGAATCTACAACTACTGACATCATACCCTAAAGGTACTAATGAGATACCGATATTTTGCCTTGGCTACAACGTAACCAAAGTTACAGCTTATAACACAGAAAACAGAACAAATCTTGGTCCCAGGGACACTTATAGGAAAGACCTAACAGTTTTCAGTGTAGCTAACAGAAATCCTTTTATTGGACATTTAAGTTTTGGAACAGAAATACTTTTATTATTGAAAACTCATTTTTGCAGAAATGTTAGGAAAAAAGATTAAAATAACATAAACATTCATAGTGGACTTAAATGACAATATTAAATGAAACAGTAAAAAAATTAGCATTTTAATTATACATGTAAACACATTTCCTAAAAGTGATCTGAATGTGGGAATGGGGAAATGAAGACTAGATACTTGTGGAAACTTCACTCATGTTTTTCCCACTAACTAATTCTGAACATATTATTTCTACTTTTCAGTCTGTACCAACATGAGAGGGCTGTCCTAACCACATACTGATATTCTCCCATCTTTGTGTTACAGAAGGTTAAGGAGCTGGAGGACTGTAGGAAGAGATGGATCGACCAAAGGACTGTCTACAAAGACAAAAGCTAAATGTGATTTAACAAAAAGAGAAGAGGAAAAGCCCTTTTCTGAGAGAGTCAGACAATCCCATACTGTGGACAGAACGGCTCTTACAGACACGTTCACTCACACCTTAGATAAAGACAGGCAATCCACTGTCAGGTACTCCACCTGCACGGCATCATCAGGAGAATCCCTTGCTCCTCTACCAGCAAATAACCGACAATACTCCTAGAGTCTTCTTCATATTAAAAATCTATCTGCATTTCTGGGAGATAAGCACCTCACAAGCTTTTGTACCATTGCCTCTATGCAGCGCTTTGCAAGTGTACCCATTATGGAATTACTTTAGATGTATTTTTGCCACAAAGTCATTACCATTAAAAATCGTGTTATTTCAGAAAGCAGTGTGTACTTACTACAAGTAACGCATTTTAAAGGTTTTAGTAAGAATACCTTATACTAAAAATGATTTATCTACAAAAGTGAAATAAATTGACATGAATGTATACACATACATAGTGTGCTATGACATAATCTCCAATTAAATGCCTGTATAGATTAGAGCGGTTTTACATGTGTGTGCATATTTAAACCTAGAATTAATGCCGTAAGAAAGTAAGGAGAGCCTAAAATACCTGAAATTTAGTTTTTATTCCCATCTTATAAAATGAATACTGCAGCGTGGAATCGTGCAGTATGTGACATTCTTTATAAATTAAGGTTACAAGTTTAAGCTTTAATAGTTAACATAAAGATTCTTAAATAGTATTTATCCAGATGTTTTATTCAGAGCTTTTTTTCTGTATAAAAAGAGAAGAACTTTTGCTTTTCAAGTGATACCTTTATTTCTTTATACTTTAGGATTCAGTACCTGTAACCTAAGTTTCAAAACTATATAGAAACCTTCGTCTGCAGAGGGTTACTGGTGACGTTTCCAACGCACTCAAGTTGAGAAGTGTGTATCAAAGGGAGAAGCAAAATTGGTAAGCATGCTTCAGAAATGATGCGTGGCAAGGGGATCTCCAAGCTGGTTTTCCATTTCCATATTCAAACAAAACACAGAATTCTTTATTTTTAATTCTTCTTTGCCAATAAGCCTGGATACCTGTTTTTAAACATCTGAAAAGGTCCGATTTTAAGGAGTCTTCAAAAGAAAAAATCTCAAATTAGAGACCAAAGAATGGAGGCACCCAAAATCATTACTGTTTTTTGAAAATTTTCAACCAAGATAAGCCTCAGCCTCTTTTTCTAATTGTAAGTTGGTTTTGCAAGTTTAAGACTGCTTTTTAAATTGTGTACTTAGGAACATTTCTCCTTCATCTGTACTAACAATGCACATGCAAACACTCTGACTTCCATGAACAACTGAAATACCAAGTGATTTTGCATTATACTCACTTTCAAAACAAGGCCCATGATAATTGTCACTTACACTATATTAGTTTAACCATGAAAGGTAAATACATAATTGTTTTTCTAACTTCATCAGTCAAAATAAAGGTATACTACAGCTACAAAGGATCTCAAATATTAGTTATGCATGGATGTAGGTTGATTACTTTCTACATACTATAGGCCAGATCCTATTTGGTATAAATCAGCATAACTCCGCTGATTTCAAAGAACTAACTCACATCATCCTCAGTAAAGGATTTGGCCTCCTCTGAAGAGAAAACTGTTCATCAGTAACTGAAAATAATGATTAACCTGCACTGCTTCCATTGATCTAATACATGACTGCCATCACAGTACAAAGAAGTGTGAAGTTTATGGCTGTGCTATTCAACAGAGAGCTTTTCTTTTATGGTTAAATGCTGAAACTTCTCACTAGATAGTTTGGAAAATTACATATGTAATTGTTTTTATAAATCTAAGGGAAAATATATTCACAATACTAGATGAAACTTTAATTGGTGCATAAATAATTAATTACGAAGATGGCCAAATTAAATTAACTTACAATTCAAAGGCAAACTATGCTGTACCAAAATGATTTATTCTTACTATGGATGGTATTTTACTCAGCCTGAATAAATACCCTTCGCATGAGGCCATTTCTCTACTGGAAGGTGCTGTTTGACTGTTTCGGAGCAACTGTAGCCCAGCAGTCAGGACTGGGAATAGGACTAATAGAAATACAGCCATAGACCCTGCACCCATTCCTTCAGGCATCAGCTGAATGGCATCCAGAGACATGAAGTCTGTGGGAAAACAGTATCTCTGAATCTTCAGAGCAATTACACTAGTTCTAACACTTGGCAGCCACCCGCTGTGCATGCTTTCTTGCATGAGCAACAGTTTCATTCCTGTGCAATTTTTTAATCACTAGTAACTTCAATTTGCAATCTCTTAAACCAATTTGTAAAAAGAGCTGAAAATGCGATAGCCGAATTAAAGAAATCTCTTAGTGCTATAGAGATCATCTGTATTCATATTAATTAGGTTAAATTACAGGTACAATCATGTATGCCATTGGTAAAAGTTTAAAAGTTATTAATAAAAATTTTTCTTTTAAGGTAAATCCTGAAGCACCAACTGATTTTTCAGGAAAACAACTATCCGCAGTAGTAGTTTAGAAAAGCATGAAATGCATATGTTCTTTTTATAGTGTTTAATTTTCACATAGAAAACGTTTTCTTATGAGAAAAAAGGAGAAGAAATTTTCCCCTGAAGTTCCTTCAGTGAATAAAAACAAACTAAACCAAAACCAGCATACTTTTTGAAATGACACCCCTAAACATTAAACTGTTGTACCATATGACTTCACAACCTCAAAGAAGCTACATGTCAGTATGTTACACCATTCTGGAATGAGGACTTTAGAATAATTCCTTCCACTATTAATCCTAGATTACATCTTTTGCATAATTTGTTAAGTTCTTAAGGGCTAAATACTTTAAGAGTAAGCTAATGAATATTATTCACAGAACACAAGAAAAGCAAAGAAAATGTCATTGATACTGTTTAAATATAAAAAATATCAAATGTTGATATTTGAGGGGTCTTATGGGGCAAAGGTAGTTTTTGCTTTTATTGTAAGCCTACTGACAGACAAAATTTTAACTTTTCTTTCTTGATAATAATTGTTTTCTCATAGTTTTGTAAAATAACCCACTACATATTTGTACCAGGTACTAAATTATGTTTTTGTTATGCCCTAAGTAAGCAAGCTCAGAGTATGAGAAGCGTTTCCACGGATTATTAGTTTAAGTAATACAACGTATAAAGAGCTTACCAAACACCTAGGGGAACACTTTCTAGATTCATCGATGCATATATTATACTTCGGTGACATTCAGAAAGAATTTTCAAATAATAACCCAAACATGAAAAATTCATGTCAAAACATGTTGAAAATTAATCATAACAAGCAGCATTACCAGTCAGTCGGTCAAGTCCAGAGATGGTTGCTATTTATGACAGTTCTCCAAGGTAACTCTCAGCAAATTGATAATAATAGGGTTTTCAGAGTGTGAAAGTTTAAAAGAACATGATTCATATTAACCCATCAACATACTGTTCACAAAACCACTTGTGGATATACATGGCCAGAAGTAATTACCTCTTTGGCAATGGGGAATATTGTATAATTAAATAACTAAACAGAAAAAGAAAAGGTACACCAGGGAACAGACTTTTTTTTGAATGGATCATGTAATCTTAGGACCTTTTTTCATCTAACTTCTGTGGGTGAGATTCAGAGCAGTAATTGAGTTCTGACCCCAGGACAGAAGCAGAAGCAGTGCAAATACAGAAAGGTGATGATTCTTTCAGCTCTTCTTTAAGAACAATCTAAAACTAAAAGAAAGGTTACTTACCAGTAACCGATGCTCTTTGAGAAGTGTAGCCCAAATGTACATTCTAACAATTCTACCTCTCAATCACAGGACTCATACCTGGAAGGACTCTGAGGAGAGAGGAGAAGCAGATGGAAGACAAATGTATATGTGGACTACACATTGTGAAGAACACCGGTTACTGGTAAGACATCTTTTTTTCTTTGAATGAATCCCATGTGCATTCTTAACAGTGACTGAATCCAAGCAGCTACCCCCAATGACTCATTACATGGTGGAGGTCTCGATATCTTTCATGCAAGTAGTAATTGCACAACTACTTTATCAAATGCTGCATTGGTTCTTGAAGCACTGGAGACAGTGTTATGCCTGGCAAAGGCAAGGATGAATCTCCAGGTAGTTGGCATTGCAAGAATCTGGAATGAAAACTTTCCTGACTGCGGAGTGTGAAGCCACCTAAGCTCTGGTCAGATGCACACTAGCCCTCTTTAGACTCCACCTTTGCAATCTGATAGCAAGTCAGGATTCAACCCATCATTGCCTTTTATTGTGTAGAGACAACCAAATACTGCATTTCCCAGGGATGAAGAGCCTGTAACAGGGTTGAAAAGGTTTGGATCTATAAAGATAAAAGGAGAGAGGACTCCTGACTATGGAGATGAGAAGTATATAATCTTAGAGTGTATGGCACGGGAAAGAAAAGCTGGAGTCTAATTCCCCGGTTAAAATGGAATTCTAACATGAATATTTGAAGAAAGTCCTGGAACTCAACCAGCTTCTGGTCAATTAAGATCAGCAAGGTCCATCTTACAGCGATGAGGGCCTTCAGAAGACATGGAACAAGAGCAAAAGCCTGTAGTAGCTGAAACCACAGTATTAAAAATGCACTAGACAGGGACTCCAAACACTGACCCACCTTTGAGCAAAATGTGTCAACTCACAAAAATTTGAGATTCCCATTAGCCTGAGTGGCAAAGAGGTCTATGTCAGGTTTGCCTCCTTCCTGAAAGACATCCAATCAGGATTTTAGACCAAATCTCCCAAAGTGTTTCTGGCTTTCATACCCAGACAAGCTCCAGATAATGCAAAAAGGGAGAGCTCTTCTTTTCCTCTTTACATGCTACATCACAGTCGTCCATCACTCCACATGTGCGTGACCATTCAGAGAGTAGACTGCAAATTTTCCATGCACTCTGGCAAGGCAAGTTCAAAGCCACCAATATCCCTGTACTCCACATGCCTTGAGGCAGAGTGCGCTGCCCATGCCACGAGGAACATGTCCAGAATGAACATTTTTGGTAACAAAAGGGCATCTCTCAATAAACACTTGAGTAGCCCAGCTACTAGCAGAGAAAGTCACTGGGATAAAGGCAATGACTAAGAGGCTAATGGATACACAAGTGCACCATTTACAGTCACAGTTGTAGACACCGGAGGTGAAATTTGGCATGTGACAAAGTAGGAGATGACCCTGAGGTATCATTCACTGGGATGAACCTGCAGTGGACAGATCCCCAACGGAAGACTGTGTTCCCTTTGTAAAACTATACATCCATGATATTCAGCATGGATTGACAGTCATGGTGACACAGTCTGTTCCCTCTGCAGGGAAAATAACATGCAAAGATGCATGAGTAACAGGACACCTGCCAGAATGGACATGAAAGCCTCTCTGGTGTCAGGAGGAGAAAGTCATCAAGGACTGACCAGATAATTTCTGAAAGAATATGCGATCATATGCACAGTCCATCCCCATTTGTTATATAGTACAGGGAGTAACAGCTGCTCTTCAGAAGATTTGTGCAAAGGTTGGAGCTTTCATGCCCAAAAGGCTGCATCAGCAGTGTTTGGTGTGAACGGGTCTGCCTTAGCAGCGGAGCCCACAGAGACCAGGGCTCAGCAGGTCTCATAACAGGCTGACAGGGAAAAGGCTGACCCACATCCCAGGACCCAGGAGCCCACCACCGTAGGGTGAAGCACATGCACTGACCCCTTGGCTCTAGAATCGCCTTTCTGATCTGCTTGCGTGTCTGAGTCTCTTCTTCCAGTGGCTCGAAGGGGTATCCAGGAAAAGAGCTGATGTGCTCTACCTTCTCTGTCATATCTGAAGCAGGAAGAGTAGAGGGGCAAAACTGTTGTGGTAACATGGAAAGGTTCCTAGCAACAAGCGGAGACCAAGTACACTCCTTATTAACATGTACATGTGGACTCATTCAAAGAAAGAATGGATATTGCCTTAATGTTAATATGAATGCGAAAATGAGAAAACAGAAAAGTAAAAAAAAAAAAAAAAAAAATTCAACATTAAGATGGTATCTGAACTTTGTCCAAACTCTTTGGTGCCAAAATGTTGAAAGTTTTTAGTTTTATTAAGGTGGGAAGTTCCATAACAAAAGCATTATCACAATGTCTCAGCAGGGCAACATTTAACCTCAGCCAGAATTGATATCAACAAAGGAGGAAGAATTTACTCCCCAAACCCCTCAAGAAAAGTACATGAGACAATTCAGCCAGGTTTAAAGGTTGAAGGTCTACAGTCTGAGTCAGTTCCTATCTCTCCTAGTCTAGACTGTGCTCTCCCACTAGTTCTACAATGCTTACAACTCGCTGTACAGTTTTTCAGGTGGACTTAAGAGAACAGCTTCCCACCCCCACAGGCAAAGGTCCCGTTCTCCTGCCCTCCTCACGCCTGCTTTGGTGCACAGCCACTGTTTACCTGTACCTGGCTTTGGTGTTTGCCAGACTCCACGGTGAGCAAATGGACCGTGAGGAGTGTCATAAAATGAACACAACAAGAAGAACGATATCTTCTTCCATTTTCAGTGGGATAAATCAGCTCAGTGACTTGTCCAGTGAGCCCTGAGCAAGCATAAGGGCAGATGCAGGGCTATCAGCCAGCACTGAAGGGGGAGTGGGAAGGACAGCAGCTGACGCATTCCACCTCAAGGAACATCACATCATTGGGATGCTGGTCCCATAAATACCTTCCTCCACAAAGGAAATCCCAATCCTCTCTTATACCTGGGCAGCTGGGGAAAAAGGAAGGTGGGGCAGGACTGGTGTTTTGGTGGCATCCAGCTGTCAGGTCAGCTTGGTCAGGAAACCTTGCCTGCTCTTACCACCTCCACTGCCTCCTCCCAGCAGTGAGCCACCTCCCCCCTCTCTCATCCCAGCAATAGCACTCATAATCAGTAATTACACATGAAGTCACGTGCCTGAGATCAGCAGCTGACCTGACTGAAAAGTAACTTGGCAAAAAAAAGGGGAGGGGAAAAAGAAAAAAAAAAAAGAAGAAAAAAAAAAAGGCTAGTTTTCTGCTTCCTCAACCCAAACTCATGGCACAATTACAGGTTTGAAAAGAGGGCAGAGTGATCCAGCTCAGACTGGTTTAATGTGCCAGGGAAGGCACCCTGCAGTTGCAGCTCCTTGGACTCCCAAGAGGCCCCGAACCAGCACTGTCCTGTTGCCTCCCCACTCCTATGCCCACTCTGTGCTTCCTCCTGCGTGCCACTACAGCTGGCTGTGCAGCAACAGGGTGGAACAGCCACTGGAAACATCCATCTGAAAACTCACCATACGCCTGACAGGCTGCTTTCACCTATATCACTTACATATTCAAGATCACCATATGCCTGGACAAAATCGCACTAGGACAGGACAAGGTATATGGGTGCAGGAACAGTGAGGGGAAGCTGGGCTGCCTTTGTTGGCAAGAATGCCAGCCTGAGGGAGTTTAAAGTGTTGCCTGAAATACAGTTTCAGATGCTAGTTGTACAGATAAAAGCACAAACATAGACTGCTGCGGTGACATACTGATGGGAGAGTACCCCCTGTCCCTGGGAAAGCACTGGAATCTGAAACCCAAAATCAAGAGACCCAAGATTCGGCTCTGGGACTTGGACAGTTTCAACACAAATTAGAGTTAAGTTTAACTTTACGTTCTGGTCCATACATAATGTATTTTTTGATACACAATTGCAATGTGGAAAATTATCTAACAGAATTAAGCAAATAATTTTAAACAAATATATTACAGGGATTTCTACTTCATTTTATATTTTATGGTCAACTTTAATTTCAACAACAAAACTGCTGACAGTAAATCAGACACAGGTGTGGAAAGTCCTTACTCTAGTTTTTACTGAGTATGGATGACAATTACTGGAAACAAAATGGTATTCACGCACCATTTGTTGCACTCCCGAGCAAACTTGTATTTCTGTGATTATACTGAAAATTAACATATTCTTGGAACATACGTATGTATGAATTTCAGGGAAAAGTCAGTCTTTTCTGATGTCTATGGCAGCACGGGATAGGTATCAAGAAAGGCTCATTTTAAGCATTCTGTTTCCGAGAGGAACAGTCATGTGCATAAGAACAGGAGAATCTGCCTACTACAAAACCTTTGCTCTGCTGAATAGAAAATTTTCTTTTGATTTCAGTGGAGTCAGAATAACATGCTCGTGTGCTTGCATTTAACGGTTTCCTATGTATCAGCTTGTCACAATTCTTTAATCATTAAATATTACAAAGTTATATACAATTTTAAAGCCAAATATCACACTTTCACATGGAAACACCAGAAGATAAAAGAAGTAAACAGGTTTTAATCTATTAAAACACACTGAGACCCAGATCTTGGCCCCATTCAAGTTTTTCTTTGGATGTCAGTGGAACTAAGACCAAACTATAAAGATTAAAAAAAAAAAAAAAAAAANAAAAAAAAAAAAAAAAATCAAGATTTTTTCCTTATAGTTTAAATAGTTTAAATAAAGTAATTATAAATACAATTTTTATATTTTAAAATATATTTTTTATAAATGTATTTTTACAAATACCTAAAAAGAATAGTTTAAAAATTTTTTTTAATAAATTCTTATAATGGATTAGAAAAATTATGTGAACTATACCTGTTATCGCTCAGATTTAACACTCTCAGCTTCTGCATCTGACCAATTTCATCAGGAAGAAATTCTAGCTTGTTAGAGCGTAGAGACATCACTGTTACGTTTTTACAGCTTCCAATCTATAGGAATGAAAAAACCAAAGATGTTAGGATACCTCCTTTGATAAAATTTATTATCACTAACTTTTTATGTCAGGAGGTGGTCAAATTGTGTTTTTACTATAACTGACAATAAGCAGAAAATACAGAATCTAAAGTCCAAAAATAATGCCCTCCCTTTGTCAGCAACATCAGGGAAATGCCTAGGGCTACTTGCACTACTCTTCTAAGTGATACTCTCACCTTTACATGAATTTACTGATTTACTGGGTTTACTATTTTACTATTGAGTATGTAAGAAAGATTTGGTCTTCCACATTGTGCAGAAACGATTGGTTTAACCGATATTTTGTCTGAGCAGGGATGAAATCTTGGGCCTACCACAAAACATTTCAATCTGTAATTTAAAAACAGAATCAGCTTCTCACTTCTCTGGGCAGTTCAGGAAGGAAATTCTCATCCACAGCCAACGTCCTCAGGTTATGAAGGTAGCCAATGGTAGAAGGTAAGGACTCCAACTCATTACAGCTGCAGTCAAATTCTTCTAATAAAGATAAACTGAAATTGTAAATACACTTGTTAGATGCTATACAAGGACTATATAACAAAAATTAACAATCTGAAACCTTTGAAAGTTTTAAAGCAGAAAGAGGATGAAATAGAGACAGCTGACAGAAACTCCCTGTTGAACTGAAGTCCGGGCTAGCCATAGCCCACAGTACCAGGGAGCAGTATGTATAGAGAAAGCACAGCTTCCTAGTGCACGGAATTGGCATTCAGTATATTCCTGCATTTTATTATCCATGAAGAGGCTGTGAAATGAGTTGGAGCTTTTGTACTGAGTCCTAAACGAAAGGGGCCCACCACCTTCTCTGACAGCAGCTGGCACCTGTGCAGAATGAAAGCCAAGGAAACGCCAAGAGAGCTGACCCGATGCCCAGCGCTGATGGTCAGCGCTTGAACCTCCCCACCCACCACTGCTCCGGTACGAAACAGCCTTCAGAGGCATTTTTCTGCTCTTTGGGACTGTCCTAGCCAGTCGCACAGCCCTCAGGACTCTTTGGAGTGTTTGCTTTTCCCTGAAGACAGCAGGTGGTATCGGGCAACACTTAAACATCAATCTTACTTTGGTGATTAAGAATCAACAATTTGACCTTTGCTAATGCAAATAACATAAACAGGAATATATATGCAATACATGTTATATATATAGATATATAAAAATATATACGTATTACATATATTTTATGCACATACACACACACATATATAAAAATATTCTGAGAAAATATCTACTGCATCTCTTAAAAAATTAGGCTGAATATAAAAATTCTTGAAATGAATGCTGTACTGCACTGTTTATTCAGCTCATGGAATAAAAGTTTTGTGACCCATTACAAATGCCATCGTTCCCTGCTTCTGCTGCCCCTTTTTTGCTCCACATGTACTACCTTTTTCTCTCAAGTGCTTTAATTAATAGTAAGGTTAAATGGCAAGCAATTATTTCTTCTTCAACGTTGGTCATCTCCCTGTCCACTGATGAAGGGACTAGGTGCCCAGAAGATTGTCTGGTTTTTTTCCAAATGTTTTGGTAGATCTGATAAAAAGTTTACCTCTGCTACAAACCTTGCTCCTTAGTATTTAGATGAGTCACAGCTGCAGGACTGGACCTTCACTGTATGTCTAGCTTACCTTTATTCCAGTTTCTTAATTTAAAAAAGGTCTTTCAGCCTTCAGATTTTATGAAACATGAAACCAGAAATAGCTATTCCTAACATGGAATTCTCAGAACTTTCCTCTAATTGCTGTATTTCAGTAGACTGAAAAGCCAAAGTGAGTCATACAGTGATTAGTGAAAGAGATGCATGGAATATATCCGAAAGCTCTGCCAGGTTTGGTTATAGCTTTTCTTTAATACAAGCTTTGTATCCACCACAATTTATTTCAAACTAGATACAAAACAATTTCAGTAAAGGCAAAATTCAGTCATGTTTACCTACTTCATACAGAATATGTGCTTGACAGAGCGAAGTCCAACTGGAAAGCTTGTTAAATTGCAAGATGCACACATTCTTCCTTTTATTGATGATAACACAACCAGAAAAGCTTGAAAATAGATAAGCTAATTGAGAACTACTATGTTTCCAATGGCAATCGGAAAATCTGATACACTGAACTGTAACAGTGGAAGTTTCCCTGACAGTGAAGAACGACTTTATCAGACAATAGAATTTTATTTGAAAGGTATTGTCTGGCACAGACACTCTCAGCTTCTTTCCTTCCTAATGACATCAGCAGCAGACAAATGAAGATGGCCACAATAAAAACAACAAAGTCAGTGTGAAACTATATTTTATCTCTGTAACTACCACGGTTAAAAAATACGCACTTCAGAAAGTGATTTTTCATTCATCATGGGTTGTGCATGAAAGTAAGTTGACAATAACAGTTATAATTCCGACAATGCTAATTTAGCTAAAATATCATTAACCTTACTGTCGTCTTGGGCTAAATTCAGATCATTCTTGATACGTTTAAAGAAAGGCAGACAAAAATCAAATATGCACCTGCTGTTCAGTTTGGCACCCACTGAAATGAGGCAGTTCACAGTACATGTCCTAAGGTAGATGAGGAATATTTTTAGACAGATTAGTAGAGAGAGATTCATGGAGAATGAAGACTGCCATGAATAGAAGAGTAGTTCCAACCCATCTCAGCCCCATTTCATACAGTCACAGACCTTTTCTCCCAACAGCCACAGCACCCAGATAACTGCCAAAGCAGCCTAAATCCTAAGAGTTAGCTACACCAACTATTTGTCCAACATCAGGCAAAAGCAATTGTGCAGACCCAGGAATACAAGTTTACACTTTCCTTTGCAGCATGTGGTACTGTCAGACACATGCACAAAACACTCATCTAACACAATACRCTGGCTCTTGAGCTACTGCACCATTACCTATGTATGGGTCACGACTTCCCTCGTGACACCTTCCTACCCACAAAGTGGGAGCATGGGCATTCACTCAGGTCCCACAGATACCATTTCCAGTCTTTGGGTCCAATTTGGTACTTAATCAATGTGAATCCACTGATTTTATGAGGAATGTTTTATTAAGCTAGGTCTACTGTGCATGGTATATTGCAGGGTCAAACTCTACATGCCACTTACAGGCTTGCCCTTTCAACAAGACCGCCAAAAATGAGGGTGGCGGTTCACTATCAGCAACATCGACTCAGACAGCGTTGAAGTGCTCTGTATCTCATCGTGAAATTGGTCCCTGGAGGGAGAGTTCCCTCCTCCAYATTGCTAATCTTTGTGTCACAGCAATATACTCTGCAGTGGGTACTACGACTATCATTTAGAAGAAAGAGACCCAGTAGGAAACTATCCAAATGGATGAGTCAGAGAAAGGAAGTTCATTCTGATGTGGGAGACACTGTCCTCACTAAATTAAAGTACTTCATTTAAAAAGCACAACCAATCACCCAAAAATAATGTCATAATATTAGGTGATTAGCCTACTGCTCTGCATATACACCATTTAGAGCAGCAGTATGCATCTTTAGAAATGTAATTAAGGCTCCATGACAAACAATACTGAACACGTACTAGGTTAAAAAAAAAAAGAGGGGTTCCCCTTCAATTTCAACAATTCAATAAATAAGAAAGCACCTTCATGACAGGTTTTAAAAATTGACCCCCAAAATCATAGAATCATTATGAATAAGAATTAAAGATAACATTGGACATTTTATCAACCTTTTTGCAGAGTGTCCAGTACAGCTTTGAGCCTTAGGAGCTTTCACTGCCTATCAGAATTTATTGCTACACAAATGTTTGTAAGATTTCCCCTTCTGTGATTCGTACAACCAACTTTTAATACTCTCCATGAATGTCACATAAATCTAAAGATACTGCAGGAAGTACAGCATGGTAAGCCAAACCTTAGCTTTCAGTTGCTACAGTTGTAATAGTTCAAAAATTTGGATTTTTTTTTCCTGACTGGCATACCAACAACTAAATTATTATTGAAATTATTACTATAAAATGGGTGCAGGAGTAGTAAAGCACTGGCTGTGCAGGTTAGAGATTATTTCTATTCTAGAGACCTCACTGTACTATCATATTTGTGGACAAGTCTAAATGAAGCCTTCTAGGGCTTTCATTTTGGAAGCCTCAGAATAGCTCCGGCTTAAGAAAACTACTCCTAATGAAACAGCTTGTTGAACTGCAACCTGCTGAAGACAGAACGGTTTTTGCACTGAGAGCAAAGGCACAGAGCCTGAGTGCAACTCTGCTCACAGATGCCCCATTCCCAACGTTTCATGCTGACAGCACAGACCTGGTATAAATGGTATAACCGTGTGTTCAGTCACACCAGACAGACAATCATTACTTAGGCTGAACTCTCTTTCTTCTGCGTGAATGCTACTGCTGGTGCAAGGAGGATGATGAAAACACTGGAGCTATAGCTATAGATGGCAGCCAGGGACCATGTATTCTGAAATTTTTTCCAGATATCAGTTTATATAGCATTTCAGAAGTAAACTATGCAGAGGAAGAGGCATCCTACAAAAATATCAATGTTAAAGATAYGTTCTGCTAGAAAGGGATATGTGTAGTGTGAAACAATATAAAGAATCACCTATTTCCATACTTGGAGACAGGCTTGCATCTGCCTTGAATTTCACAATAAATTGCAGATTTCATATAGCAATAAGCTCAAGACACACAGCAGTACAAGAAAGAATTTTGCACCAGTGATCATGTAATATCTGACAAAATGATAGCTAAAGGGCATCATTAGTGCTTTTCGTAATAAGATTACTTATACGATACTTTCACATTTTGACATATGCACCTATGAAATTGTCATGACTTTTTCATTTATGCTACTTCAATTTTTAAGAAATCTTCACACATATGAGGTTTACAGCCATTTTCTTTTCAGCATCAAGTACTGGCTGTTGCTATGGAAACAGACGTATTCCCCCAAATACTTCTATTTCTTCTACTTTTGCTGCTCTGATCACCTAAATTGCCAGTGATTCATACAGAAAAATATCTTTGTTCTTTTTCTTGGAAAATGTGATACATTTCATCTTCTTACCACTTACGCCAGTATGAGTCCACAGAAGTAATAGTGTTATGTTATAAGCTGGGTGTTGGCACACAATTTGAAATTATTTTATAATTCAGTACATCTTTGTCTTATTTTTTATTTTAAAAAACCCACATTCCGCAAGCAGAAGGGAAAACACATTTCATTTAATGTTGAAAATCATGAAACTTATACTCACTTTCCAATTGCATTTGGCAGAATTGTAAGCTGATTGTCATCTACTTTTAAAGTTGTAAGTCTTTTCAACAGTCCTACAAAACAGGTAACGAAGAAGTAATAGAAAAATATTTCACATTAATCTTTTTTACTTTCTGTAATCTCCCATATGCTTAAACAAACAATGATTTCTAACACTGAATAACTTTGATCTAGATTTTAGAAAACATCTGTATATAGGACAGGACACAGACACATTCTTGTCCCATTGAAAATATGTTTCATGAAAATGAAGCACTGATTAAATGTTAAGCTGAACTGCAAGTAAAATATTAAGTGTATTTCTGGAGTCGTGAAAAAAAACGTAAAAAAAAAAGAAGAATAGTACCTATCTGTGTAGGAAGAGCAGTATTTTACTTATCTATTAATGTTTCAATTGAATTCAAGTCCTGTTGCCTTGATTAAAAGGTGCTCAGGTCATAACAGGACATTAGGTGAATCATCTAAAGTAAATGCTACATTTATAAAGCTTCACAATACGTAGGTATAGACAGAAAACCAGAATCGGACTGAAAACCAGAATCAATCCTGAATGCATTTGGATATGCGGTTAATTCCTATCATTAAAAGAATTATTATATATCTAAGTGTAAGCAGATGCATAACCGGGTAACATTTACCAAGAAGGGAATGAAACTTCTGCTTTACCAGTGCATAACAGCAGAAAACAATAAAAAAGACAGAAAAAATGGGAAAAATATTGCATTACAGTGCTAGAAACAGAGCTTGAAACAGATTTCCACCAAATGCAAGTTATTAACATTTCAAAATCTGTTTTTTCCTTGAAAGAATTCTGGATATATTGAAATAGCATTTTTTAAATTATTATTTTTAATTAATGCTGGGAATAATATAAATTAATCACTAATACAGAGAAAAATGTTAAACTGAATGTGCCATAATATGAAAGCTGAAGCAAACGAAAAGTGTAATTAAAAGGGATACTAGAAACACTACTCATTTCAATTGCAGAACAACTTTGTTGAAAACTTTTTCAAAATCAACATGTTCCAAGAAACATCTAGGTTTCAACAAAATCTTCTTTTAAGAGGAAAAAGTTCCACCAAAATGAATTTCAGCAAGCTCTCAACTGAAAATGCAGTATTAAAATGACTCTTTTTGCTTTCCTTCTGTTAAATCTATTACCATTCAGTAATAGGAATTTGGAAATGAGAATGAATATATCTAATTGCAAGAATGTATAATTCAAAATTTAAACATTTATTCCTTTTGTACAGGAGCTAAATGCCCTCTAAAAATCAATCTGCATATGCATATCAGAAAACCACAAAAAGCATAAATTCTAGAATTTATGGTGAGATGTAAAGACCAAAATGGAAAAATAGCTGTAAAAGACATCTAGTAACATTCATGTAGCACAGTATTATTAGTTAGCAATACATTTTGGAGTCTTGACTGAGTTGATTTAAAATTGGGGAATTTAACGGTTCCATGTTCAAAGGGACACACTTAGGAAAGTGGAAAAGATGATGATGATATAGTGGGCTCATCGGCTGAAAGCAATAGAAGAGAAGACAGACCTCACGTGTTTCCAAAGAAAATATAAGGGATCAAGACTGAAATAAATTATCCAGATGTAGAGAGTGATATATCTACAACCACTTAGCTTCCAGAATTTCTACATATTCTAAACAATTCAGAAATTCTATGCATGAAATACAGTCAAAAAAGAAAATGAATAGTTTGAACTACTTCTTCGTTTAATGCTCTCATATGGAATGTTACACTACTGTAACTAAGAGTAGCAATTTCCTTCAAGGGTTTAACACTGTTAAAACAATCACTATTATACTTACTTTCAAATTTAGATCAGATCAATTATATCTTTCTTTGCTTATTTTCTTTAAAAAAGCAAATCGGAATAATCAATACCTTCTAACCATGGATTTTTTTCTTGACTTTACAAAATGGTCTTCATGGACTGTCCAGACACAGATGTTTCAAACTCCTTTGGAATTTAACGGCAGTTCTTGTTCCAGCTATTATAAAGCCTCATCATTACCAAAAAAAGATATAAATGAAATCCTCAACTGTAAAAGATTACAAGAAATCCTGAGCTTTTCTCACCTATGGAGTCTGGCAGTTGCTGCAACATATTGGATGACAACAGGAGATCTTCAAGTCCTTCACATCCTGATATGTCCAAATCAACAGTTTCTATCCTGTTTTTTGACACATCCAGGTACACGAGCTGTTTTAACTTTCCTATAGACTTAATAGCATGTTACAAAGTGTTACTTGAACAGATATACACTGCATGCCAGTTTCTAAGTTTAATTAAAGACAAACAACAGTAATACAGGCTTATATTCCGTTACCTCAGCATCCTTTTTACAAGAGTTATTTCACTGAAGCAGTATCAGTAGCAGTCTAATAGCCTTCTTGTTCAGATAACTTCAAAAGGAACTGTACCAAACTAAATGACACATATCAAACTAATTAATGTGTTCCAGATTCATTAAATCTGCTGAAAGTTTGAGTTCTCAGTCATACAGCTGTATAATTTCTTCAGCTGGACACAGATCCAAGGGACATTTACTCCCAATTCACATCTACTCTTAACGGCAGTCTTTAAGGTCACTGAGGCTAGACATGCAAGTAAAGCTTTTCTGTGTCAAACTGATTCTCTGAATTTTATAAAATCTAAAATGAAACTTTAGATATTCATAGTTCAATTATGAGCAGTTAATCCCAACAGTACAATTTTGTGAGTGCAGTGTTTAACTGGAGCTATAACATCAATGAGCAACATGACAGGAATTCTTCCCTAATTTCTTGGAAAATCTGTGTAGCATCTAAGAGTTTGAAGCCTGTAGAAGCAACCTGCTTCTTGATCCATTATCACAAGAATGTCACTTCATTCTAGACGTGAAATTTCACAAGAAAATCAACAAAAAAGATTCTTCCTTAAACTAAAACCTACAAGTGGAACAGCAAAGAGGTATCGCTGCTGGGTCTAGAGTAAACGAGCTGGATCTATGACCTAGTGGCAGAGCTGTGACATGGACTGGACGATGACACGGTAGGAGTGAGACAAGGCAGCACAATCCTGTTATGGAGAGCTACCATGTGGTTGCATCGACAGAAATACTGCTTCAAACCAGAGGAAGAAACATTCATGGCCTATGCGGGAACTTCCTTTATGGTTTGGGAAAGCCATGGGAATCGCTTGTGAAGTGTATTGATTCTGTAAAAGTTCATGGGAGTGGGTTTTTTTCAGTTACTTACATATACTTTTAGTGGTTATGTGCCGTACACACGAAAACGGAAAATAGTTTTAGACAGCTTCATCTCCAGGTACTTTTGAAACAATATGAATATAGCTTGCTTTTCATCTCTTACCTTGCTGAGATCTGCTCTCTGCTTCTAAGGAGGCAGTTTCATGTTATCTTTAATCATATCTGAGTTGTATAAAAGGAAAATCTCCCCTTCACCCCAACCTTTGCCATTGTACCCATATTAATAGTTGAATACGAACTTTGTTTCTAGCACAGACTACTTTTTTAAAAACTGAATTACTAACATTGGAAACCTGGCAAATCTCTAAATCTTAAAATCAATTAGCAGTTGGTATTTCCTTTCTATTTTTAAAAGTCAAAATTTAAAGTTAGTATTAACTGTTTTGAACCTCTTGTTTTGCAGAAGGCTTTCATAAAACATCATCTAGGGTCTACTAGAATCAGGTTCAGGAAACATGAATTATTCACTGAAAATAATTACGCTCCTTGGGATTCAGTTCCACAATCTACTGAACATCTTCAACTCCAAATACCCTCTCCAGGGGTTATGAGCAGGACTGTGTTTGGAACACATTTTAGCACTGGATATATTAACCAATTTCATTGTGAACAGAAAAGAAACAGAATAATGGTTAAAATGTTTGTGCCCACACCCTCTTGTGTATCAGATACTACTTCTACTCAGTTATACTGCAGCAACAATACTGCAATATTTCTGTTCTTGATCTCCAGCTGAATTTCAGTATCAAGAAGTGGTTTCAACATCAGCTTTTCTTTTCACTAACAAAGCACTCAAAATGTGGATATTTGGACAGTGACTGAAAACGATCATTTTCTGTGCAAACATCCTGTTTAACACAAAATAAAAATGAATGTAATCTATTTAAGACAAAAACCAGTCATTGCTCAATGCAAAAAATTGAATTTTGATTAATAAATGTTCAAAGCTGAAAGACGAAGTACTACTTCTTCTTCTTCCAACATCTAGACATATTTGTGCTAGATCTAGTTCTAAATTTTCCCTGCAGCAATGAAGAGCATTATTGTGTGAAACATATGAACTGTCACCTGTGTGATACAATGGTAATGATGGGGATCCCTTTCTCCCCTCATAATCAGTGTAGGTATTTCAGAGTGATAATCTCAAATAATTTATGGCAATAAAATTGAAGATCAAAGTTCTACTGCAGGGTAGCAACAACTCAGAAACAGCACTAATATATACCCATGACCCTAATGTTTAGATTTTAAAATATTTTTTGTTCCATTTCTAAATGGAGTGCTTTCTAGAGGAATGTATCTTCATTCCACTGCCTCAGAATTGCTTTTAGTATAGTTGAATCTGTACATACCATCTGTTATTTTTAAGTTTATTTAGATTACTTAGTATTTCCTCTTCCTTTTTAAAACTCACGTGGGTTTAYATAAAACTGCTAGTTAATGCATGGTGACTGAGAAGACAATAGGAAATAATTTCCCCTCACAATGAAAACTACACAATGCTTAAATAGAACAGGCACAACTCTATTTAGACGCTATCATGTAATAACACAACATTTAAAAGGCTTTCCTATGAATGGCTATGCTGAGACTTTTATTTCTTGATAATAATTAATGACTATATGAACTAGGAATATGTACCCATTCACGAAAATGCACATGCATTTATTTACTGCAAGGTAAATGGTTCACCATATCACACAATAATTTGATTACATAAAATAAATGTTCATACCCCAGGTAGTATTTGCAAAGAATTATTGTCCATCCACAATTCCTTTAGATTTTGTATTTGTTCGAGAACCTCAGGCTGAGGAAAAGAATATAGTATTATGGACAGTTAAATAAATCAGTATTTTTTTTAGTTAAATATAAATCAATATTTTCTTAAAAAAAAGATTCCCTCTTCCTTTTTTTTCTTTTTATAACCCACATCAGACCTTCAGATAGTTAATGACATGAACAGTATGCTCATTGCATTTAATTTAACCACTGTTGCTCTATTTCAAAACTTGTAAAATTTAAGAATCCTTTGGAAGAGAAACGAATACAAAGAAGGACTCCTTAGAAGTTCTTGTTCTAAACAGTCTACTGCCAGTATGCAATTTCTGAACAAGGCAAATAAGAGAATTGAGAATTATGGAGCTTCAGAAACAATGCATTGAAAAGAAAGACCAAATCTAATCCTGCAGCACATGCTAAACTCTGCCTTTTGCATGATTTATAGTCTTAAAAATAGCTTAACAGAGGCATATTGCTGAACGCTTTTCTGGATATACCGCATTTATGTACAATTTAATGTCTGCAATTGTCATATTCAGTAGTTAAAATAGTGGTATGCAATGATCAAGCCTTAAAATTACAATATTAAGCTTTAATCTAAGATGTTCTATTCTTTTCAACACTGTAGGATATTAGTGAAACTGAAAAAGGCAATTTCCCAAATCATTTCTCATTCATTACAGCTGTGAAAATCACAAATCACAAAAATCACAAATATTTCTATGTTTCAGCCTACGCAGTATTTTTCTTTTTCATGAAACACTATTTTCACAGATAAAACAAGACTTTCAATTTGCCTTAGCTCTGTAGAGATTTTTTTCTAAGTCTGCCAGAAACTGATACTAAATATTTCATTTGGTTCTGACTAAATCAGATTCTAGCATTTTAAAAGTCTGTAGTGCTATTTCACTGGAATTATTTCAACACAGCTAGAAACAAATGTATCTGTCTAGCATCACAGGACCTTAAGAGAGACCTCTAATTATCTCCTAAGTTCCTTGGAATGTTGTAATTCCCATAAGAAATATGATTTTCCAGTTGCCCAGGTCACATGGTACCTTACGGGAGAAGCTCCCGATGCATCATCGGATAAGAAAAAACCTGCTAATCTGGAGAGCTCAAATCCCTCAGTTTTCCATGTTGTCACACAATGTGTTTCTATTAAAAAATGATTAGTCAGTATTTTGAAGATAATTTATTTTGCCTTGGCTAATTCTATTGAAATTTTGTTGTCCTTCAACGGTTAAAACCACTTCTAATTTCCAGACTAAATTAATTAGCGGTCATTTTATACTGTTTGTTCCTGTGATGATTAATGGTTCTTTATTCCTCCAGAGTGTTCACTGACTAAGGTTATTATAGATAATCATAATTTCCGCTCTCAACTTTTATTTTCGTTTAAACTCCTCTCATTAGACAGACGCCCTTCTCAAAGGCAACAGCCTACTCCTATGTTGTACATATTACAGTTTGATTTGAAATTTCTTGAGTATGGGTTATGGCATGCCATAATTAGATGAGATCTCACTAATGTTTTGAGAAGTGGTATTAAAAACTTATTTGTCTCTGTTAGAAATGCTTCTGATGCATTTTTGGAGCATATTTTCATTTTCCACGTAGATTGTCACAATTAGAATAGAATAGAATAGTTTAGTTGGAAGGGACCTACAACCATCATCCAGTCAAACTGCCTGGCCACTTCAGGGCTGACCAAAACTTAAAAGATATTATAAAGGGCATTGTCCAAATGCCTCTTAAACTCTGACAGGCTTGGGGCATCCATCACCTCTCTAGGAAGCCTGTTCCAGGGTTTGACCACCCTCTCAGTAAAGAAGTGTTTCCTAGCATCAAGTCTGAACTGAAGACTGACGTTAATCTTTGGTAAACGTATATTACATTTTATCTTCTTTTCCTTTTCTCCCTACCTTTAACTATTTTCTTTCAAACTTTCTTCTAAAGCCTTGCTGCTGACACCAGACTCCTGAAACTCTGGAAAGAACTACACCAGCCTTCCCCCTCCTTTCAGGCAGAGGTACTACAATTGCTGTTTATCATTTGTCCAGTGCCATTTTTTGACACTTCAAAGATTGAGAGATTTCAAATCCTTGACCCATACCTTGTGATTTAATGCTCCAGTTTTCCCAGAGACCTGTGACACAGATCACCTATTCCCTTCCTTGATTACATTAAATCACTTGAATATGGCTGCTATTTAGGAAGTGACAATTTCTATTTTAGGGACACATACCTATCTCATGACTTGTGTAATCTTGTTTCCAGAAAATGAATGAACAGAATTACTTCATTTTTGCAACTACCTTTATTCTTAACCCCATGCCTATTGCTCCAGATTGTCTGTGTGAAGAGCGCAGTCTCCCAGTGCAAAGGGAGGGACTTCAATAGTCCAGGGATGGACTGTCAAAGAAATTAAGCTCTTCCACACCACCACAGTTCTAGGCAGTATTTTTCTCCAATAAAAAGGAACCTACATCAGATTTTCCAGGAAAACAGGACCTTTCGATCCTTTTTTTCCGGGTGATCTTTATTTAAACTAGTACCACTTTTCCTACAACATTTCTGCAGATTCATGCTGTTCCCTTGCCTCTTGGCCCATTTCGCTCTTGGCATTTGATTCTAGTTCATACATTTTTGGACCAGCTTCCTGAAAAATGAGTCAACTGGGGGAGTCTGGTCCTAATAGCAGTATGGGGCCACTGGACTCCTGATTCATCATTCTTAGGGGACAGTATGCTACAATGCAAAAACGTAGAATGATGTTGAAGTCATTTAAAACAAAGACTGCAAAACCAAACCACCTCCAACCCACCCCCAAAAAAGACACACTCTGAATTCAGGAAGCACATATATATTTCTTTTGATCAAAATTCGAAATACCACTTCTGAAAATTTTATTCCATTTACCTATGCGAAAGATTTCTAGTTTTAATTAAAAAACTGAGTTAAAACCATCTATTTTCTCCTACATAGCAGTATAAATTAGTAAACATTAACAGGGTTATAACCACAATGGTAAAAGACAGTGCACTGTCTATAAACCAGATGTAGACTGTTTGCTACATCTTTCCACTACTAGATGACATTCCAAAATCTGTTTAAAGTGAAATTATCTTAATTTTTATTAAAGCTACAGGAAATATCACCCTCATAAAATTGTAAGCCCTGATCCAGCAGCACTACTTTTACAGATTGTTCTTCTACGACTCTGGAGGAAAGGCAGTTCAGCTCACAGGGTTTAACAGTCACTGGACAGGCTGTTGGTGGATAAGGCACACGCAGACATTTATTTTGCCATGAGTGCAATAGTGACTGTCACAGTATTAATTTGTCGTCCTACAAAAGCACAGGCCCTCCTGAATAGCCCGACCAGTGATAGGTCTCAAAAAGGATGAGGCAGCAGTTTTTCTAAGTTTTGCTTCTCTTAACATATTTACAGTTCCTGCAGGATGAAGTCAGTGAGCTCTCCTTAAAAATAGGCCCATTTTAAAACACAGTTTAAACACCCTCATATTGTTTCTGAGAAGTGTCAATTCCTATAGATGTAGTAGAAACATACCTAAAGGGAATAGCAACTTGATTATTTTCTATACTGATACTAGAGAAAATTCCCAAAAGCTATTACATCTCAGGAAACCTAATCCTCATCTTAGAGGTGAGTTAGGGACACAAACTGCTTTTGGAGTCCAAAATTTACTTCTGCTAATAGCAACTGCTAATATTTGCAGGATATAATGATAGATATTAAGAAATTAATACATAATTGACACAAGTATTTATATTGAGATCAACAATTCATCCCACATTGAAGTATTCCAGCAGTAGCAACCAGCTCAGAGTGAGAATCATCTGTGACCTTGATCTGAACCGCAGAAGCCTGATATAGATGAAGCATATTATATTATCAACATTCACCTCATGAACTATGATCAGTCTTCTATTCTACAAGGAAATGTGACCATAGCATGTGGCCACAATACAATAATTCCTTTTAAGTAAAAGTTTAATGCCCCATACACAGAGCATCCAAAACACACACAGGCTTTCTATCAAAAAATGGTGCATTTCTTACCAGCTCAGAGAATTCATTATTGCCCAGATCAAGTCTCTCCAGCTGAATCAGTTTGTGCATTGACCTGTAACAGATTAGGAGATATCTAAGATGAAATTTTTACTTGCAAAATGTCGGTCAAATTTTGTTTAGATAAAAATAAAGCTCAAATGATACTGTTATTGCAAAAAGAATTACATCAGACTGATGCTGATGCAAATGAGAACAATATACTCCATCTTTAAGAGATGGGCTAAAGTTCTTGAACTAAAAAGCTAGCAACAATTACTTTAGTAATCTTGGTATAATTTTGCATAGTTGCTCAAGGAAAATGACCTATGTTATATTTATAAGCATTTGAAAGTAATATAAATTGTGACATTTTTGATACAGATTTATAAATTTGCTATCAGCTTCTTTATAAATCACTAGAAAGTGTTTTGGCTCTTCACAGCAAAAGTACAAAGTATGTTTGTTACCTCCCTAAAACTGTGCCTGACTACAGTCATGATGCAAAAGCACTTTTGTTACTCATTGTAAGCAGATAAACAAGAGAATACAGGTTTTTAATTAAATGACCAATCTGAGATTCAAGCCTTTGATCTGCTGCAAAGCACATCTAGGCAAGTGTTCCTCTCTCTGTGCAGTTCATGGCACAGGAGCATGGCAGGGAGATGGTGTGATCCACGACACCGTGTGTGGATGGGAGCAAGGTGTCATACTTTGCTGGTGAGTGTCTCCCTGAGAGCCCCTTTTCGGGCAGCAGCTCCTCTGAGGGCAAGAAAGGCTTCACACAGCCTCTGCTGCAAAAGACTGTGTGCAAGCGACAGCAAAATCAACCAAAGCAGCTTATCCTTCTTCACAGCATTATAAAAGAAAGAGTCAWATCAGAACGTATCATAAGAAAGTGAACCAAAAGTTACTACCAACCATGTTTTATGCAGTAAAGGGCTTTAAATGAGGAATAATCTGGATTTACATCTGTGACTGATCACTACATGACAGCAAAAAAGGCACTTTTACTGCTTGGGCTTAGGTGACTGAAACAGTGAAATAAGAGGAAAAGTGAGAAGTTGCTAAAAATTCCGTGGTTAAACTCTTCAGTTACTGAAGTCAATGGGATAAGTCTCCCAGGTTTATCTCTGAATTTGTCCTGTGAGAAAAACTGGTTATCTCAAGTATAGCTTAAACTGACAAAGGCACAAATCACAGCGTATGTGGACTGACTGTTAAAAGCATTTAAAATCTATCAATTTTGAATATAGGCAAACTTTTTAAAAATACACACAGTTTTAAAAACTATACTTAGAATATAAGACAGCAGAAGCACTGACCCAAAGAAGTAATCCCAAAGCAGCAAAGATCTTTTCAAAATGAGAGGAAAATTGCTGAGCAACTTGTGAACAGGAGCTGAAGGACGGAGCATGCTAGAAGGATGGCAGGAGTGTGATGTCCTTAACTGGAATGGACATTCTGCAGTTGTGTACCGCACAACTTTGCTCATGTTGGAAAAAAATAAGCTTTTTCTAAAGCTAATTTACTACATGATACTTGTGTACTATTTGCTACTTCAGGCCTTTCCAAAATGTTAGARTTTCATATTTGTATGAAATTAAGATTAGGAAGTTGTATTCAAAATTACTATGACATTGGAGAATAAGAACGATTTCATCATTTGAATATATCAATCTTGATTTTTTATAATGGTTGACATTTAAAAGTTAGTAAACRATTTCAAATAGTGCGCTCAATACCCTTATTTTATATTTTAAAAGGTTATTAAATTCAAACCAAACRGCTTTATAAATATTCCATAAAGATTTCATCCATTTTGAAAAAACTGAATTATTATGATTATATTCTTCCAGACCTTTTAATGAAAATTCTGCACTAAACAAGGCATTTTAGACAGTAAGTCTTCCAGGGACCTAAGAGCTACGGCTGTGCGAGTGCTGTAACATGCCAGAGAGTGACCCTGGATGCTGGCCCTCCGCCACCCCTACTGCTGTCTAAACGTGAAACGGTTCCTCACACAGTTTTGGCTCCTACTGGTTAGCTCTCCCCCAAGCAATTCCTGGATAGATCTGGGAGACAGCCTGAGCCAGGACTCCTTCCAAAAGGCAATGTGGCTACCCTGTTCTGGATGAGGTTCAAATTTAATAAATTAATTACTGTCTTTGTTTCCGTGAACACAATTGGAACAGGTTATTACCTCTACTGCAGAATTTCTTTTTAAGCCCTGGTAGACCAATATGCTCTAAACACCATACTGGATTTTGGTGGTGGTGGTAAAAAAAGAGGATAAAAATAATTAAGTAATTTAGCTTTCACTGCAACAGTCAGTTCAGAGGCCTTCTAATGTAATCGGAGTTGATCCTAATCCAAAAATTAGTGTRGTCTTAATTGATGGGATCTAAAATACCAACCATTTTATCTCTGCAATCTGTATCAGAAGTAAAACTGATTATCAAAGATGCTATGGCTGAAAAACACAGACCTGTTTTAACATTTAAATTATGGAAAAATGAGGCTGTGATGGGGCTAGATAGAGAACACTGCTGCATATTTATTACAAGCAAACTTTACTTTTAGTTTTCTAAATCAGAAAAAAAAATTCACAGAAATATAACTGCCGYTCTTCAGTAGTAGAGTGAAGCATTTTTTGTTAGACATATATTAGCAAAATCAAAAAACATGTAGATAAACAAATATTCCGCTCTCAAGTTTAAGAAGTTATATACTTTATTAGATTTCTTTAATTAAACAGACACTTTGACTGACCTACTATATTTCTTCACCATTTAGCATAAATTCAAGGAATGAATCTTACAGTCACAAATTAAGACCAGGCATCAGATGTGCTTCTGTACATTACAGAAATTAATGTTCTGTACAGAGAAGTTGTTAAAATACATCCAGGCCTCTTAGGCAAATAGTTCACCGCTGAACCAAATGAATAATTCCTTTTGATAGAACCTGCTGTCTTTCATATTTAGGCTGTTATCTTTCATCTAACGTAATTTACAGTATTTTCAAGCACAGAACATTTAAGCTAGGTAATGTAATAAATACCAATGCATTTACACAACAGTTTTGGGAAGTGCAATGCCAAGTCCTGAAGTCCTTTGAAACTGATGTTACCAGTACTGTCAAGCTACTGGTAATACCACTGCAGGACATATTCCTATATTATTGATTTCTTCAGTGCCTTCTGTGTTACTGTATGTCTGTTTTAACCTTTATGGCTTTCTAAAATGTTCTTCTAAGTGTTCATCTTTCTACTTGTTCATTACCGTTCTCTTTTTGTCCCATTTTGCATAATCTCAGCTGCCTAACAAGTCTTTGAAACCTAGCAAATATGTTATTTCTGCTGATCATTTGGTGTTTTGGAAATACCTAGAAACAGTCACAGTTTACTTTCAGAATCATTTCATCCTTCTATGCTGACAGTCACGCTAATGCAGATTAATTCATGGTAACTTCTCTTTTTAATGCTTTCTGATAGTCCACCTATTTCGTACTCACTCAAGTTCACTGTTGTACATGGTTTCTTTATATATTTCTTTTTCCTGTCCCACAACTATTCCATGTCTCTTTTCCAACATATTTTCCAACCTATTTGATCAATGTTCACAAATATCTTTGAGACAGGAAAACGACAGATACTTTTTGCTTGTTTGCTAAAATGAATGGYAGCTGCCCACACAGCTGCAAAGGGGTTAGCACCTAGATTAAAATTACGTGAAAAAGTAACAACAGATTTTTGACTACAAAGTACAAAACAAGATGTTGTAGTGTAAGCCTAGAGCATGGAGGAGTTAAATCTGACACTGTTCCAAAACAATATTTATCAATATAGCTGTGATCAGTCAAGACTGAGCACACAGATTCTTAAACAGAAACGGACTTTCTATATACTCTACACAGACCCCCATTTTAGTAATTTAAATCTTGATTCATGCTCCCCAATTCCCAACCTGCTTCTTACTGCATTTTTGTTCTTATAGTATTCATTACTTTGAATTATTCTTGCTATAAAACCAAAAGGAATAATGAAAATATTTTATCTTTCAATAGTAAGTCCTTAGTATGCAGGAGTATCTGGAAGGCTGGGAGCCATTCAAGCAATAAGCATTCCACCGATGAGGACACTGAAGAAAGATAATGAAGTCACATGGACAAAGTGAATGTTTCACACTCTCCCCAAAATTATTCCATTTTATACCATAATCTCCATTAAAATAACAGTGGAAAACGTTTTTAACCCCTCTGGTGCTCTAACTGCACTGTACTTCTCTTTGGAAATGTCTTACAAAAGCTGACTGAAATTTTACACATCCAGACGAAAGCTAAGTTTAATAAACAAAGCTGCAACACACTCAAGTCCGCTCACTTACACTCCCTTTCTCTTTAAATAACACATACATCCCTAAAAATGTTTCTGTTTTGTCTAACTTACTCCTCCTAAAACTCCCACCATTGTGTTTTAATTGATTTGTTAATCTAGTTTAGACTTCTGACATTCAGATACAAGTTGTAAATATCGTATACAAATTTTTAAATTAATTGAACTCAATGGAATAAGTAATTACATTTGTAATTGCAAACTTGATGACTATGGACACTCTTATTACCATACAGAATCTCATTAACTTTACGAGAATTCTTTACACTAACATGCGCACTCCCTGACAGTAAGTGTTTGCAAGACTGGACTCAAGAGTTTTCTAAAAATTCTTACACTTACCTATCCACAATTTACCAATTGCTGTTTTGGAAATCAAAGTATTTTTGCTTAAAACAAATCAATTGGACCCCTTTGAAGACTAGCCACTCGTTAAACAGTCAGGTAGTGCACACGCTCCCAGCCTGAATGATTAAGTCATTTAAACATTACCAAAGTTCCTTTAACAAATCCTGACAGCAGGTTTCACTCCTTAGTACCACACAAAGGTTTTTTACCACAGGAAACACATTTCAGCATGTGAGCATTGCAAGTTTATAGTTCTTTACATTTGCAGATGTTAAAAGTTTTTCAGTTATAATATTAACTGTATACAACTACAAGCATTACGTAGTACAATACCTTCACAAGGAAAAAAAACCAGGAAATGTGACATACATTTTTAATAGTTTGTACAAAGTTTTCTCTCACAGGCAGTATTACTTCTGATTTTATCATTCTGCACTGAAGTCGATAAAAGCTTCTAGTGATTATGACTCCCCATGCCCATGTTAAAGTGCTCAAAAAAACCCAGCCACAAGACTGAAAATACCTGCTAACTGGAACTGGAAACCGAACAGCAGTATTTCTCTGTTACTTACATATACAATTACTGTTTATACATACACAGAATTATATATTTTGAAATGTGAAGCTCTGACACTCTTCAAAGATGAAATGAATGGTAATCTAAGTTACAATCGAATTGGTAAAAATGTGTGTATTTCATACTGTATTCTACCTTTGAAGGAAACTTTTACTTTAAAAGGTTTGGTTTGCACTACTGTAAATTTATCATAAAAGGCAACTTTTAAACATTACTTTGTGTAATTTCTACAGTCAGATACATAGTTCCAGAAACTGTAACATTTATATGGGGGCAGATTAATTTCAGTTAGCTGGTACTATAGCAAAAGATAAAGCACACTGCCAAATGTACCCAATGGAATATTATATGAGATTTTTCATTAGCTTGTGATATTTTTATCTCTTTCATGTAATTAGTTATATTTTTCTTATGAAAAGATTCATTATATTTTTTTATGTGGGGTCATTTTATAAAGGTGGAACAGGAAAGGTGCAATTATGAATAATGCTCAGTTAAATATTCATTGCTTAAATGATGTAATGTAATATAATTAATGTGCTAATAAAACTTGCAGCCAAAAATTTCACATAAATCTTTATCCATATCGCATTTGGATCTATTCTTCCATTCACAAGTAACTGCAGGAGTTATATGGAGAAGATCTGATTCTCGACTATGGAAGTGGACCTCACGGTAGGTTCAGAATAAGGTGAATCTTTTTTTTAATTATTTTTAAACACAATAATGGAGCATGGTTCTCAAAAAACTACAAATGCATGAAAACCAGCACAGAGAGTAGCTTAGAGAGATTACTGAATACTTGGTGAAAGATTAACATTGCTCACAATAGTTTTAAAACATTCACACTCCATAAATTGTAACTCACATTATACAATTCAGTGGTATTAATTATAATTCATGGTAATCACATATATTGCCTAATATAGCTTTTTCATGTTCTTGCATGTTTGTTTTTGCTGCCTTGTTTAGAAGATACTTATCTACACATTGTAAACATTTCAAATAACCAGGAAAATGCCTTGCCTTTACCATTTCTAGCAAAACAAATGAATCAACTGCCATAAATTATTTTAATGAAAGCATGGTATTCTCATCAAAATCCTGGTCAGCTCTCTGACAGATAGGAGATGGTGATTACATGAAGGTTCATCCAAACCTTCAATCACAAACTTCTAATCACATGTGAATTATTCCCACATATGAACAACTGTATTCATAAATAACAAAAGTATCTCTAATAGGTAAAAGTTCATGAGTGAAAAGCAATTGTGCCAGAGACACAACTAGATTTACACAACGATAAATACAATGAAAGAGGCAATATAATGCTGCTACACAATTAATGCATGCTTCCTGTATGTCATACTTCTACAAAGATAGGACTGAGAAAGTTGTTAACGGTTACATACTCTATTTCCTTGTGCAACAACATACAGAATTATATTTTCATTTGAGTTTATGATAAATGGATACTATTATTTTCTGAAGAAATAAAAAGCAAATAAAGGCAAGTATGTTGCCATTACTGGATTATCTGCTGTATTCGTTTCAAATAAAATTTTCTCACACTTTTGATGTACACAGTAGCCTTTATTTCAAAGTTGTTAAAATGTCACATTCAGGAGTCTCTTCCAGTGTTAGTATTTTAAACCTTGCAATGTAACTTTAAATTCATTAATGCATCAGTTTGGAAGTACATTGTAAAATTAATACTTAATGTTAATAGTTTACCTGTTGAAGAGTAGTTAAATCTTAACCAGGGCTAAAGCATTACATGATACAATCACAAAGAGCTATTTACTTATACATCACTTAATGGATTACAAAGAAAACTCAGTCTTAGTTTTCGGTGAATCTCATGGTAATTTATATCATTTCTAGAATATAACACATGTATGGTGTAAAGCAAAGGAGCAGAAGTATAAATTAATCTGTCATAAAGTATTGAAACTATATATTATCCAGGCTTCAAAATAACAGAGTATGTTTAAAAATTGATTTTGAGGWTACAAAATATTGTTACACATGGACTGAAATATATGACAGAGAAAATATCTAAAATAATGTACATAATATCTATAATAATGTCTATTTCATCTTTAACTGTCAAAAATAATATCCATTTCAACTTTTAATTATATTGAAGAACTTAGGGATTTTACAATCTGCAGTATCAATCCACAAGTCAGAGAATATAGCAGAGACCATGGGATGATGCCTAAAGCAATTAAGTCTCTGAAGACTAAATAACTCCAGAAACTCTCAGTCAATCATGGCAGTGTTCTTTGTTACTTTTATACGGTCTTGTTATTAACACAAAGAGAAGTTAGGAGCAGACAATCCACAAGGCATACTGTTGCCTTGGCTGCATGGCTATCAGAAATACTGCTGTGCAAAATGCAGGGCTGTACACAATGTTACTCGGGTTAAGCATATGGGAAAACCAGCCAACATATTCATCTGGATTAAACATTCTGAACTGAGAGGCAGCCTCCATCAGCCTTTGTATACCAGAACTGTTTGGTTTCATAATATAGTTTGGGAGAACTACCTCAACACAGTCTACTCGTGCTGATGCTCCTGATGCTGCCATTTCTGGTGCCCGAAAATCTGCTCACTCCACATCCTCTGCTGTTCGAGCCACTGTACACTCTCAGGCGATGGGCAAGGGCACTCTCCATCTTCAAATGCTAAGATGAGAAAAATCAATTTCAATGCCCAAAAGATGGAACTGCTGGTGCAGAAGGTGTCTAAACACAACCAATGCATCTATRGCACTGAAGACTTGTGAGACTTTACCTATTTCTGTATCAAGGGCCTAAAATAAAAAGCACCACAAAGACAGAAGTCCTACATACAGAAACTGGAAATCAAGCTCTTTCATGATTCAGCCGTAATAAAAACACATGGACAACAGATTTCAGGAAAAATCTTTGTGTGCAAAAGGTAAGGATTTTAAAAACACACTACTCACTTAAAATATTGCCTTCCACATAGGATCCTAAATTCCCATCAGTTTTGTTCATGGTGGAGATGGATCAGATCTCTAAAATTAATCCCTAATTCAGGACCCAGTTATGAATCACTCTACAGCTGGAAAGGTTTGCTCAACTGATTGTAGAGAAAGGTGAAATCTTCACAGTTTTGACCTTCATTCACACACAAATTTCCTTCCCAACACAGCTTTCAAATCGTTGGGGAAGGGCATTCTAAATTTCAGTGCAGATCCACTTCTGCTTAACTGATTACATAAATAAACAGAATGCAGAGTAAATATCATTAGCCAGTGCAAAGCTCCTGGCAATATCAAGACTTTATAAATACTTTTTTTATCCTTTTTTTTTTTAAACTCCTTTTTTCCTCTCTTTATTTTGCATCTGCTTTCTGGATTCCTCTACCTCCTTCCTGATAACTGTCTTTGCATGGTTAAAAACAAAGTTAATGTATGTTTCCACTTTCTGGACTAAATTACATGAAAGTCCGCCTTACCTGGTGCACAAATTTTCTTACAATATGCCCTATGGCACATAATTAGATATTCTTTGTCGATCCCTGTTTGTGGGTTCTTGCTCACCACACTTCTGGAACGTGCCGCATTTTGGAGCAGCAGCTGCTCTGTCAGAATTGCCTGCTGAACAGGACCTACTTGCAGAGTAAGCAATTATTACCTACTGCTCTGTAACAGCAGGAAAACAGGCTGGGATGGGGTCAGTGGTGTGGCTACAAGGAACGGATACACGTGGTACTTCTATACAGTATCTTAAGACTGCTTTCCTGAATGTTGGAGCCAAATAATCCCTAATGTATACATTCACAGCATGACCCTGAAATGTACCATTTTGCTTAAGAATCACCACTACTTGAAGGATCCTTTGATATAGAAAACTAAAAATTTAACTTAACATTTGGTATTTTCTACTTCATGCTGTTTACCTCAGAAAAATCTGGAGGAATGCTATCCGGAAGATACAAGAAAATATGTGCCCACTTGCAGGATTAAATGGACTCTATTGTCCCTTTCCCAGAAAGTAATGTGTGTTTCTTAACCTCGTATCTATCTTAAAACGCTGATTTCAATGGACAATGAAACATATGAAATTCATACTCGGAAAATTTCAAAGTATATCTAGTTTCAAAGTATATCTAGTTAAAACCATTCAAAATATAAGTAACAGCAAACAYACAGCTATTCTGTCAGTGAATTTCAGAATTAATATTCCTTGAGGGAAGTATGAGCTTCGGCACATTAGAGTCACAGGGTAAATACACTCTAACAGTYACTAAACCTTGGAGCCAAATTCATATCTAGTAAACTATATGTGGCTCTGATGAGATCAATGATTTTGCTATAAGATGTCTGCATTTGGACAAAAGAAACACAATATATTGCTAACACAGGTGACATAATGACAATAAAAATTGCTCCATGTTCTAGGACAAATACACCTGTCTAACAACTGTGAACCCAGGACCCACTGCAGTGATCTAAATTCAAAACCACTGAAACTGAGCAAGATTGACTGTATCATTCACTGCCACAAAGGTCACCTCACCGTTTTTGCTTAAAAGATTCGGTATTTGGTAAATAATGTATTTGACAACTTATATTTTGTTTACAGTGTAATAATACAGTGGAAAGTAACAACTGATTTGTAAACACTGCAGTACTGATCAACTTGAACATATTATTAAATTAATATAAAATGACTAGTACTTGGGATCTGGGTCTCCACCATCTCAAAGACAGAGGAGAAGCAGGCTTTAAGTGTCCCACTACTAGAAGCTGACTAAAAATAACCTATGTTTCATCAGGATATACAATATATTATTCAAATCTCTAAAGAATTCAGCACATGCTTTATACTCTTATGTACTAGTTTTGGATGGAATGAATGAATGTAAATTAAAGAGAKACCTATTTTCAGCCTGCAAGACTGAAAATGCAGTTTTGGCCCTCTTTTCCCATTTACTTTGCCAGAGAGCAGGAAGAAGACCTAACTTAAGATGCTGAATAATTAACAGGGATGAACCAACTTCAAAGGGTGTTAATGAATATCTGATGACTAAAAGTTAACTGAATCAGCTAACCCAAAAAACAAGAGTAAAAGAATTTTACTCTCAACACGGGTTTCTGATTTAGTAGTCCTTTTCATTTCTACTTCTACTGAACTATGGCCTAAAGACAGCATGAACACATATAAAAACCAGGATTATTTCTAAAAGGAAAGCCAGAGAAATAAAATGGGGATGTGCTAGAAAAAGACAAGGATGAATTTGAGATGAAAAACGTCATGACTCAATAACTATCTACATATTAATTGAGGAAGAAAGATAGAAGTAGTCAGAGATGGCAAGGAGCACCTCAGAAAATGAAAAAGCAGAAGGACAATCCCTGTTGTCGCACATGAAAAATCTGTATATGGTTATAGTCATGCCCCCTCAGAAGAATGGTTGATTTCTTCATAGGTAATCTCCAGTGGTTTTAACCGTAAAAGTATAGTTTAAAAGATCTGGAAGATCTCTACTGACAAGCTCTCCAAGACAGTTACTTTACCACACTATTAGTAATGTGTTTGGCTGCAGTGGCTGTTTGCCAACTGAGCTAGAGAGAACATCACAAGCAAATGAACCCCATCTGACACACACTGCACTCTGGGGAGCGGGTGCCAAAGAGGAGGCTGGTGTAAGACTTCTATCCAAGAGACATAGCTTCAAAAGGAAAAAAACAAAGCAACTGTGGGCCATAATGCGATCTTCTTATTCTGTTATTAGAGAACTGCTAAAGGTAGGCAGAGAGATGATACTCCATTACGAAGTATGACAAATATGGGCAAGATTTGTTTCATAATCCAATGACAGGAAGCAAGCTGCAACAGAGAGCTTGTGAGCTTTAACTGAACCAGTCCATTGGAGACACTGAAATGGGAGAAGCATGGAAAAGCCATATGTGCTAAAAAGATGGCTACAAGGCATAAATGCTGGATATAACCAGTGAATATAATCTACAAATGCATTTCAATAAGAAATACAAATATTAATAGTTCATAAAAGAACTCACTGACCGCTACAGGAAAACATAATTGTGATAAAGAACTAATGACCATTGTAATTTATTCAGACGTGTATTCTGCAGTTTTTCAAAAGTAATTGTCAATCATGTTTTATATGTGTTAGAATATAAGCAGTTGAGAGTCATCAAGTTTTACATGATTATTTTTATTTTCCTGATTACATAAATAAAATGCCTTGCAATACAGTGAATTTTTCAAGGCTTGAGGGAAACGGTAGCGCAAGGTAACCTTTTGGACACCACAGAGCTGATCCCAGATTAGGTGCTGTCTGCTTGCTGGCCTTTAGGGAACTTCTGATGCGCTGCAAGAACACCGGTCACAGGACATCCCTTCCCTCTCATGTGGAGGGACAAATGGCCACTGCTGAAGTTCACAGCCCACAGCATCTGCAGGTAGTTTCTATGCTTTGATATGGCTAAGGATGGCAACAACTAAAAATGTCATTCTACATGTGCTTAGTTCAGAACCATCCATCCTTAATCCAACAACGTATTAAATGACAGAAACACACTGTCCCAGGGCATCAGGTTGAGCCATTACTCAAAGATAAGACAGGAGAGTGACAGACAGTGCAGTGCATACAGACACTCAGAGGAGGTGTGTGTTACCTGCAAGACAATGCTGCATCAGTACTGCAGCTGAGAAACATGTGCTTCTAGTAGTCTCCCATTCCAGCTGGGAAAAAGAAAAGGTCTCCGATGGTCATGGCAGGTAAAAACCCCATCCTGTTCTCAATGCATTCCAGCAGTCATCTTCTCTCTATTTAATTCCTCTTGCAGTTTGAATTGTGTGCAGGCGTTTTTACTCCGTAGATTTTTTTTTTTTTTTTTAAATCAAGTAAAATTAAAAGGATACTGACTTAAGGTGTTCTGAGTATAATGAACAATTTCCTTGCATACCATAAAACAACCATACCTGAGAAGGCAGAGCACAGAGTCTAAGCATAACCAAATTAGATCTCATTAATAACAGTCAGAGTGAACTCTCTGTGTGTTTAGCTCCCAGTTGTTCTGGGAGGAGCTCAGGGTTCTGGTATAATTAAGAACAAAATGAGTGTAAGGTGGGCTAGGGTGAGTCTCCACAGTTATAAACATTCTCCCCTCCCACTACTTCGTGCTATGAAGTCTTTATCTGAAATTTAACCCTACTAAGTCAGATATAAACTCTTCTGAAAAAATAAATCACTTTTGCGTCTGTTAAATGGAAGTTTTAAAGAAACAAATAAGTGATAAATAAATACAAAAAAATTTGGTGTATGAAACAGGCCTACATACAGGGCTCTAATTTCTGCGCTGTCTTTCCTTTGCCCATTTGACACATTAAAATTATACAGCATGAACACCTCCAGATAAGAACCACTAATTACAGTTCAAGTAATATCAGGATTATCCTAGATGGCAGAAGCAGTACTGGTGCACGTTCACTGCAATACAAGCAGTTCTAGCTATATCTTCTCCCAGAGTGTCCCTTACAGGAGATATGGCAAAAAAAAGTGCCACTACTGCCTTTAGACAAGAATAATTAAGGCAATTTTTCAGACAAGTTTGACCCACTATGTATGTTGGAAAAGCATTCTTACAATAAGAAAACAATATAATACATTTTTCTGCACCTTCTCTAAGCAGCAAATATATTCAGTTTAAAAAAGCCTAAAGGGAAGATACATAGTAGTATTTGCTTATTAAAATATTGGCAATATTTTAATAACGTAGTGCCAAAGTAGTAAGCCTTCTGGAATACAGTTTATTAAACTCAGCCAGAGTTACTATTTGAAGAAAACAGGTCATCATGAATGATGAAAATATTTGTAATCTCAAAGTGTGGGAAACAGTTTACATCTTTTTAATAAACTAGGAAGAAAGTGGAACAGCATTTCAAAAAATAGCATTCTAAAGCTAAGCTTTTAAACCTATATTTAGATGCCTCTGGACAGCTTCTCAGCTGATACAAATTGTGTGTTCCACTGACTTCAACACACTTAAGACAACGTGTGATTTCTGCAAATCTACTTCCTAAAACATGATTTTGGAAGCGGTAAGGATGTTAGGAATATAAATGTTATTGAAGTCAATGGGACTAACATTCTTAAGTCACAGGAATGCTTTTTACAACTCCATTTTCAGATTAATGGAAATAATAATCACCACTTTTATTCAGCAAATTTCACATCTGAAAAAAGGTAATGGATTGTGACATTTTGATGTCTGAATATCTTTCTGAATCTTTATTGGCTCATCCCTGCTGAGACGAAACTAAAGAAACAAGCAAGGCCATAGCTACAGTCTTTCAACAATGCAAAAGCTGAGAAATATTTATACTTTAAAAGTCAAAGCAAAGTGCTATTGAAATAGGGAACAAGAACAAATTAACTTTACCTAACAGTGTTTCAAACAATATTTGGATAAATCACCAAAGATGCTTCTAAGTGATATATGCCAGTTTTTACACTAAAATGATTATTTAAGAGGAATGTCAGCATTCAATACACACAYTGTATTTATACAAGAGATTCACCTGTATTATTCTGCTTACTTTCTCAATTTGGAATAAAGTCTTAGCTACAGAAGGGCGTAAGAGCTATAAAAGTCTCTAGAGGTTTAGATGCTTCCAATTTGCAAACTTAACCTCTGCAAAACACCTACTATTATTTTATATGTATTCTGCCAAGGAAGAATCTAGTCCATTTTATATTGTTTTAAAAACAAATTACTATGTGCTTTTTATACATTTTTATGATGCTGCTTAGAAACCTTGATCCTTTGAATCTCCTTATACACAGTCTCACCAATTTTAAGAAATAACCAGCATAAATGAGAGTTACAAGTAATTTCAACAAATATGTGTTTATGATCATTACAACAGGAACAGGACAACCTCCACCACTTTGCCTTGTTTCCGTCTGATTTGTTTGCTAGACATTTTGTAGCTGCAATAACTGGGACATTAATTTGGTGCAGATCTACATGGTAGCTTGGTAGTGGAGTTAATTAAAAGTTTGGCATTCCCAGTGCAGCATTTAATATTCTGGCTTATTTTTCAGGTGTGAAAGAGTTACAGTATTGCTAGGTGATTGGAAAGGGAATAAAAGAAATAACAACCCACGGCTCATGAAATTTTTGATTTAACAAGTTTGTAAAATAAAATAAATAAATAAATAATTTACCCAGGGAGGAAAAAAAAAGGAGCCTGTATACTCCCCACGACACTTTATAGAGCTTCTACTCTCTATGGTTCTATCTCTAAATTTTGGGGGAAAGAAAGAAATGGAAGGAAAGAAATGGAAAGAAAGAATGTTAGAGAAATTGTCAATTTTTCACATTATATTTACAGAAAACAAAAAAGTACAYTTGGAATTCAAAGGATAGAAAAAATTCCATTTTATGAAATTTCATAAGAGTGAGTTCTTCTGGGTGAAAAATGGGATTCTCCGTCCCCTCCCCACCCCCCCCAAGTTTTTGTTACAATATATATTTAACTATGAAGCAAAACAGATACTTTCATTATATATGCACAAAAATATTGTTTTCACACCTTCATTTTTTATCCAGAAGGGAAAAGTTAATAGATGGCATCCTTCCTGTTTCCATTTCTCTTTGAAATATTTGCAAATTATAGATGAGACTGACCTTCTGTACTTTCGAATTGTTGGAAGAAAACATATCCATTGCCCTTTATCAAGGAAGATATTCAAGCACTGATAGTAAAATATTGTACAAAATAGGAAGGTTTATTTTTCATAGAATTTTTGAGAACCACTCTTTTGTGGAATTAGAATGCACAGAAGTACTGTTGTAAAGTAAATAGTGGCAGTTAAAACCCAGAGATTCATTACAATTTGAGACATTTGCAGAAAAAAGCGAACCAGAAGATTACTGACTTGACATTATATTGCCTAGAATAGGTAAGTCTAAACAATGATTTTTTCAAGTAGTCTGAATTTTGACAGCAAACACAATTAGCAGCAATTCTCAGAAATAAGACTGTGTGACTAAAACATATTGCCTGTATTTTCACATAGTTATATTTTATTACAAACAAAGCCAAAAAATGTGCAATCAAGAATAAAAAACATTGGTTTACATTTTAAGACTGAAAACATATCAATATAAAATGGCTAATTTTAACAAAAGGAAAAAAAAGCACCAATCTTATCATCATCATCATATCCATAAAGTCCTTTTATTCCTGACTCAAACCAGGAGTAAAATTACAGGTATGTAATGTTTTGGCAATGCAGGAAGATTGCACTAAAACAATTGCAAACCGGGGGGACAGAGATAATTGGAAAATAAGTATCTTTCAGAAATGTACTGATTTAAAACAACAAAGAACAACAGAACAATGCATGCAAACATCCTCATATCAAAGTGCTGATCAACACAAAGAATCTTACAATGTAGTTATATCATTTGTGATAAAAACTTACCATTTCTGGTTGATTTCAGCCAGTTTACTTAATAACCGCCGAAATTTGCCTTATGTGGAGAGCAGATTTGATGTTGCAATACACCAACAAGTTCGAACCATCAGGACTGCAACATGTGCCATTTAAGTTTAATCTTTCCATGGTTTTCTGGTGAAAACTAAAAGTTTGTGACAGTAGGAGGTCAGACTGGCCAGCCAGGGCAGACTGAATGCACATCCCAGCGTGTCCTGCCTGTCAGGACACCCACAGCCAGCTCCTCCGGCAGCTGTGGGACAGGGACCAGCCCAGGCGCTTCCCCCACCTCCTACCTCCACTACTCTGCACTGAGGAGACCCACCCCCAAGCCAAACGTGCTGCTTTTGCCTTTCAGCAAAACGTAGAGTGATGTTTTTCAATCTTAAAAGGAGGAGAGAGAAGGTACTGATGACTCCGATACTTTGGAAACTTCTCATTCCTGCCTCTCATGGCCAGCTTATCCTTATTTGTTACTCTGCTAACCACACACAACCCTGCCCCTTGTCCAGGCAGAAGAAATAGTTCTCTTCCAAGTTGCCTTGACTCTATGCGTACAGACAAAGGCTAACATATCTCCTCTCAACTTCTGTTTTCTGAGACTAAGTAATACATTATTTTTAGGGCCCTTCCATACAACACACTCCGCATTCATTATTTTTCCAATCAGATTAGGACCTTCTTTAGCTCTTCCTCATCCCTGTTTCATTTGGAGCTTTTCCAAATGAGGTTTCCCTCATTTTTTATACAATGTCACTACAATATCACAAACGCTCCTTTGTCTCTAGTGAAAATACTTTGACAAAGAATATTTGGCATTGTCATGGCTTTATTAGATCGATGACTCATAGACATTTTACATCCTCCTAATACACTCGTGGCTTTTTTCCCCAATATGATTTCTGATTGAAGAACTCCTAATTTATAACATAAATTCCTAGTAGTCCCTCAGTACACGACCTTGCACACTGTACTATTAAATTTCATCCAGTTTTTAATTGCTGTCTTCTTCAGAATTACATAGTTTTTCCAATTTTAGAGGCTGTACTTGAGAACTTGATCTACAATTTTTACTCTTCACAAAGCAAATTAATTCTGAGCAGTGGCTGAAGACCAAGAGAAATCCTGGTTTTCCCTAACATTAGCTGCTAGGGACCCTCCCCTTTGGTAATGTCTCCATTGTGCATTATTTCCTAACAGCGCGGTATTGCAGAAAAACAATAGCAGTAATACCTACTGTCAAGAAAACCAACGAAGAGATGAGAAGCCACAGCTTCAGTTGGGAAACAGTGAGTCATTGGGATGAGTGCAACAAATACAAGTATTTTCTCATCAATTACCAGCACCTACGGTTTCTCAGACACTAGTGACTCACCATTTACAAATGCGGTTTCTACAATTTTTAAATTTTACAAATCTCTACCGAAAGAAATCCCACAAAACCCTGAAAAGCTATTTTCCTCAGCCCAAACAGCTCTAAGAGCAAAGATCATACTAACTACTTCAATGTACTCAAAAGATTTTTGAAAAAATATAGGCAAGTTGCCTGGCTGCTTGGTGCAAGCAACAGCACGGGTGTAGTTTCCAGACTCTTCCCTGAGATATGAAATATTCTTGATTGCTCTCACGAATTCAACAGGATGTTCATGTCCCAAAACATTCAGCTTAGGAGTGGCAGGTCTGCTGACATTTGTTGCTATGAAGAGCAATGAATATTTATGACAGAGTCTAATCTCAGAAAATATAAAATTCAGTGCACAGTAATGAGCTTCCATAGGAGCAGTAACCAGACCAGGCTTAAATACAAGTGTTAGAGAAACTAAAAGCTTTGGTTGTTACATTTGAAATGTGCTCAGAACATTCCCTTCCCAACTAAGTTGCAAATTTAGCTACTAGATTTGTTTGAAGAATTGGTGATTTACTTCAATTACTGTAATAACTCTGCACAACCACAGATCCTCAGCATGCAAACAAGCAAAGTGATGAACATTAGTGAGGGGAACCATCTCTAAGCTTTGTGTATGTGCCATGGTTCCTAGAATGCTTGGCCAAAAAAATGAGGAAAATTGGTAATTTAGATTTGGGGTTCGGTTAAACTGTGGACTAGCTAGTCTAGGCCAGACTATTTTTTAAGAGCAGAAAGTTAGAATGCACTTTTCCTAGGGCAGACCAAGTAAGGCTCTCTGACACCAGCAGTCATGTTGCTCACGGGGTGTAAGTCCTCCGCAGCCAATGTAATCTCAACCTTGCTCCTAATGTCCCCCTCACTTTCTTGTCCCCCTGATACTTTGCACGTTCCCCATCTTCTTTTCTAGCACTGACACTCAGGCTATCCTACTACCTACTGCTCCTTTTTTGGTTTGTTTTTGCTAGGTTGGTTCCCAGTCTATGAAATGACTGACTATAGATATAGATATATCACGTATGTGTATATAGCACATATACGTGTATGTACGTATAAGTGTATATATACACACACGTATATATCTATATCTGTCTGTCTACATAAATACACACACACATAAAATGCATAGTTATATATAGCCTCTACATATCTCTGCTTCCTAAATATGCTGGTGTAATTACGTCTTAAGAAAGGTATTTTATGCTTTGCTGATTCCCTCTTCTCTCCTATGAGGGTTCTTTCATCAGCCTGAATATCCTGGCTCCTTTGAACACCAATGCAATGGCATGGGTCTTTATTACTAATACACAAACCAAGTTATACTCAAACTCCTGGAAAACAGTCAAGATGGAAATGAAAATATAGTCTGTACTAAAGTGAAGTCTGCCTAATATAACTGCCTTATCACTTACAAGGGGAGAAAAAAAAACCTAGGAAAACAATGCTAGGATTTAACCAGCTGCCCTTTGGTAGAAGGGCAATAACAATATATCCTTTTCAATATTTTGGATTTACATCCGATTTGAACACAACCTTTTGGTTTTCGCTTATTTTGGGAGAATATCAGACTGTATTTGGAAGATCTACTGCTTAACATTACATTTATTACAATTAAACATCCAGAAAAAGGGCACCAGGCCTGGAACGGCAATCAGAACTGAAGCAATCAAACCCAAAGGCTGACTGCAGAACACAGCTCCTGCTGCATGATTTAAGGTTGACTCATCATAATGTAAAAGTTGTTTCCTACAGTGTAGGCAGCACAAACATGACTTCTGTATTTGCATCCACTGTGAACTTTCATTCAACTAGTTTGAAATAACTTTCCAGAAACAACTAATGGTTGGAAAAGGTTTACTTTCTATACCAATATATGTTAACACAAAAAGAAGTGCTTAGTGCCTGAACTCTCACACATTCAGTAAAATCCACTTATCAAACAGTGGGAAAACATAGTGGTACTTTATATTGTTTACATAACTCCTCAAAGAAAATTATTAAATATCCTGTGCACCAGAGTGGTTGGATTAATCACATAAATTTGAAAGTCACTGTCAGACCATTCTGTGGTTCCTACAGGAGTGTCCAATATTTATAGCCATTCATAAAGGGTAGCCATATAATGAAGTATAGGCCTTGGAGTTTGCAGCTCCAACACAAAAGGTATTTGGTAAATGGCTTCAAAAACGTCAAGACAGACACTGCTAGCCTAATAATTATTTAGCCACTAGGTAAAAAAATGCCTCCTTGTGCAATCGTACATGAAAAGAGCACTCCAATTTGTATCAGAGGTGAGGCAAAGCCATATAAGCTGAAGCTACAGTTAAGAGGGTGGGAAACAGAGAGGATGGTAACAGTGGTATGAAAGCTGTTATCTGGACTGAAATGGGAATACTGAGACGATAATGTCAACACCTAATTCACCAAGCCAGGTGCATACACACGCGTGTGCACATACACTTCAGAACACTTATCAGAAAACTCATTAACTCCTGGTTCATGATTTTAAAATAGCAAAATATATTTGGTAAGTAGTTATGCTCTCAGTAACAGCCTCCTCCCTGTTCTTAAATTTTAGGCTTGTGACAGCTTGAGGAACAGGAACAGTGCAGTCAGAAACGCCAGCTCCTGACAGCAGCCATGTGCTAGGCAGAGGCATTTTGGGGGAGGAGAGGTGCACCCACCACAGCATCCCCACGCTGCACCGGGGGAACAGCAGAAGCACTTCCGCACAGTTACCACTGCCCTGATCGGTGTGGGTGCCTCCAAATCGGTGGGGGACAGAAAAGGATCGTTGCACAGGGAGGTAGGCATGCTGAGCCTTGTATTGCGAGCTGGTATAGACACAGCACCTCCAGAAACCAGGTGTGTTATTACATCTCTTCACTAACCATTTGTATGTATACATACATATGTGTGTGTATGCATCGATACATGCATGTATGTAAATATACATGTGCTCTGATACATAACTGAAATGTGCAACTGACTTAAATGTATTTTTTCCTCATAAAGTTGAGAAAAAACTTTAAGTGAGGTGTTTTCTGTTTCACTAGACACAACAGATGAAAAGTGCAACTGGTTGTTATAGCACTGAACCCTGAGATGCTGACACATTCACTGACATTCATTGACACCACCTACGCAGATAATACTAAACAAGCCACATAGATAATACTGAACAACTCTGACAAACAAGCAGGCCTCGTACTGTTGGGGAAGAGGAAGGAAAGGTGGAGGTACTCACTGAGTGCATCTACCTTCCTGATTTTGCGCTCAGTTTCTTTTTGGTGCCATCTATACATGTGCACACTTAAGCATGTCACAGCAGTTTCCTTCCCGGTGAAGCCACGGTAGGAGTTGCACTGTGCTCCTCAGCAGTCAGCTTCCTACACGTGCTTGGCACACGTCGAGGCCACTGACCAGCACGGACTTCATTGTCATTAAAGGTGCAACGTGGACGTACAGTCCCGGGACTGCAATATGCTATGGCAGACAGTCTGCCAGTATGTCCCTCTCTGCATCAAACAGCGAGTAATGGACCCACATGGGGGGAAAGGTCGGGGCCCACATGAGGAGACCTTCAGGAGTAACGTCTGGCCTCTGAGTTTAGTAGCTCCAGCCTTTCTCAGGATGGCTCTGGACCGGTAAGAGGAAAATAATCACAGTGAGAAGTCCTCCACATCAGCTAAGCAAGCTAAATCGCTGCTGGGAGAAGATCAAGACACTTAAAGCAATACAAAATGACCTGTCAAAAGGACTTGAGAAAATCCAAAGCCAACATGGCAAAGAAGAAAATATAGGAGACTTAGAAGGCATCCTTTAAAAAGATAAAAACATGTCCAAATAAGGAAAATAGAACAGAATGGTTAACTATAAAAGGCCAGAAAATATCTTCAGAAATATTTGAAAAAAAGCATAAAAACTAATAATAAATCTTTCCTCAGGCTGCTCAGGAGCAGGAAGCCTGACAGAGCCTATGGAAAAGATACAAAATGAATGCTCAGAAAAAAAGAAGGTCAGAGCAGAAAAACTAAATTAATTTTCTGTATTTGTATTCAGAGTTTGGGCAGGCTCCCATGCTGCAACGCTTACCAACAGTTAAGAACTCAGACAACATGCATATATAACACACAAAACCTCTCACACAGTGCTTCAGCACTAGATGACTGGGAAGTGTGTAACTAATGTGACAACAATTTTAAATCATTCCAGGCTAAGCCTAGGAAACTACAGACCAGTGACTTTGACAACTGTACCAGACAAATTAACAGAAACTCTTTTAAAAAAACAACAGAGTAAGGGGATACGCAGACAAATATGACACRCTGGGGAAATTCAACATAGTTTTTGTGATGAGTAGGGAGACTCAAAATAATTCTGGAGTCTTTTGAAAGAGTCAAGAGTACAAAAGAGCTGGATAATAAAGTCTACCCTCATTTCCAAGAGATATGTGCAAAGGTCCTTCACTGAAAGTTCTTAACCTAAGCAGCTATGTGATCAGAGGGGGTCTTCACATGGATAAATAAATGACCAAAGATTGGAAAAAATACCAACTTTAAAGGAGTGGCTGGAGGAGGAGGAGGAGCTGCCAAAAGTCAGGCTCCGGGCTGGGGCACATGCTGGTTAGTTTATAAATGACACAGAAAAGGATGTTAAAGAAAAGAGGTTTACAGTCACCAAGCTACTCAGATCCTGCCAGGTAAGTGTTGATCACTGCCACAAACAGGACTGAGGGCAAGACGGGCCCTTGGTGGGACCCATGGGACTTGTCAGTCTCCTACTGCAGTTCTCTAAGTGGTTCCTCCCTTGGCAGCTTCCGCTTTTCCCACATCTTCCCATCCAGGTTGACCTACAGCCTTATTCAGCAGGATAGAAAACTGGGAATTACATCTCTCCACTCTGAGAAATTACTCAAACACAGAATAATTAAACACTGAAGCACAAACTGCCTCATTCAAAACCCATTGAAGCTAATGGGAATCTGTCCACTGATTTTAATTGCTTCAGTTTGGGTGCAAAATGACTGAAAACATCACTGGCAATTGGAAAGCCTCGCCTGTAGCTTCAAATACATATTCAGTAGGGTAGTATTACAGAACAGAACGCTACAGAGCTATCAGGAGCTGCAGTCTATAAAACACCATCCCGAGCTATTACACAGTAATATTACATGTTGTTACAGCRAGTAAAGATCAAGTACACTTTTATCCAAACAGAATAATAAAAATTATCTTAGTTGGTTCTTCAYGCCAACAGACAACCCTGTAATCTAGGTGGCAAAATTGTTCAAACATAAGAAACTGGGTCAGAATCTCACAAATGCTCTGAAACATTTAACAGAAATTCAAGAGAAAAAAACCAGATTTTTTCTATTTTTGTTGCACAAATTAAAGCTTTAATAAAATATTAGAAATTATTTGCAATATTGGCCAGAGATTTCCAAATATTTCTAAATGCTCAAAAGATCCTGGAACCCGGTATCAATAATAATCTTTAACCAAACTGTATAAGAGAGAAAACAAATTACTGATTTTATAAAACAGAATTGTGAAGATCTATAGACTAAACATATAAATATTTTCAGTATGTTAAAAATATTTGTAAGCCTAGTAGTATTTTCTGAAGAGAAAGTACTCCTGACAGAAAATAGGAACATCCTGCAACATTTTCATCTGAAGAGCAATGTATGTCTCCAGCCCAGTATGATACAGCAAGACAGTGTTATTTTAAATGTTTGGTATGCTTGTCAGAAGAAATTGGAAGAATCTTCAAAGCATTTTATGAACAATGCTTCCCTAATTTTCTATCAGGAAAGTGTCTGGGAATACAGTGGTATGTTTGGACATGTTTTAGATGCCRTAAAATTATGTCAACAAATTCAGCAAAGGGAAGCTATCATTTTTTAATGCAAGTTGTATTAAAGAGGGAAACTTCGGAGATCTATGCTCTGGTTAGAGAGCTACTTTTCAGCCAACTACAGTTAGTATTTACTTAATCTGATATTTTTGTAAATAATTTTAGAACATTTTTCATTCAGTTACTATGGATACATTTTACAACAATTTTGACTGTTGAGCTAGTATGAAATATAGCAAAATTAGAGCTATGGTAAACACAAAGCACATTTAATTCCTGTTTATGCCAAAATGCTAAATGTTTCCTTTAAAAATTCTTTATACATATATTTTACAGCACAGAACAGATGAAAGAATATGATCTGCTTTTTGATAACATCTTTTAAGTTGCACTTAACATGGTAATAGTACTGAGCAGAAGTTACTTAAAACAGTCTTACAGTACATTTCACATCTATTTGAAAGCCAAATTACAATATTAAAATTATTTATTTGCCTTCCTTTCCTTGCATTTTCTTACATTAGAACTAGTGGACAAACTACCAACATCATAATCAGGTTATCTCATTCATGATATACCTAATAAATTGTAGGAAAAGAAAGAAAGCCTTTAAGTATATAACTGAAAGACCTGCATCACCTTTTTTGCAACTAAATTGTAAGATATATTCTGATTTATATTACTGCATTTGTTTTCCTAACTGCAGATGGTTCTATTGTAGACACAGTTTTCTTGTCACAGTTTTCCTTCTCTTATTGGCTGAGAAAATAAAACAGTCTGGTATTTAATGTTTTCCTGTTTCCCTGTAAAGCCTAAACAACATACTGATACTGCTTTAGCTCTACCTGCCATGGTACCATGTCTGCATTTGCCCATGGCCTCCCCACTCTCCTCCTCCAGCCTCCCACGCTCAGCCCTGATCTTCCCAGGCCCACTCCAGTATGCAAAGAGATGCTGCTTTAGACCATAGTTACTGTCTTTTTATAAAAGAAGTCAAATTCACCCTAACTAGGAAGCAGGATGTATATCCTCTAAATTAACACTCTAATATGTGTTAATTCCTGTCCATCCATTACACTGTGCACCTTTTTTTGCCTGCAGAGAAAACTGCTCTAGAGGACAAAAGCAGCCCAGAAATGCATAGATCTCCCATTTTTGTACCAGTTGATGCAAAAACGACCTTGTCAACTTTCTTCCTCTTCCTCTTACTTTATTTCATAACACAGCTGTCCCTTTTACCTAGCAGTTTTAAGGATAGCATTTGCATAAGCAAAACCTTTTCTTTCCAGTTCGTCTCAGTAGTATATAGCAAAGCCTTCTGCCATAGCAAGAGCAGAGAACAAACACGCCTACAAATAATGTTTCCCTTGGTTACAAGAATCAAAGAACTTCCTTATTTTCAGAATCATACAGTGGGAAAAGTCATGCTCAGCCACCTTAACAAACGTAGTGCTACTGAAACCAGAGGCTACTACACTTAGGCATGAATCTTCCAAACTCTTGCCAAACTTGACAAAATTTGCCTGTTAAACACCATGTATCACAGAAGAAAAGAAAAAAAAATTACTTTTATTAGTAACAATGACACACAATCCCAATCTTGCTCCCACTGAATTCAGTAACAAGTCTGTTATCATCTTCAGTGGGATTAGAATTAGACCAGAAATATAAAAATATTCTGTTTGATCAAAATTATTCTGTTGTGGAATTCCAATTCTTCAATCCTAGCACGCGCACATCCATTATGCAGAAGCACCTTCTGCATGCAAAGACTATGCAATTCCCTTCTAAAAGAGACTGATGTTTAAGAGGTAGTTAGATAACATGTATATACTACAGCATGTATATAGCCTTCCAGATGATAAAGACCTCAAAGGCTGCAAATCTGCTGTCCTGAACAGGTCTCATTTTTAAATGCAGATAAGCACTTTGGTAGCAGATTGAAGCTTTTTTTTTGTTTTTCAAAATAGTAAATGTAACTCAGAACAGAGGAAACAGAAAGTTTATACAAACACGTGATTTCCACTGATATAAAGAATATTGCTTTTAACACAAAAAATAGCTTTCCTTTAAAAAAGGAAAGTGCTGTGGATAAAAGTCCACAGCAAGTAGTGAAAATGTCACTATATCCATTATAGGCAAAATGCCTGTGTAGGAGATTTTGATAAATGCATGCTTGCTAAAAAGGGTGCCCTTTTTAAATGACCTAAATAATATGCAATTCAGTATTAGCAACATTTCATAAACACAGTCTATTGCCACCACTATAAGTCTCACTTATAATGAGGACAATACAACCCCCGTTTATAACAATCCCCAAATCCATGGATATTTTTTCATTGGTTAGGATCCCTATATAATGCTGGTCTGAATACAAAAAACATATTCCCTGCTTGTTGCAAGTACAACTTCCTATATTTAGCATGGGAAGTGTATATATTTATTTTTCATTTCTTTACTGTTTCCTTTTCAAAATATCATTTAAATGTTGGTCAAATTACAGCAACAAATAATAGCAACTTTCTTTTTTGGTAAATAGTACCAAGAAACACTACCAAATTGACCTTTCTTCAATATTCTGATGATACAGGTTTCTAAATAGTATTGTAAACCACCAAATACATTTAACTTCTGTACAGATCACATGGGGAGATTGTTCTACTGAGGTTACATTGAGTATGTTTTCAATACATCCGATTACTTCTTGATGAGGAAAATACTGTCACATAATCACTGACCGGTGTTATCTCATATGTTGTTTTCCAATTTTGTTTACATCTCGTATTTTAAAATGTCACATTATGGATTTTGGATATTGAGTTACAGTCAGCTAATGTACCAGTCTCCATCTTCCATTATATGTTTGCTTTTTACTAAAAACCTTCAGCAGAATTTCTTTAAACCATGGAAAAAATAACTCTTAACAGAAATGACACCATTGCATTGCTAACAATAAAAGTATTTTGCACTTTTGGAAATTTCAGGTGAAAGAGACTTATGTAAATATTCAATCACTTACTTTGGTAGAGTTTTCAAGTGATTTTCTCTTAACTCCAAAATTCGCAATTTGACAAGTCTAGAAATATGATAGAAAATAAGTAATTCATTCAATTAATTAGTTCAGAAATGCAGAAGAATGATTTGAAACTACTTATTTCAACAAAAAAAGAGTCTGCTTAATGCACAATAGTAAGATGTCTGGTTATTGTGGGGCTGAATATGATACAAAATGTATTCAGAACCAAATAGCTTCATGTAAGGACAGACAGCTTCAGATAAGGACATATCTGTCCTTACCTGAACTTTTCTGAAAAACTTTTGACACATATCAGTTCTTCACAGTAATTCTAAACTAGTTTTATTAATTACTCAAATAAGGCAAACATAGTAAAAGTTAATTTCTCTCAAACATTTCCAGACAAAGGATAAAAAGCAAGTGCTATTTAGTTCATAACTTTCTTTTGCATTTTTTGAGCACTGAATTCTACAACTCCACACAGGCAGACCAATACTACAGAACAGATCTCCATGGAATTTACTGTATTTTAAACAGAAGTAGGACATGTGCTTAAATGTTGGCACAAATTAGAACCTATACACAACAGTACTTCATAAGTCCATATCATTGTGCAAACTCTAACTGGTAATATTATTCAATAAATAAAAAAAATTCAATAAATTTCATGAAGTAGAATAATGGGAAGGAAGGAGGACACATCAGTTAAGAGTTGAAGAAACTAATGTACTAGAATTCCAGAATTTGGGGCAGTATTGTCGAATTACCCATATTGTCTAGGAAGACAATTTGATAAACATGAAAGGATTTTGATTCATGTCACCCTTTTGCTGGTTCTTTAATCCCAAATTATAATCAATGCGGGGAGGAAAAGGAAGAGGATATAAAACCAAAAGGATGAACAAGGTCCTTTCCTTTTCATCTCAAATTGTACAACTCCACTCACAGAAAATCTGGAGTATCAAATCAACTATTTTTTGGAGGTAAATTCAATGCATGAGCTGACCATGCCCAGGATTGCTCAGGGCCTATGTGAAACTGAGCAGTTCTGCATAACTAATTTGTAATTGTATCGTTTCTAAACAGAGATGTCAGCCCAGAGTCATACCGTTAAAGCTATTAGGCTCATATTATAGTTTCCAAATGTGAAGAAAATTTATTGACGAACTTTATGGTGAGTTTCAACGATTTCATTACTACTGCTTTTCATATTACTCTGTCTCTACAGTCCAGGTCCTTTAGTGCCATAAGTGTAAATATGTGAGAAAAGTTTTAAAAAAATACAACAAAGCTTTAAATAGTTCTCTGTCCAGCACAGCACCAGTTTTCTGTTTCACGGAACATCAGGCTTCCCAATATTATGCTCTTCTAGAAAACTATGATTTTATCTTTTTCCTACCAAATAAAGCAGAAACATTTCAAGTCCTACAGTTGTGCTTAAGCAGGACTAAAAAGAACAACTTTAAATGAGAAATGTGTAGAGACATTTACATGATGCTCAGGTAGACTCCGTTCCCGACTTTATTCACATGGCTGAATGAGACTATAACAGACTAACTGAATATTACTGTACCAGAAGATATAAAGAAAGCACTAAATTTGGAGAAAAGCAATAAGGGAGATACAGTTAAAGAGCTACGTGTGGCTAGTGAAAAAAAAAAAAAAAAAAAGAGCAATGTCTGCATGCTAATGTGGGAAGCATGAAAAGGATTTGTACATGCAAAACACCAAATAGATAATATAGGAGCAGAATAATAATAAAGGAAAAACAACCACAACTGGAACTAGTGTAATTTCATTTAGATAAAATATGCATTTGTAAAAGAAAAAAAAAAAATTAGTGCTTTCTGCTAAAAGATTTAGAATACTAGACATGTCCTTAAGTGACAAAGATTATTAGACAAAGCACCAGCAAGGCTTTAGAAGAGCATAATGAATATAAACACTACACATCTGATAAATTGCAGGGTATTTAAAATATTTATTTTCCCTTGACATTTGAACATAATGTCTGATTCCAAACTGCAGAAGCAGGCTGTCTTAGGATTTACTCTGATATTTCAAACACTCATCAAATGCAAACAATGACAATTTTTCTTCCTCTTTCTTCAAGTAGGCATTTTCTAAAAGATATTCCAGCGTAAGCCCAGACTCAGCTCTGCGTCAGTAACAGACCCATCAAGTGAATGCTGATAAAGCAGCACTTTCTATTTCTCAATGCCTGAGCATACCAATGTCATTTCCAACACAAATTATGTCACCTCAGTATTAATTTTGGAGTGCTGAGTTGATGTTCCCAGTTGAACAATAAAACACACATACAGGTAGCTGGATGGACCAGGAAAAAACTAATACTAGATGAATTCTGTAACACCAACGTGTATTTTCTCTTTTAATCCTTTGTCTTCTGAGCTGTTTGCCCAACTGGACAATCCGAGGGCAGAAAGGCTGACCATTCCCTCCCCAGTGTAACAGCAGTGGAATAAACTTGACATTTCTTTCAGACTTGTGCAGTGTAAGGATCCACCGGTTTCTACTGCCCTCTTAAATGGCCATGGCAAATTGTGTTAACTTTGATTTCCCCCCACCTCTGCTTTGTCCTTATCTAACACTTTGGCTCAGTTTCTGCTGCATTTAGTTTTATTCTCATTCTACATCCTTTCTGCTCTGCTGTCTTTTGAATCTTCACTCTTGTTCTTGCTTTCACATTTTTCCTTTGGTTACTCCACTACGCTCAGTCATTTCTTTCTTTCTTCCTGACTCACAACACTTTTTCTTTCTGCTCATTTTTCAATAGGCTTAGACCATATTGTTATTTTCTGCCCTTGCCACAATTTAGTAACACATTTGATCAAGGACAGGCCTCTTAAATTTCTATTTCTTCTCACCTTTTCCCTAAACCACCAAACTGCATCACTTCATCATAAAATTCTTGCTGACATAACATTCTCTCTAACAACAATCATTCATCAAAATAGGGCTGAAAAGCCAAAATCTCTTTTGTTTTTTTTGTTTTGCTTTGTTTTGTTTTTAAAAAGAATACAGTTTTAAAATGGTCCCTTAAAGCCTAAACTGGGTTCRTATGAAAGAGCAATGTGCTTTGATGACTAATTCTTACCTTCCAAAGTTAGCTGGAAGAAACTCCAAAAAGGCATCATTTAGATAGAGCTGGGTCAAATTTAGAAGTTGTGTGAACCCATCTGGCAGCCTAAAAAAAAAAGTAAAAAGCTTAATGCTCACACCGAAGTTGCTATGGAAATAATAACAATGTATATTTAGAAAGAGAAAGATGACGTTCTCTCTCACCTTCTTTTTCTACCCAAATTCTCAAGAACTTACTTGTTACAGACAACATTTTTGCCTTTTCTCATCTTTTCCACGTTGCTATAACCACATGAAATTCAAATGCCTAGCACAGTCAAGTTACATCAGCCTTTTCTCCCTTTCTAGCTGAGGGTTTTAAGCCAAAGGTATTTTCTTTCTTTCTATCTCTCTCTCTTTTTTTTTTTTTTTTTTTTAAACTGAAATAGTAAAATTTCATCCTTTCATCTCCTTCACTCCATTTTATAAATCATGGGATTAAAACACAGATTTTTTGTGACTACTGTCGCAAGTTTTTGGAAGGAATAAGGGTTGCCAAAGTCCCAAGAGATTACGGTATGTGAGGATGCAGCATGACTTACTTCCCAAATACATAAAGCACCAGCCCCCTGTGTTTAAAAGGCTGCATCATATGGACTGCTTTGCCAACACTTTCTTTACTATGTGGAAAGACACCACATTTGTTATATAGTACACAGATCTTTTCATAGATACACCAACCCTGGATTTCAAACAATTAAAAAGAAATTTAGATTAATCCTGCAAATGAACTTGATACAATGCCTTTAAATTTTAGTTCACTTTGCGTAAATTTTCTGCACTTGCAGTAAACAAACACAAGCTACTGATACTCACTTAGAGACTGGATTGACACTGGCTTCAATAATTGTTAAACACTTACAACATTTAATATTTTCTGGAAAATCTTGAATTCCTAAAAAAATATTGAAAGAATTATTATACACACGTAAAAAACTGTTCAACTTGTTTTGTTCATAAATGAGTTCATTTGGCATTTTCAGATCAGACTTAAGCTATAATAGGAAGAATACATGTATTTTAGTATTATAGTCTAAAAGATGATACTTAAGCACTAAATAAATACACCAGAACAGATAATATGCCTTGTACTAAAACTATTATGCTAATGCTTGATTTATATAATCTTCTGGAGTTAAACAGTGACATCATTTGTACTGATATTTATGCCTTTCATTTCTTTCTGAACTGCTTATCTTTTTCTTCTTTGCCTCCTTCTCTTCTCGGGAGAACATACATATAATCCTGAGAGCCTCTAGGCCTATACCGATAATAAATTTTCCAAAATTTTCAAGAGTGCCTAAGCCTCATTTTCAAAACAAAGACACTTAAGTTCAGACGTGTAAAGGTTTTTAGGCACATAAATATGTAAATGCATAATTTGGAAATGCACATCAGCAAATTAGTCACTGGCTATATAAATCCTGGTAGTTGTTCACCTGCAGCCTTATATGCTTAAATACGTTACACAAGAGCCCAGTAAGTACTAAGCCATTTTGGAAAGTGAAATGGTTCGTAAGTGCACTGAAAAATGGTCTCCCACTCCCGTTTCTAATGTTTATCAGTCACAAGTCATCACAGGATACTATGCTAAAGCAACCTCTATTTTTTTTTTTTTACAGGAAAGTAGATGAGGTCGATATCTACCCAGACTTTGCAAAAGTGCCAGACAGGAAAATAGTACATAATGTAGAAAAAGAGCAAGTTTTCTAGAACACAAGTTTGTTAATCATTAGGAATTAAAACTTCATTATTGTTTATATTCATTACAATTCTTTAAAATACTTATACTTTTGATCTCTTACCATTTTTACTGATATCAAGTTCTTTGAGATTAACTAAGCTAGCAATAGTGGTTGGCAGACTTGAAAGGTCATTGTCTGGTATACTCAGTTTGCGTAAAGCTTGACAGTTGAACAGTTGCTGTAACATAAAAAGATACTTTACAGTGTTTCAGGAAAAAGATCAGTTTGGGATCATTATTTATACACAGAAGCAACAAATACCACAAAACTACATTTATTACATAAGAATTCAATAATCAAAAAATATTTTGAAAAGCTATTATTTGAGAAGACATTCTTACAGGCTGCTCAGTATCATAAACATAGCTTATACACAGTTGGCAAGAATAATCAGAACAGTTGATTGGTAGCAGGAATGTTCAAAAAGAGCTTTCTGTCAAAAACTGCATACTCATTGCAATCAACACTTTGTAGGTACATGATATTTCATATGTGTCATATCAATTGAAATTTTTTGTGGCTTGCGGTAAATTAAAATATTTTATTTTACAATTTAATTTCATGATAGATTTTAAAATATTTTGACTGCATGCAGAAGAAATTTGCTATCTTCAAGAAACAAAATGCTTTGACATTATCAAAATGATATGCTCCATAAGTCCCCCCCCAAAATTCAGGACTTGATTCTAATTTTTAATTCAAATTCAAGTTTTATAAAATGTCAGAATTTCCACTGCAAAAACAATCCTCCTTTTAACCTTAAGTAATCAATAAATCATGTTGAAAGCACCTATTTAACATGGCTGCTTTACTCAAGAAATAYCACTATCATCTCATACCACCTTACACATGTAAGAATTAATACCACACTAAGAGAAAGCAGTGGCGAAAAGCGATTTCACATTTAGGTACATTGCATTGCAAGGTTAGAGGTGCTGTATACGAAGAACAAGCAGGTGCATTTTTTAGATAGAGTAGCTGATAGCTTCTTCAAGCCCAGTGTGCTAGCAGGTATAAGAGGAGAATGCAATATAATTGCTTGGCTTATTTATTGCCATGCTCCACATTCCCCAGCAACAGTACCATGGAAAATTGACTGTTAGGAGTGACAGGGAAGGGTCACGCATGGCTACCCGCCTTGGTGGTACGAACCCTGCTTTGCGCACCCAGCACAGCATCATTGCAGCTGGCCTCCAACCCCCGGTACCAACCACTCCTGCACTAGCCATCACACCGGACTGCAGGAAAGACCTGCTTCACATTGTGGCCGCAGGCTCTAAAAACATAGCTCTTTTCAAGGGTTAAAAGTTACCAAACCCCATAGGACTTTCTGCGAATATGAACTCACCAAATGGCACCAGAAAATTCAGTGGGTTCCAGAGAAGAACAACTTCTCTTTGCAGGCATCTCAAAAGCATTCTTCAAATATTAATGCTATGTTTACAACAGATTTAGTCTTTCTACCAGACTTCTATATCAGAATAAAGTCTATATACTCATCTACAGGCTATTTGAGAATGCATAATAATTTGATTGCCTAGATGAAAAAATCAGCCAAGTATCCAGAGAGGAGAAAATTAACAGACAAGYGGCGTGCAAATGCCAACCTGGTACTTCACTTGAAGTAAATTTTAGATCATTTTGAAACAGCATTTTTCTGCCGTACCTCATAACCCTTTAGAAAAATCCTGCTTTTTCTTCAAGATAATCTATTCTCAGAAAACATGAACAATGACATGAATAAAAAATGCTCAGAATGAGAAGCACCCCACCACAATCACTATCAGTTGGCACGAAATATGAAAGGGCCTTTTTACTGAAAGACACTTTTCAAAATGCCTTTATATTGACAGTTTTTTCAGACTTCCTCTTACATGAAACGTACTTGTTAATTCTCAAGATTGTACAACAGCCTCCTGCCCACCACTCACCAGCCAACACCAGAGAAGGCAGAGAAGTACAATGCACTGCTACAGCCCAGCAGCCCCACAGGAGTCACAGAGAGAACCACATCCATGCTGGGGCCTGTGGTTCCCGATCTAATTTATAGGAACAGCCAGAACATTTACTGTACACCCTGGAAGCCACACTGGGTTACACATTTCTGCTTGCAGACAATGTTAATAAAGGGAAATACTCTCCAGAGAATGAGGAATTCCTTTGCAATGCATCTGAGAGCACCTACTTTCTCTCCTTTTTAAGGAAGCACATAATTTTGGACAAGACTGGAAAGTAATGAAATTACTAGGCTCTACGGTTTGCTCTTGAAATTTCTAGTCACATTACTGTGTGTGAACAGCTGTAGACATTAGTAACGTTCAGCATAGGGAACCTGCAGAATTTTGGTACATATACAAACTATGCAATTATACCTGGAAAATGAAATTCCCAGTGGATGTTCCCAGCCATTCCCCTGGAGAATTCTTTTGAAAGCCAAGGAAGGCTTGAACTTAAAGTTTTGACAATATCTGAACAGATACAAGGCTTTTGAACTGGTGAATGAAGAACTGTAATAAAAAATGTTCCCTCTGGAGYAAGGAACACTTCTAGTGCTTTATGGCCTTGCCATCACGATCTTGATGTAATCATCATGCTGTTTGCCCATATACTACTTTTATTCCTTTCAGACTGGAAACCAAGCGGTGCTAATTGTGCTGTGATTTGAGTTATAACAATGGGCTATTATTCCGCAGATCTCAAGTTCTTGACTACACAGCAATAGTAGTTGTTGACTTCCATGGCCATTAGAGAACAATATGAAATTTCTGCTCTTTACTTTCCATAGGCATAACTGTGAAATAGATTGGCTAACATATCGGGGGAATTTGATGGCAGGATTACAAAGGAATAACACTTTCTAGCTTTGCAGAACAGAAACATGATTTCTTATTGGCAGGTTTAGAAAAAGTATTCAAGGTCTTTAATGGAAACTAAAACTTATATAGCAAATGTAATGCGAAAGAAAAGTATAGTTAATTTATAACACCTACCCATCTATGTGAGCTATACATTAGCAATTACCTCAACACCATTTATATATTGGTTGTATTTTTTGTTCTCAGTGAGACAATTAAGCATTAAGATGTAGCCTCTAACTTCTGTAGCATACTTAGCATTACTGGTATCTATTTTACCAACATGTGAGATGGTGAAACACAGTGGTGGCTATTTCCAGAATTCTTTGTTAGAGACAGACAAATTTTTCCTAAGTCATTAACAAGTAAACTAATTTTGTCCATTACAAATTAGTCCAGATTTTATTTTATAAGGGAAAGCTGCCGGGGAGAATTTTCATCTCATTCATGTTTTTCTGGATAATGATTGCCAGTCTCCACCTTCATTAAAATCGATATTCTTTTTTATTAGTCATTGATTCATTTGGCTCACACAAATAGGGACAACTTGCAGCAGCAGCTCATGATAATGAAATCAAAGGCAAATAAAATAAAAGACTTGGCTAGATTTAGGGGAAAAGAGAGACTAAGAATTATACAACAATCCTATAAACCTTAAAAGAAAAATACTAGAAATTAGGAAATAGAAATCCATTTCTAATGAAGACAGCAGAAAAAAAGCATAAAAGGTAAGGTAAAAATTTTAAAAGAAACAGGCAGAATGAGTTTAATACATCAGTTTAATGCAAAATAATTTATTGTTTTCTAGTGTATCATGTATCCAGGTAGATAAGGACTTAACAGAGCTTTTACCTATGCTTTTTTCATTAAATTTTTAAACATGATAAAGTGTTCTGATGAGAGAAAATTTCAAAAGAATATTGTAACTTCAGAGGTACATAACATTTGGTAAATAACAGAAAATTGACAAAACAAATTTTCTCTGGAAGAAGGTATTTGAATTCACATTTACAGAGAGAGCAAAGTTCTGCCTATGGTAGATCATAACGTGTAATACAAAAGTTAAAGTAATATGGTACCATTTTAAGAAAAAAAACGGCATTTTCTCTCCTAGAATATTAATTCAATAGTGAAAAAAAGTTCAGACACAAGCAGCAAAAAATATTTGAAGCAGAAAATTTGATAAAGAAATTATTTGGACTGTTTAATTGATGCTAATGATTAATAAAGGCTTAAGACAAAAAATTATGAATGGTATAAAGAAAGAAAATTAACACTCCCATTAATCTTCTCTTATACAAGGCCAAGACTATGTTAAACAATGCATTTACCCAAACTTAAGACCAATTAAAAGGATTTCATCAATACATCGTATTTGCTTCAAAATATTATTTATAACGAAGAAAAATAAGAAAAAAGAGGTGCAAAAATAGGGTCCTATACATTTAAATCTCTCCAAGGTATGTATTTATCTGCTGTTTTGTTTCACAAATAACAAATACAAAATAGATKATACCACAACACAATGCAAAGGTTTCATTAGCATGCACATTTCAATTGTGACTGACACTATCACCTTCATCCCAATTTCATAATTTTGGACCCCTTACCTTTGGCCGTCAGTTTTTCCATATAGAATTATGGCATATTGCTCTTGTTCTATGCCCTGATATATTTGTCTTCCATTATACAGTGCAATTTTTTTGAATACCATGGTGATGCATACTTTCAAGAGACCCAAAACAAATATTCTAAAAATCCCCAGCTAAATTAGACACTTTATATATTCTTCAGTATGATTCTTCAGTAGCGTAACTAAAATATACAAGGTTAACCATATATTATTATTATTATTATTATTATTAAAAGAGAAATAGTCCTGAAGGTATTCATTAGCAGTAAAATGGCTTCCACCACAATCCATTTCATATTTATGGGGACAGAAAAAATATCTGGTTCTCTGCTGTCCTTTCAAGTAGCAGGAGAGAGATAAGGCAGTTCTCCATATCATTTTTCTGTGACACTTAAAAGATTGTAGCTAGCCTGTCTTACCATCTGTAAAGAATTTCTTGACAGAGTGAGCAATCTTAAGCAATGAACCATGATATCCGAATAAAGGAACTCTATGTAATGGAAAAAGTACGTTTTCTACATTTGTAAATAGAGTTTATATAAAGTCTCTATGCAGTGTAAGTAAGAAATATGTTGAGAGATGATGAAGAATGGATTACAGTGGAACAATGTTTAATTAAAGACTTGTAAGCATCTTTCATTATTGTTGAGAAAAATTCAATTAAGGAATGGATTACATTACTTCATGCTTCATTATGCAGCTAGCACCTACTATTAATTGGTTTTTCCACTACCTTGCCCTCTTTTGTTTCCAGAACACTTAAGTTACAGTAACTTTTAATTCCTTATAATAAACATTAATCAACAGGAGAACAGATTTAAAGATTCTATAAAAGAAGTTTTACACAGGAAGGATAACTTAATCTTATTGCAGGACCTCATTTGCAGTTACAAAAATATTAGTCAGATAGTACTGGCATTTCTCCCACAAGGATAAATGGCTTATCCTGACAAAGAGTCTGCTTTTAAAAGCAGTGCTACAGAGGATCCAAATGTGAAATCACCTACCCCATATATTAGCATACTCCTGGTCAAGCTATCAAATGCCATATTAATTACCTGTTGTGCAAGAAGTACTTCTTTTGAACAATTGTTAATTTCCCAACTGAAGACTTCATTGGCTGCCCCCTGTTCTTGTGTTATGAAGCACGGAGAAGTAGGTGGCCCTACTCCTCCCCACGCAGTACCATCTGCAAGAACAGTGTCTCGGCTGTTTGGGCTCTTCAGAGAGGGCAGAAAAAAAACTTGTAAAAATGTAATTGAATCTCTAGAGTTAATAGCCATGCCTCTTCCCACACGAAGCAGGTCTCCTGGTCAAGAGCAAGCCCTATTTCAGAGTTGAAGCACATGTTGAATATACATTTAAGAACACAACTTTGACATCTGTATTACAGGCAGAACACTAATTACCTTAGGTAGCTCTTCAATTTGATTGGCATCTAGGTAAAGCTCCTCTAATGTCCGTTCAAAGTTAAAAACCTCCTTTGGCACCTGCTGTAGGCCACAGTGAGAGTAATCTAACACTGAGACGATTTCTTCTTCACCACGAAAACACCGGCAGGGCACCAAGCGGCCGATAATTTTCCTTTTGGTTGTCATCTCCAAACAGCATACTGAAGGAAAAGAAAAAAACAGTTTTCTGAACTATCAACATTTTGGGGACTATTTCTTTAGAATTATTATCAAGATTGGAGTCCACTAAATACAGTTTTCCCTGAGGGATATCTGTAGTCTGCATTCTGCATTTCTTATTCTACCTTTCTACAAAACATGAAAAAGAGATTTGCCAGCGTAATCACAAAAAGCAATCTCAATACAGCATCTGTTCCCCTACACTGCGACAGAAGAAAACATGCCAAGAGCATCCCCAACTGTTGCTTTCTTTAATGATGAAAATTAGCTGTGTAAATCATACATGTATGAATATGTTCATCAGACAAAGTACAAAATGACAACGTTTGTACTCCATGTTTTAGTCCCTTGCTCAGTTTGGACAGTGAGTCACTGACATAAACCAGAGTCATTTGGTTCTGATTCGCCCTGACAAATGCCCTGCTCTGTTACACCTGATTTCTCTGAAACCAAGAGTTCCAGTTCCTTAGCTTTCCACAGTTACTGCTGGAGCACATTCGCTGTCTTTTCAACCATATGAATAAAGAAAAGGATATGTAAACTTAATTGGTTATAAAACTAGAACAAAAGTAACCCAAAACCAGACAGTTTGTTTACCTGTCATTTCTGCTTCTCTTATACTACCTTGGTCTGCTGAAAACTCAGATAAGGGACTTAGCAGAAATACCATTAATTTTTCTACAGTAAAATAAACATCTGGGAAATTTCACCACAGTCTGTTCCCTAACTTCTAATCTAGATGCCAAGTTCTGCAGATCTTCCTTGCATACACAGTTTGTATGAGTGCCTCTAACTCATATGAGTAACAGTTTACACAATTGTATCTTACTATTTTTCAGTGGAATAAAAATACTTTAACTCACTACTCTTGAACTGAGAGAACACTCAATAAGCAGATTTTGTACATGTCAAGCAGTCTCTAAATCTGGAATAGATATTGACATTTTTAGAAGTTATTTTAACATGCTTATAGATAAATCAGGCTGTTCTGAAACATATTACCACAAAGCCAAGAAGGGCTAAACCTTCAACTCCCATTTTCTAAACCACTTGCAAGGTTTTGAGCTACATTTATGAAAAAAATGCACAACATTAGTCCAAGTAAAGCAAAATAAAGCTCATCAGGATCCTCTTTCACAGGATGCCAGTGAAAAAGCAACTATGTATTCATGCAAAATATCAGTGCAGATAATTCATATTGCTTAAGCCATTATTTATCTGAAATGTAACATAAAAAAATAATTTAATTGGTCAGATAATGCTCCATTCATGGATCTCCAATTTTTTTATCATGTAATACATTGATATTTTGGAGATAAATAAAATACTCAAATGTTTTATTTCCTTGTTTAAATTTTATTAGCACCTAATCTGCCTCTAGCAATCCCAATGAGATGAGCACACAAATATTGTCAGAACAAATACTGTTTTTTCATGTTCTCAGGAAGACTGAGATGTTGAAACGAACAACAGTGAAACCAGAGTGCAGCTGGTTATTCATTTGGCAGTGCCAATGACAGGCTTTCTGTTGGCTGATTCTGGCTTAAGCGTAAAGCTTAAAACAGAGAAAAGAGTATAGTAATTTTGTAATTCGGCTTGACCAGATGCCAAGTTTGTGGGTATAACATAGAAGTTGTATCTTAATTACAGTCAGCTGATGCAATGAAAACATCTGCATAATACGGTGTACATAAACTTCTGAAAATGTAAAAAATTGAACACTTATAGGTATGAAAAAAGAAGCAATTCATCTACAACCTAATAAATCACAAAATCTAAAAGGTTTACTTCAGTTCAACGGTATAGTCCACCACAGAACACAAACAGCCACACAAATTTACGGATGCCACACGCCACTCAAATTTACTCTTGTGAACTTTGATTTTAAATGTTGTCCATTTAAATCCCTTACACCAGGAACAGTAGATGCCCAGTTAGAGTTCATACTCAACACTGTGGCTGGACCTGGGTTCTCAACTGACACTCAAAATTCCCTGTGATAAAGAAATGTTTATTTTAACATTGCCCCAAATTTTCTTCTGGAAATAAGGCTATTGCCTTTGCAGCTTCAAATCTGTTGCTCAATTTCAAACCCATTTGGGAGGAAATTACTTTTATAGTTTTCTCAACTTTAAAAAATTTTGCATTTGTCACTTTTTATTTAAGGTGGGAAAAGTCCCAAAGCTCTGCTCCAAAGCAAGTCCAGTAGGAGAATGGCCCATCGCACCAGAAGTTCTCCCAGTTCTCTCTCAGATCAGGGTTTTTTCTAATTGCCATGTTATCTGCTCTCTCCAAACCTTTTTCACTGTATCTGCTCCCACCACCGTAGCACATGACATGCAATCAGCTCGTCTGGTCTCAGAAAGTCTGTATTTGGATGTTGAAAGCAGCTTTGGCCATCACTACTTAAAGTTAATCACCTTGCACCATGCTCTACCTGACTTTAGGATCATCAGCAGTTGCAGCAACTGCTGACTTCAGCAAACCTTCACGCCTGGGAAGCAGCAAGGAAAAGAGGCAGAGCAATGACAAGAGGGAAAGCTGTCAACATCAGCAGGGCTGCAGAAGGGGCCATGGGGAAAGGATGTGAAGCACGCAGTGGCAGGCAGCCTCCAGCCACGTTCCCCTGCCTGGGATGCTGAGCTGAAGCAGCCTGTCCTGTCCTTCCGCTCCTGGAGGAGCATCCCCTGCACGTAGCAGGGCAGATGGAAGTGAGCCAGCTGCGGGACCCAGCCACAGGGAAGGCAACACAAACACCTCGTGGCCTCCCAACCTCTCTGCATCACCAGTGTTTCCAGAATCCGAGCACAGGCTAGAGGAGGGGTGCAGCACGACCACTGACACCAATCTGCACTGCATCTTTAGTTCCAGAGTCTTCCCCAAGAGCTCATTTGAGTGTACAAGATCGAAACAGATGAAAACTGTAAAAGCACTGGTCACAGAACACGTATTTCACAAGAAAAATGAAATTAGCTATCAAGCTGCACAGCCTCTTCGTATTCAAGCATAGGAAGCAGCATTTGCAACCGCGTATTTCAAACCTTGACACAATAAAAATAAATGCCCTTGGAATATCAAATTATTTGTAGCTTTTCAAGCCATCTGAAGATAATGAACAATTGAACGGTGACATGTACTTCAGAAAAACATTCTTCCCATAGGCATTACAAAGCACTTAGCTTTGCATTATTCTCCTCTACTGTAGGCATACACATAAAACAAACCCCACGTTTCATTTAATAGAAACCCAGAACAGTAACACTATAATAGAACAGCTAGAAAGTGTACAAATAGCGAAGTGATAGAACTGTACTAAAAATAGCAATTACAACAGCAAAAACATTTTTAAAAATAGTTTTTTTCTTTTGCTTATGTGAACAAAAGTGTTTCCATTATTGCAGTTCATAAAAATATCTATAATTTCTTTTCAATAGCAAATTGTTTTTAAAATTATAAAGAAAAAAATTCAGAGCATAAACAAAAGTGATTTAATTACTTTGCCTTCCTCAAAAGCTATGGTAAGACCCGATTGTCATGATAAATTAGGTTGGTGGGATTAATTGGTTAGCTATTGGAACAGTCCTCTTCAGGAAAAAAACAACCAAAACCAAACCAGAATGTGATTTGGATAGATGAGCAATCTGTATTTAAGAAAAGATCAATACTGGAATAATAAAGGTACTTGAACCTGAATTATGGTGCATTGCTAAAATTTTGTGAGAAAAAATTAGCATGAAGTAACTCCACTACAGAAACTGCTTCTTATAGAATATTTGCTGGAAGAATGGCCATGGGAAACTATGAAGTTAAATGTATTTTGATAAGAAGTGGGTTTGCATGTGTCCATAGTCTGCTCCATTATTTACCCTTTGTAATTAAAAAGGAAACAAACAAAAATGCTGAAAAACCTGTAAAAAAAATCCCCTGGGATTTATATTGTTCTTTGCAATCATTTCAGAAAGCACCAGTACAGAATTAAAGGACCTGTGGTACAACTGAAAGGAGTAAAATTTCATGCCCTGTGGACTAATGGTAATTAAACCCATTATTAATTTCAGCATTATTAATTCCTACCCTGGACTAATTCCAGCTTTGGTAATTACACTTTTCTTACCTACATTTTATTCCTTCATAATTTTCATAAAGCTTTTCTTTTGTTCTGATGGTTACTTACTGCAAGAGGATTGCTACTTGAGATCTTGGGAACAAAATTTAAGTCAAACAGAGTCAACAGAAAGCCAACCTCCCAACTTTGGGAGGTTGAGTCACCATACACATTGCTGCTGTATAAAATTCCTTAATCCCTGTAAGTGATATAGAAAGTCTTCCTACTTCCTCATAGAAACACCAGTGCTTAGTACTTTTCCCCATTTGAACTAGTGAAAGAAATATAATTCTCCATAGCTGAGTATTAGAGGTTATTGCTCACCATATGTCACATGCTATACATTAAAGACTATACACTCTAAAAGATTTGTATCAGAGTCAAAAATCAAGAAATTTCAGGTTGTCTATTCAGTCTCACATGTAAGAACACTAAATTTTCAAAATTCATCAGACCACACATAGAAAATGCTCAGCAACTTGGAAAGCTACAAAGACTGTCCTGCAAAGGCAGTGGGAACAGGTGGATTTTTTTGAATGCAAAAGAACTAGGATGAAATGTACATCCTTTTTTTTTCTGCAATTCTGCTTAAGGAAATTTATTAATGTCTTAACTAATAATTAATTCTATACAACTGCATTCATAACAAATTGCAATGTACCATTTTTCAACAATTCAGAAAAACAAAATGAAACACAAACACATTTTTCCCCACAAAAGCTTAAAAATGTTATGACCTGTTTTCTGAAAGCTTTTTAAAAAATATATTCTTCCCTGAATTAAAGAAACTATGAAAGAAGCATAAATATAAACTGCTATTTATCAGCTTCATGCAAGCATCTAATTATCATTATCTGCAGTTTATTCTCTTATAAAGAAAATTCTTAATCTAAGAAAAGCAGTAGTTTTATGGAAATTAATGACAATAAAATCTAATCGCTTCTCAATTAATGGATCTTTTGTGCAGTAAAACCACTAATCCCTGTTTCTCAGTAATCACGAGAGAAGATGTTCTCCTTACCTATTTAAAAGACAGAGGCAAAGAAAATTGCTGTATAGCACACAGAACTCTGATTTAAAGATGGAACAAAATAGCTCAACAAACTTCAAAACTTCAAGTATCTTGAAAGAACAGGAGAGGCAGCAATTTTTTTCAAAAGACAAGCTAGAAGAATTTATTTTTTCATCTCAGAAGCTTTTTCCTCTGCAAAGGCCCTACACATCATCAGATATAGCCATTTTCCTTTTTTCCCCTCACAAAGTAATTAAAAATTTGCTTAAAAAAAACACAACTAAAACCAGCCATATCTCTCTGAAAGTATTTGTATCTAATCAGTTTAGTTTTATCCTAAAACGTGCAAAGTATTATCTTCATTGTGCTTTACTTTTCCATTAACAGTGTTAAATAAGCAGTAACAACAAGTAGCAACTGGCAATTCTTGTGCAAGCAATTTGAAAGAAGTGTAACATAAAAACTAGTCTCAAATTGCCTATGCACTCCATTTCTTGTTGATAGTGCATTTAAAATAAGAATTCCCAAATACCGTATTTGAAAGATCTGACTGTAATTATGAAGTCAACTCTCTTGATCATCTTGGACCTGCAAAACTTCAAATGCATGTATTTATACACATGCTAAAAAAACAAACAAAGAAACAAACAAACACACACCAAAAAAACAGGGTAGAAAGCATTGGTAAAACTATTTAAAAAAGCTTTATGATTCATAGAAGCTTTGGTTTATATCAGGCTCACTGGCTTCTATCAAGCATGGCAAGAATCATTCTGTTTCCATAAGGAAACCAGCTCCTAAAACGATGGGTACTACTGAATTCTATGCAGCTTATTCTTTAAACGAATGCTATATAACCCTTCATTTAAAAAATAGTCTAGACTTTACAATAATCAAATCAAACATACATTTTAAAAATGGTTGCCTGTAGAAGACAGAGATTTGCCCTGACAAAGAAGTACCAGGTGTAATTTTTCCATCATATTCTGCTGAAAGAACAATCTGAGTGAAAACAGATGAGAAATAACGGTGACACTGACATTATACATTTTTATTCCACTACACAGCCAGGACTGATTATCTTCACACAGCCTTAAACCTACTCTCCTGTTACAAGTTCCACAGGATTTCTGTGTGTGCAATGACTAGCACTACAGAGCAGCTGCTCCATATATATATGTTCTTCAAGCCCTTGAAGGTCTTCACTATACAAAGTTTTGAATCATTGTAGGCAATTTTAATTCTTAGAAGCAAACAATAGTTTTCTGACATCTTTTTCTAAAGTGTCAAGTAGACGTATGAAGAAAAGAGGTAGTTAAAATGCTACTGTAAAAAACTCCAGAATTTACCTCTGTATAATTGGTAGTATAAATCAGCTTTTCATTTTCTGTTTTTCAGTATAGATTAATTATGGATTTAATTTTTCTACCAAACAAGTTTTTGATGTAACACTTCATTTAACTATTCTTATCTCAGGGAGGTCTTAGTTCCCCGATGCACTGCCATAGTCAATGGCTGGAGTCAAAATTCAAAGAGGAAGAAAAACAACAGGTAGTAAGTACTGTAGGACCAGCCTGTGTTGTCTGACAAGGTATCAAACACAAAATTGTTCATACTCTTGGAATTTCATTCAGAAAACTGCAAGAAATTGCAAAGTTTAAGTGATCTGGTAGTGCTAGGAAGTTACTGAGAAATCCTGAAAGTAAAGAACTTAAAACTCTGAATGAGAACATTACAAGGCTGAAATGAGTAATAATGGTAACATTTGCCAGAGGGTTCAGAAAATACTAATTATATTCAAAGCAGCAGACAATTCACTTCACTGRTTTCTTTGCTATACATCACAGATAAGTGATTATTTTTCTGTTCCTTTTTTCTTTCTCTAATTATCAGCATAATCAACAACATTAATATGCTAATATGTTGGCTCTTTGCAGTGAGTTACACTATCAAGCTTAGAAATCACAAATATATCAATCACTAAACCAATCACAGTTTCCATCATCCCCTTCTGGTTCTCCCAGTGGTCTTTCATCACTCCAGGAGTGATGAAAGCAGCGAGCAGTTCCTCGAGAGAGTCAGCCAGCCAGCCCCCAGAGTCCCCACGGACCCATCGCACTCGGAGTCTCTGATGCAGACACCCTCAACCCACCCCTGCGACCCAGCCGAGGCCACTCATCACTGACAACTCCCCTCGCTGCGATCCTGCTCCCTCGGGGCACACCGCTAGCCTGAGCACTGGCACAGCACAGGTGACTGATCGCAAGAGGAGGCTGGAGACCAAACTCTTCAGCTACTATTTCTTTTCCTGATATCATGCCCTTCTTTAAACCACATCTTGCTGATGGTAGTACCACGTTTTTCTTCAAATCCCATAAAATACTCGTTCTGTGAAATAGAAGCCTTTTCTGAAGCATTTAGCGTGATTTGTGATTCTCCAAGTGCTGAAGGTACAGAAGGAATCCCTCCTCTGACCTTAGGAAGGCATTGGGAGTTTTCCAGTTCATTCCAATAGGCCAGAATTTATGTTATATTGTCTCTGCTGAAAGAGATTTGATAATAGGGACTACGCATATGAAATGGAACAAAGCTGAGCATAAGGTTGTAATTAAAAAAAAATCAACCACGAAACAACCCTCAAATTTCCTTCAGCCAAAAGCCTTTTCCTCACTGATATTCTCCTAGCACTGGCCAGACATCCACTTTTGTTTTCTTTCTTCTCTTTTAATTAATTATGCGTGCTGTTTAGATGATTTACATTGTGTCCATTTTCAGTCTGGGTCACTGAAATAATTAGGGAACTTCAAAGCTCTCAGAGTCATCTTAATTTTCAGTACAACTTTTCAATTAGAAACACAGCACTAGATATTTTTTAAAAAGTGTAGGAAGATTATATCTGCATATACAAGCTGTGCCCTCGTGTTTAAATATGCTGCTCACCTTTCTATTATATGCATCTTTGTGGGCATCATCTTAGTGCTGTCTTGTATGAAACTCTATGTGAGTTTTTACTCATTTATTTCTTTGCTTAGTCAGATGTATAACTCTTAATACCTCCATTTTGTAGTTTTTATTCTAGTCAAGACTTTTTCTCTAGAGCCATAATACCATACTCGTGACATGAGAATTATGGTTATGTAAGCTCTTACATCAGTAGTCACTGCTATTTTTCATATTCTCACAATTTTCAAATTCAAAAAGAAGTTCTGATGAAATGTAATCTGCTTATTCTTTGCCTGAAAATCAGCATCCCTCTTCCTTAAAACTGTATGTCACCTATATAATTTGCTTTTTTCCCCCTGAAAATATCAAAATGGGAAGATGCATTAATGCCTTTGCAGAAGACATTACAATACTTCATTGGAAACAAATACACAACTTTGCTTATCCATGTCTACGAAAAACTAACTTCAATTGGAAGAGAGACAAGGAAGGACTAGAACAAATGTAAAGAGTGTATGACAGCAGGAAACAGACAGCCCATTCACACGGCCCACTGCCAAGCAGGGTGCAAAGGGGCAGCGACAGGCACCGGGACATGGCTGGCAGGAGCCACCACCGTTGCTGCAGCTCAGAGCACCTCTGCTTACTGAACCTCTCGGCGGGGCTTGACTGCTCCTGTTACCCAGCTGCTGAAGTTGGGGATTTCTCTGGTGATGTACTGCGGACACATCAGTCCTATGCAGCCTCCCTAATCGAAGGGCACAGCGCTTTCCCCATACACTCCAGCAAAGGAGAGCCACGTACGTCTAAGGAAGATGCTCGCACAAGAACTAGTGTGCTTGAATTGGTCTTGAAGGCTGGAGACTAGAAAATTTTTGAGAGTCAAAGCAATGAGTCTTCTGCCACCCTGCTTTCAGTGAGAGTATGAGGTAAAGCGCCCTGGGTACCTCTAAAACAAGACCAATTCATTTCTGACTGTACCTATCTGTATGACACCCGCACGGCAGTGTATGGCACGGATGTCTGGTTAATGGGACTGGACTTCACAGCAGTGGAGTCCCAGCCACGTATGTTTTCATCCRTACATACAGACAAGCGAGTGTTTGGGAGGTAGGGCAGGGAATGTGCGTGGACAGGTTGGTCATGTCATCCACAGCCAAGGCCTGGCTGGCCAGCCATCCTCCCCGTCACATTCAAAAACATCCACCAGTTTTGTTTGAATATACTCTTCTGAATATAGGATGAGACTTCAAATCCATCTTTGCTCTTAGTTATGAGCTGCTAAAGAGAAACCAAATGAAACTCTATGGGTGATTCTTTTTCCAACATTGCTGCTAAAGTAAATACAACTGTGGACTGAAAGTATCTTTCCACGTAGGGAAAGAAAAAAGAAAGAAAAAGGAAAAAAAGGCAATTTAGTCTCTGTATTTTAATAATTCAGTGATAAGACCTACGCAGGAAGGGAAGGAAAAACAGGGGCAATATTAGAAGACTTACAGGAGGAAATAGCTGCAAGCGAGGCTCTGAGGGAATGTGCTATGGAATTTCAGAGAAAGGCTCCACTCTGCAGACATTTGACTCTGATCGTGGCTGGCCAGGGAGACCACAGTTTCAGAAAAACAATGTAAAACTTCAGTGCCTTCCAATTAAGGTCAATTTCTTYGCAAGGTTCCAATTAGTGTGTTTTAAAAAGGAGAAAGCGCACTGCTTGGTTTGACCAGATCTCTTTCCTTTTTACCTCATTTTCTCCATCGGAAGTCACTATATTTTTTTTTTAAGTTACAGTTTTACATATCCCATTTAGAAGCAAGAAGCATATTCTACCGAAATTTCACACTTGAGCCAGGTGAAGGAGTCAGGCATGTTGCTTTTATGTTCTAACTGGTAACTCTCAAATTTAGGAATTTAAATATTCAGTTTGTATAAGCCATTTGTAATAGTTTTCATTAATCTTCCTGAAAAGATTAAGAAACTATGGTTCTAAAGGCAAAGTCACAATAGCAGAATTATTAGAATGCTTCCAAAGGGCAATTTGTCTTATCAAAAAGAGGGGTGTGAAATATTATCTGAATTGTTTTCTCGCACAGAAATACCATGATAACCAGCATATCTTACCCAGAAATGCCATTTAACGCAAGATAATTGAATTCTCTTCATTATATTTCCATTATAATACTCTGCATTCAAGTTCATATTTAGATTTTGCTAATCCTAAAATAAAATAACCAAGCATGAATAATCAGATTTCAACTTTACCTTTTGTCTCCCGAGAATGTTAATGACAAAAAGTTTCTCTATCTTTGCTACAAGATCTGGGATGTCATTTATGACTTGACCATCATGAGATTTGGGAAATTTGCAAAAAGAGTAAAGTAAAATTTAAGACAGAATTATTCCTACAAAATATCAGTCAGTTTTGAATTACCAGACCTTTAACTCCCCTCTGTGACACAGGACCYGATCTTTACCTTTTCTGATAAGATATTAATTTATTTCAATTAAAGTTTACTATTGGTCTTACCTTGAAATTCCTAAGTGAGATTTTCTGAGTAAATGTTTTTTGGATGATCTTAATCATAGACGATGATGACTCCAAGAACAAAGACAGTTTAGTGACAGCAAAAAAGTTGTTGGGGTAATTGTTTGTTTGTTTGTTTGTTTGTTTTTTGTTTGTTTTTTTTGTTTTTTTTTTGTTTTTTTTTTAAAATCTGTATCCTATTCTCCCTTAAGACAGGTTTTGCATAACCTTAAGGAAAACTCCAGTTTTGTTCAGTTCCTTTTTATACAAGAACTGACAGAATTTCAGTAATTTGTTGCATATTAGTAGCACATGCTGAAAATTAATAATTACGCTCTTAATTGCTAGAAATTACAATCAGTTTGATGGCCCACCCTGCAGACATTTAAGTAGGAGAGAGTCCCAATAAACTAAGACAAGAACTAGCCTTCTTTGGAAAGTGTGCTTTCTAGAAACTGGGAAATTTACATTTAAACTTAGATCTTTGATGTGTTTCAGCTTTTACTTGAAGTAATCATTTAGTTTAAAAGATTATCTGATATGAAATTTAGTATGAAACATGCTTTCTTTCTTGCTTTATGGTGTAATGGATTTTGCTGCCCATATGATGGCTAGAACTGCTGTCCAAAGGAACAGTATAGAAAACATAATTTACCTGCTAAATAAATCAACTAAACAAATTGGTAAAAATTTTAAATATGAGCTATATAACTTTCATTAAGTCTGGGTTTCTTCCTTATAGAGGAAAGGGATCATAGAGAATACCCAATTATTTTTCAGCAGTTTACATCACAATCCGTCTGCATTATTCCTGACATATTAATCAGCTTAGCAGGAGCTTACTACAGAAAAACTGTATGCATTTTGCTGAGTTTGCACAATGAAAGTTCCAGACATAATAATGTGCAACTACAAACTGCAGCTAGAAGAGAACGTTTTAATTAAAAGTGACAACTACGTCTCAAAATGAAAGCCGATCTGAAAGAACCCAGGCAGAGATGTGCTGGGACAAGGGACCTTTCTCTTCCTTCTTATTACTGCTACCTTGCTCAGCACGTGTATGATACAGTCACATTGGAGCAGATATTACTGAAGTCCAAAATAGAAGGAAATCAAGTTAATTTTCAACATGTCATAATGCCTATTTGTTTAGACATCTGTATTTCCAAAACATGGTTAAATTTGAAATACATATAAGAAACTGCCTAGAAAACGCATGTTGCTTGCTCACCATGGTAAATGTTCACATCCAGTCACAAACCTGTTTGGAAAACCTTTTCCTTTTTGAAAAATAGAAAATTTTTAATCATTAAAAAAATACAGTTCTGATTCCATGTGAGTTTTTTTGCCAACTTCTCCACCACTCAAACTCTACCTTGAGGCAGTTTCTGTCCCTTAATGTCACCACTCCTGTGAATATTCCCACTATTCCTTCTATTTTTCATGAGGTCCAGTCTAGCCCATAGCCCGCAGGACTGCGTCTATGCTTCAGGATGCAGACTATGTCCTAGTTCCACACCAGAATGAAATCTGCTTGTGCACCACTCCACTCCTTGTCTGCGGCTTCTTTGCTGGCATCAAAGAAAACTGGGCCRTGCAAGCCAGACAGAAACTGCGTAATTTAGCACTGTCACAATAACATAGATCCCTTCACTTAAACAGGTCCTGACAGCTGGTACAGGGACCAGTTCAGCACGCRCTCCGTGTCGCATTACAGCACTGGCAGGCAGCTCTGGGTTTCTCGTTTCCTATTTGTGATGCTCCCAGACACCTCCTCTTGACATTTTATCAAACTGTTCCTCTTTGAACAGCCCTGTTACAGACACATTTTTCCCTATCACCCTCCACATTATTGCCAGGTATAGTCTATCCAAAGCCTTTTTTGATCCCTGATTGTCTTCTTCACCACACTCTCCTCGTATAGGTAGTGTTTTGACTTCACCTCACCATCACCTAGTTCAACTCTTACACTTTCCAAGTGACTGAAGCGTCAGAAGTACTGCTTACTCTCTGATCTCCGTTGCTTATCTTCTCTCTTCTCTCAACATCTCCTGGTATCCTTCTATATTTTGCATAACCTCTTCCCCAGCAGTCACTTACCTTCTTTAGCCTTTTCTGGTCTTCCAATCACCCACCAGCAATAACTTCTCATCTGCCCTGTCCTCTCCTTCCTTCCTGATATTAATACAGTTCTTGATTCACTCTCCTTCATACATCCCCTTTTGCCCTTCACATCCCAACCACAGGTCTTGCCTCCAGACCCCTCTTCTGGCTCACATCCTCTTTCCTTCGCCTCCCCAAACCCCTGCATCTGGCTTTTAAGTTATGCACTACCACAACTATTTCCAATAATCAGGCTGGCTTTCTTTACTACATAATTATTCTCTCTTCTATGAGTTCCTACATAAACGTTCAAATTCTCCAACTGAATTGCACAAACACATAACTTAGTTATTACCATTGTTCACTCGCAACTAAAAACTTTTCCCCCCTGCTTACTCTCCCTTCTCTCTACAGAAGATCTTAAATTTTGCCAAGAAAAATATAAACCCTTTTATTGTCCATCAGTTCCTCTTTCTTCTGTTATTCTATCCTCCTTCCTGGCTATGGATGAGATCTTTTTTCAGTGCTCCCCATTTGTTTCACCACACCCATTAATGCTATGCATCCGTGCTGTAATATGCTTGCATGTATGTTCATAAATCGGATTATCAAAATGCAAAAGCCTATGTCTGCATACCAAAATGTCAGCACAAGTGAAAACATAATTCCCACAAGTATCCATGAAATTTGGTTACTTGAATATGAGAATACGATTTTACATCTAAACATTTATCTCTATAAATACCTCACTACCCATGAATACCTGAGTACATCTCCTCTGTATTTGAATGTATATAGTAGCTACCACGTTCCTCCCTTGCATATTTTTAGCCAGAATCACGTAATAAAATCTGAATTTTGCCCTTTCCCCTCAACGCCAGTCTTCACTAGCCTTGAGCTGTGAAGTATTAAGCACACAGACACCCTTGATTAAAAACCTCCAGAACTCAGGGGGATCACGTATTTCATCTTCAGAGTTTAAAATACATTTATACTAGAAAAAGTTCATTTCATTTCAGTAAAGACTATATTATGTAATTGCAGAACTAAGAAACTTTTACATGAATTGACAGAAAAGATCTGCACAGAGTATTCTCTTTCTGTCCAGCCATACTGACTTCTCCTTAAAATCTTGCAAGGTTCAAATTCTATGGCAGGAGGCAATCTTGGGAAACTAAAGGCAGGCATAACAAGAAATACCATAAGAGAAGAAAAGATGCAGACCAATGCAAAAACACTATATCACTCTTGGAAAAAGTTAATTATGCCATGGCAAATGAGCCTAGTGCTTTACTGATTTTTGATGGTAAATATCAGAGTTTATTAAACACATACAAAGAATATTGAAGACTCGGAAAGGACACTACTAGTAACTGGAAGGAGACTTCCAACATCATGGTTGTCTACACAGCCGTACAAGATCACAAGAATGATCTTTTTGTTAACATTATCATCATATAATGTATTACTGGTAAATGGTTTCTTAAAATTTCATTTCACTTCCCTAAGGAAATTTGTGGGTGGCATATTCTCACTTTCTTTCAGTAGCCCAGTTTTTCACACTTAAATGCTTTTTGCAGTTTTCTCCATTTGTGGTTTAAACATGTTTTGCCAGTGTCAGTTGCCCCATCATCTTGAGATGAATTCAGAACAGCCTCACTGGCAGAAATGAAACCATCTTCTTCCTTTGTGGAAAGTGGGGGGGGCCTTTCTCTGCCAATACTGCAGCTACCAACCCACTGCAGAACCAGCGCGACCAGCCCAGCCCACAGTGCTGTCTGCTTCAGCCCCAGAGCAAAGCTGCAGAACTGTTAGCTGTGCCTTGCTCTGGGTGTACGTGTTTGGAAAGGCTGAGAGTGACTGCCATTCGTACAAGAAAACGGCAGATTTAAGGGCGACTTTAGGACAGCTCCTCTCTTTTCAAAGCAAATGATTGTGCCAGAAGGTCTTGGCTTTATAAATCTGAAAAAAAACCCTACCAGACCTCTATTTGCTTCAAATGTTCCCGAAGAACAAGAAACAAGCCCTTTGATTGCCTGACACAAACCCAACTCCCGTTTTTAACAATAAATTAAAAAAAAAGAATCCATTCAACAGTTTGTGGATGTAAACTCTGTATCAAAGTCCAGGGAGTCTTATCAGCTTAGATCAGTCACTCTCAAAAGGCTGCAGACAATGGTCAGTCTAATATTTTAGATACTGGAACAGGTGTACTATGCAGTAGTGATAATAAATATGTTTAGGAGCATCATGGAAAATAAAAATGTCTATTTGGTTTGTTCCATCCTCCTATATAGCTACTAAAACCACTCCCGGCAACAAGGCATGCTGTGCTGTAAGGGGCTCATGTTTAACCAATAATGTTGAAAAACAAAAAAAGGCAGGCTGCAAAACACTGCTTTGATATTTGTGGGGAAGGTATAAGCTGTTAGTATATATTCTCTGCTGGTTAATTTGCTAGCTCATGTCTATTCTCTCTACTCTTTCAACGCATAAATCAATAGTACTCAGCCATTTTCTGATCATTTTTTGCAGAATACGTAACTTTCATTACCATCACAGCCACTGCTGACTGAGAATTGCCATCTTGCAAACTTCACATGCTAATAATACACCTGGAGACACACCTGCTAACACCGAGAAGCAGATGCACCTCACCTCATCTTTGGCCATGTGGAAGTTCAGGGTCTGGAGCAAGCTAGTCCTTTAGGCTCCTTCTTGGTCAGCACCACAAGAAAGCCACCTTAGTGTGTGGATTTATTCCACCCCAAGTTAGGGGTCTGAAATGGATGGGATGAATAACCCAGGCCATTCAAAAAAGGGCATTTGAAAATAACTGTATTTCTAAAGGTTTTCATCAGCAGAGGGCTCTAGAACTACATTCTCTTAAGTATCGTGTTCCCTCCCATGATTAATCTGTCCCAGTTTTTTTTAGTCAATTAACATGCTGTTCTTATGGTACAAATGTTCTCTAAAAAAATTCTCACAGCTGAGCTGTCAAACACTGAAATTCAGTACATTGGAATGTCAGGTTTTTAACAAAGTCCTGGAGTTTGTGAAGTATAATCAGAACTTTAATGCCTTATTATGCAACTTTAGCAATGACTTTCTGAAGAGAGTTTTATTACTTTCATTGTAAACTGGGATCATCAACCACAACTGTACCAAATTGTTCCACTCAAGAAATACAAGGCCTTGATTCTTAATGGAGGGCTTTGGAAGCTCTGGAAGATTCAAGCACTTTGGCACATTCTTTTCATTCGGCAACAATCATTGGGTTTTTTTGTTGTTGTTGTTTTTTAGTATTTCCCTTGCTTATGCATGCTTTTGTCTGGTGGCCATAATTAAATTGCTAACTGTTCACTCTTACAAAACATAAGGTCTTTCCTTGTCTCAGCTCATTTAGTTTAGCAGACATTCTTCAAGGGCTAAGATACCTCCCCTGAGCAAGCACAATGAATGCTAAAAGTCCAATGTAATTTCTCACAGCCTGAAACAAGATTAAAAAAACGTGGACAAAGAACTAAGCAGTATTTTAGCATCCACCCACCTGCTAAATTAACTCTTAGCTGTATATAAACAGTGATAGCCTTTTGGCAGCAACTTATAAATAGACATATAACTTCCATTGTACAATCTGCTCTGGTGACAAGAAGTCTAAAAAGGAGTGCAAGCTTGGCCTAGAGGCATGTTGTTGTAAGCTCGAGAAAACTGAAATACAGAATTTCCTGTCCTTGACTGAATTAGCAAAACTATGGTATTATAATGGACACACTTTCTGTACCAGGTATCAAGTATTATAATCATTTGGACAACTACAAGCCAAAGCAAAAATTCCACTGCAGTAGGTACTAAGCTAATGCCAAATAAAACTGAAAAGATATACCCAGATCTGACTGAACTACAGCTATGCCATAATATTCATACTAGTATTTGTAAAGGTGTTAAAATATACTCCTTATCCCATTTTAAAATGTTCAGTTTAATTCTTACAGGAACCGTCAATAATGTAATTTCATCTGCTTCAGAATACGACACTCAAGCAGATGCATTTTATAAAGATTTAACTAGTTTTTCTGAGCTGTATCAATGTAGTATTTGATATATCTTTTTCCATAATCAAACTCAATAATCCCTATTTTGTCATTCTTACATTGTAAGCAAAAGAATCAAGGATTTTCCTGAAGGTTTTATAAATTTATCTTGATAGTTTATGATTTCATCAGTTTATTTCAAATTAAATTATTCCAGCAACATTTCTACTGATAATTATGAAAATCATGTATTGATAAGTTTCTCCACATGAGCAGCAGAGCAGAACATGGTCCACAATACCTACTCAAGTGTTCTTTTGCATTTGACATATTTCTCTTGCTATTGCCTGACTCATCAAAACACTTTAATGCTAATTTAGATTGAAATATTTATAACATATTTGTAATTCAACAGTTGAAAGATGTTTTGTCACTTTTCAGTCTCTGTCTATATGGATTCTCTCTGTGAGACCCAGAGAAGGCAATGGAAAGGGCTGCTTGTATGGATGTGGATGTCCACAACAAAAAACAAAACAAAACAAAAAACCCATACACTTGAATTATGTACACTGAAGTCCTTAGTTCTGGGTGATTACCAAACAACACTGCACATACACAAAAGAAATTAGAAATCATGCATTTACTAATTTACTATAGGTAGTCAGCTCTTATAACTTGGAGATGATTCTGCTAACATCTAACTATACACATTCTTTGAGTTCTGTAACAGCAAAATAAAAATTCAATCCCTCCACAGCCTAAAAAAGGCAAAACCCATCCTATCAGGACTTAATTTAAAAGAAACAAAATGATTTTGATAACAATCTAGGTATTTAATTCCATCTATTGACTGGTAAGCAAGGGTATCTTTAAACCACCATCAGAAGACATGAGGTAATGAGACAACACCAACAGAGTTGTTATTGCTTATGGCTTGAGTGGCTACACACATAAAGAACAGCATTTAACTGTAACTGCTGCAAGGACTTTCAATATACGATATTTCCAACTCTCTGGAGTTGGAAACTCCTTGGTTTTGACAGTTTTACAGTGTTGTCATGCAAGAGAGGGACTTGCAGAAAACTTTTCTGCAGAAAACATTGCAAAAGCTGGGAAAAAGTTCTGAAGAGTACTTTTCAGGCTTAAGCTTCAGAGCCAGTTTCTCAGCCTCAGCCTTTTGGTGAGGTTCACTAATTTGAAGGCATATAACTACAGACTGAAATAAAAAAAATATATATATATACACACCACCGAGCTCAGACTTTCAGCTGCCTGTTGAAAAAAAAATACATTGATCTAAAAATGAGGACAGGCAAGATGATGGCTGCGTGAACAAGATCAGGACACTGTCCATTATTTTAATAGAGGGGAAAATAAAGAGAACTTGGAGCAGGACATGAAATCTGGAAATGCATGAAAAATCACCAGTAGTCAAGATGATTCCAGAGAAGACACGTAGGAGCAGAGGAACAAAAGCTGAACAAAAGCTTAGGGGAAAGCATTTAGTCAATACACAAGAAAGAGTAAATTGTAAATCCAGCAAACGAATGCAATGATAGCTTCACCGATGAACCACTGTCCTTTGATTTCACAGCAACTGCCTCAGACCTTTTTATCTCTACAAAGTGGTGATTACAGCTTTGTTGGGTCAAGTGACATATGGATCAGGACTGCCCAGAGTACAGTACTCTAAGTGCCACTGAACCGCATTAGAAACTGAACATGAACATCTGAATTTCAGCCTGAATGAGGAAAAAACATTTGGAACAGCTTGGAATGAATCCCATTTCTCCCTCCCACCAAGGAAAACAGATGGTATCAGAAAGATGAACAACATCCTAACAGTCTATGCTACTGTTCTTAAAGAATAAAAACAGAGAGGCAGAGGAGTATAGGACGGGAAGGAACTTTCCTGGTGAATTATGACGCCTTACTACAGCTTACAACCACGTCATTTACCTCTTACCTAAACTCTTCTAACTCCATCTCCAGTCAAATGTTTTCTTGCTCCTGGCTAGTCCTAGTGGAACGTTCTTGTAGAACTTCACTTTTTCTGAGTTTCATACTACAATCAATAACTGGCCTAAATTCATTCAGAGGCTATTTATACCTACTTACTCCTTTGCCAACATGCTCATTTATAGGTAAGAACTCGATAGAACAGACACAAGTTTAACAGAATAAGGAAATTCAGAAGAAGCAACAGAAACTGTTACAAAGTCATCAAAACCAGATTCATCCTTGTAAAATCTTTTTTGACCTTATCTGGCTATGTAAGGTATAAACAAAACAAACATTCTAAAATACTATTATTTAAACTAAATTTTTCGTTTCTTTTACCTTAATTAAAAGGGCAATACAGCAATAAGAAGTGATGCATGAAATGGCTTCTCTATCAGCAAAATCTCGTCCTTTAAAGCATTCTTGGGCTCCCCCAAGCTAGAAAGACAGTGTGGTCAGGGGTCTGGAGCGCGACATAAAGGAGAAGCTGAGAGAGATGGGTTTGCTTAGCCCCAAGAAGAGAAGGCACAAGAGTGATTTAACTGCTCCCTTCATCTACATACTGGGGGATTGCAGAGAAGTCAGACCTAGACTCTTCTCAGAGGTCCACAGGAAAAGGCCAAGGTAACAGGCACAAGTAGTAGCACAGGAAATTCTGACTAAATATAAGGAAAAAAGTCTCCACCATGAATGTGGTCAAGTATTAGAACAGTGGGGCCAGAGAGCTTGAGGAATCTTCACCCCAGAGATACTCAAGAGGATGAGCAGCCTAATCTAGCATCAAAGCTAGCCTTGTTTTGAGCAAGAGTTGGACCACAGGCTCTGCTTCTTAACTTCAATAACTCTAAGGTTCTATGACTTGGTTTATTCATAGGTTTTCTTTTAGAAGTTTAGTTCATACACTGAAAATATCTAAGACTGGGAAAAAGAATTTAGATGAAGGTGATGAAGGTCATGTTAAGCTCTCCTTTTTATCAGGTGTCCACTTTCATTACATAATGCAACAGGATAGGAAAAGTTTTCTTGGACTAAAAACATATTCCACTTTTTCCAAAAGATGTAAAAAATATCTGCATTATTGTGCTCCTCAGAAATGGAACAGAAAGACATTAGAAATCATGGTTATGGTGTCCTGTAGAATATTAAATATATATAAACAATACTTCAACAGGCTTGCTGCCTTTTCGTTGTCAGAAACCTGACAACTTCTACCTTTGGAATTTTGAATGTTTGGTTGGTTTAAACCATATTTGTAGATAGTTATTTACAACACATTATGTAGCTACTGTCTTTACTCTCCAAATTAAAGCTTTGAAACAAACAAAGAAAAACAACAACAAAAAAAGAAAAACTGTATGCATATTTTACATTTATTTCCTTCCTAGTTATGAAATTTAGTCCTATTGGTTATGAAATTTAGTCCTGTTCTGTAGTTCAGATGCTCACAAGTTTCATCCTGCTCATCTGCCAGTTAATTTTTTAAGACAACACTTTGAGATTCAAACTGTTGGTTATTGACAGCTGCCAAAATCAGGCTGGAACTGCTTTTAAACTTTTTTAATTTTAGAAATCTTCTGAAAATAGGAAGTATGTTTGGTAAGTATGCTGATATTCCACAGTTCAAAAAAAAATCATTAAGTATTTAATAAGAGAGTGTGAATCCGAGATCTGTGCCTCTTCAACATATTCAATGACATTCACTTCATGAAATGCCTTCAGCAAATATCATTTATCCTAAATATAATAATGCCTTCAAATGTACATTCAGCTCTGTTCTCAGCAAAACCATTTCTTCTTATCAGTAGAGAGATATTTCGATGAAAGCTATTAAATTAAATTTAAATAAAATTTAAAATTAGACAGAAATTTTTAATTAAATTCTTGCCTCTTTTTGTTCAAAGTAACCTCTGACACATTTTTCCATTTGTTTTAATCCTATCAAATCAGACACCAATCACATATTAGTCCTGTTTTCAGGTTGAAGCTATCTATTGTGACGAAACTAGAGACCAACAATAAAATTCAGCAAGTCCTTCCCTTTATTATCTCTCTGCTACACTGACCACATCCAGGTCTAAATGTTCTGTATATCACAGAAACAATTCCAGTTAAGTTCCTTACCTTAAATTGGCATTGGTATTAAGGAAAGAGCAAGTATAAGTATGCTAATTCTAATATTCTGAAATCTTTTGCCAAATTCTACAAAACAGACATTTCTGCTTATGCACCTGGCCTTATTTCTTTATTTATCATTAAAAAAATTAAGAAACTACGTTTTTTTTTTCCTAATTTGTTTGCTGCAGATAGAGCTATCTAAAAAACTAACAAAAAATAACAGGAGAAAGTTTGCGGCTGTGCCATCAGTTTCTGATAAAAATGGAGACAAGTTACTTGCTTCCCTAACTTTATATCCTTTATATTCAAAAATTCAGGAACAAGACAAGTATTCTATCAAAGCCTGCATAACTGTTATGACTGCCCTGTGCTTCTGGGTAACACTCTGAGGTCTCAGTCAAGTTGTGCTGTCCCATTCTAAAAGTTCTGCAGCCTAATTTCATAGCACAGGCAAACAAATAGGCGAAACACAAATGAAGGGGCTGGTAGAAACAAGATATCCCAGTAGCATACTGGTACATTTACTTCCATTAGCAGAAATGTACAACACATTACATCTCTGACCACTTCCTGGCTTTAAACAAACTGTTTGGAAGGCTTAAAAAGAACTGCCTTAATAATTCAAACCAGACAAGTCAAATGTAATTGGCTATTTACTGTGAATACAATAGATTGGAAGGGATTTGGGGGAAAAATTACATGAAAACAGTTTTACAAACAGTATGCAGAAATTATTCTGTGTAAAGGCCTAGTCTGTAAGAATGGATGAATATACTTAAGTGGAAAGTGGGAAACAGACCCTGTAAAATGAAACCTCACATGAGTTCCTTACCCACAGTATTTTAAGCACTGTTTCTCCCCATTCATTCGCCAGGTCAAAGGAAATGTGCTTGTGAGCCAGAGGAACCTCACAGCACTCCTTCAGTGCTACACCAGCACTACAGAGCTGATCGAAGCTCCTTGGTGTAGGTACTAGAGCAGCACAGTGGTGAATCAGGGCTATTAAATTTTTATGTAGGGTTTACTGTTTATTTCTAGTTCAGATTAGTTGCAAGCTAAGCCACATATATACACACAAACACATACCAAAAAAAGAGAAGCCTGTTAAGTTTGAAGATTTCTAGAGAGATGAGGATGGAAGTTGCTGAACTAGTACCGTGAGATTTGTGAGCATTAATTTATAACAGACAGAATTAGAAGAAAAGGATTTCATTTTGTCACTTTCTATGATAGGAAAAAAGATATTATTTAGCTGACAAAGAACCTGTCTTCTGGATTTAGAAGATGACTATAATAGATGTCAGCCTGCTGGAGCAAGAAGTTCCTATTGGTTTAGAACAAGTTTTTTCTTGACATTTTCTTGAGTTACTTTTTTTCTTTTAGGGAAGTTTTCTTAAAAAGAACCGTCAGTTTACAGACACACATCTGAAATTTGAAAGCTTGTTGAAAGATCTGCAGTATGGCATAACTAATGTACTAAGGCTCCCTTGCATTTTCATAAAGAAAAGGGTACCAAATATTTTTCCTGTTTTATGCACATGGGCAGCAGCCAAATTTTAACCCACAGTTTTATCATCTTTTAAGCTGCTGCATTTGTACACAAGTAGCCCATTCAAATGCAGAGTGCATGTTTTACAGGTGAATCATAGACTCATAGAATCATTAAGGTTGGAAAAGACCTCTAAGATCATCAAGTCCAACCATCAACCCAACACCACCACGCCCACTAAACCATGTCCCTAAGCGCCTCA
>JAYKAV010002086.1:249130-282716 GCA_035582835.1 Phoebastria nigripes | reverse complement strand
AAGACTGAGGCAAAGAAGGCATTAAGTACCTCAGCCTTTTCCTCATCCTCGGTGACAACGTTCCCCCCGGCATCCAATAGAGGATGGAGATTCTCCTTGGCTCTCTTTTTGTCGTTAATGTATTTGTAAAAACATTTTTTGTTGTCTCTAATGACAGCGGCCAGATTGCGTTCTAGCTGGGCTTTTGCCTTTCTGGTTTCCTCTCTACATGACCTGACGAGATCCTTGTACTCTTCTTGAGTCTCCTGCCCCTTCTTCCACAAGTGGTAAACGCTCCTTTTTTTCCTGAGTCGCAGGAAGAGCTCCTGGTTCAGCCAGGCCGGTCGTCTTCCCCACCCGTTCTTCTTACAGCACATGGGGACAGCCTGCTCCTGCGCCTTCAAGACTTCCTTCTTGAAGAACGTCCAGCCTTCCTGGACCCCTTTGCCCTTCAGGACCGCCTGATGGCACTCTGCCTGCCTTGGATTTTCAAACTTTCTGCTAAAGAAACTGGGTTTAGCATCCAGCAACAGCAAAGAATCCCAGAATGCCCTAGAGTGCTTCCCGCAGAAGTCTGCAGGCCAGAACAACATCACAAGCGCTGCGTTTTGTGAGAATACAGTAAAACAAAAGTTCTAAATAAAACAAGAGAAACAAGGCAGAGACAAAACAAGTTTGAGAGACTCTAGATTAAAAAAGAAGATACTGACACAATGGACAACATTAAATTTTCACTTCACCCATTATATGTTATGTTATTTTCTTCAAACAGTCTTCTAGTTTTACTCTGAGAAGTTTTGAGCAAATACGTTGGTAACATCTAGTTTGCAAAAACAAAAGTCTAAACCTTAACTATGTGAGCTATCAGCCTTTTCCTAAATCACTGATTAACTACATCAGGAAGTTGTATTTGTGTTTTAAGGCCATAAATAATGATTTCCAAATTAGGAAAAACTAAACCTGATACCTGGAGGAGGTGCTTAGAATGACAGAGTTTCAAAGAACTGTAATTATGTGAGCCAAGAGGTGACAAACCAGTCTATTGGTTATGATGTTCCCAAGACAGAAAATAAAAGAGGAAGGGGTACTGGGACAATGGTAAATATCAAAGCCATAACGTGCAATAAACTATGGTGTCAGCTGTATAGCTGACTATATAGTTATAGGAATATTTGCCAGTAATGTAGACCAGCAAACTCCGTTCTCAGAAATACTCATGCCATATCACTTCAGTAACTTGAAAAATGAATCAAATATAGCTAGACCTTACCACAGGACACAGTTCAAGCTTTTACCACACCTGTTACCTAGTATTTGGCTTCAGCTGTGTGTTTCAGAATATAAAAAAATTTAAAAGCACACGTGGGGAGTTATTTTCATGTTTCTTAAATTTGAAAGTAACATAAATTAAGATTCTAGTTGCTGCAACAAGGTGTAAATTTAAGTATGTTAAGAGTACATATTGCAAGGAAGCACACTTTTTAAATCCTCTGCATATTTTTAATCTTTTTTTAAAGAAAAAAAAGATTAAAAAAATAAAAGCAAGAGATAAGAAAGTGAAAGGAACAGATGACAAAATGGGTTTGGGACTATAAAGTAAGTTCTGCTGAAGCTCATGGAAATATACTGGGGAACTGCAGATAAACATTTGGCAGCCTGCTAGCAGAAATTCTGCCTGCTACTGCATTTACTGTATTAACAAGAAAGAGCCACAAAGGAATTCTCAGGTTTTAGACTACCATCTCAGCAGCAGTAGGAGTATGTAAGCCATGATTTTACCTTTCATGCTCAACTAAGAAATCCAAGAATTAACTCTACTAAACATGCTCATGGTTTTGCAAATCTCTGTCTGACTGGATCAGCGATCCCCTGCAGCACCCTGTATTGCCCTGGGATTGGGTAAAGGCAGGAAGGGGAAGGAGATCTAGTTAGTCTTTTTATTCTACATCCAGTTAGCTTTTTTTTATTTTACCTATGGGTGAATAGAAAGAAAAGAATAAGTACATATAATGTTAAAAGAATCCCAAATCATTGTAGTATTAGTATTTCAGTTATTTTATATCGGCATATCAGCATGCTACATTTCTCTTCGTCTTCACCTCAAGATACTCTCAGGGCTTATTCTGTGTTAAGTAACTTAATTGAAAAACCTTCAAAGTAGAATTGTCTATAAAAAACCGTAACTTACCAAATCTCACTGAAGTGAAGGAAAGGGGAAAATACAGACCTCAAGTCATTACTAGACAGTTATTCCTCTTCTCTCTTTTTTCCCCGCTCTCCCCTTTTTTTTTCCTTCTTTCTTGCTAGAAAGCAAGAAACATGCACCTCTGCTATGACCAGTGCACTTTCTTTCATTATTCAAGTGTTGCTCCCAAGGGAGCAGCTCAGTGGCTCTCCAGTGAGTGTTCAACCTGTAGTTAAGCAGCAGCGAGCAACACACTGCTGCTCTGCCATGTTTTCCACTTGGACCTGCAGGGACACATTCATCACTGCATAGATGGATGTGGCTTTCGCTGGAATCGCTCATGTTTCATCTTGGTAATTTCATTTCATTAGCTTCCATTTCCAAAGCGCATACATTTTTTCCCATTGTACAGATGTTCATGCTGACATAGGCAATACATCACTCTAAGTTTAACACTGCTCCATTGTTTCTGCCAACAAGCCCTCCTATGGGCTAATGAAACCTTATGAAAYCACTTGTGTATATAGCTAGAACTTATAGCTTAGGTTTCAAAAGCATAGAGAGAAGTCGTCTAAGAAAAATGTATTTAATAAAATCTGCCTTTCTTGTGCACTCCAAAAATGTGGGTAATTAGCCTGAATGGGAGTTATAAACCAACCACACTTCAGGTGCATGAAATCATTGGACTCCCATTTTAACCCTAAATTTCATATGCTAGTGCCCAGAAAAACAATGAATAAACTGTGCTTTCCTTTGAAGAAGCTATTTCTGAGCCCACTTGTGACTTCCCAGTGAGAAGCTCTGGAATTTGTTTGTGCTTTTATTCCAGGGCTGGCCCATTACTCCTGTCTGGTACCAAGATGCAAACATGGGTCTGCAACTCAGAGTTCCCAACCAAGGGAGGGGCAATCTGTGGACTCCCACAGAGAGGGACTTAACTCACAGCCTACAGCACTAAAGCTCCATATAGCGCTGTCCCTCTGATGCACCAGATGCTCTTTCTCTCCTCAAAATATAACAGCAATTTAGAAGAAAAATACAGACATACAAGCAGACACATTCAGGCAGTCATATTCACACATTCAAATAAGCCCTGTGGGTATCTGTGCTGGAAGCAAACCAAGGACAGATTTATTCTTCCAGTTTTGCCCATTAGATTTTGATTCCAATATTTTCTTCGCCAGAAATGCCAATGCCCCTACTGCCTTCACTCAAGAGTAAATGCAGCAACATCACGAGTGTCCAGCAACAGAGCAGCCTCGTGTTTATATGCATTATGTGAATAAATTTGCTGAGATTCCCATGTTTATAGGATTGCATATGTGCATGTATCTGACCACACACTTCCCTCACAAACTTGGTCAGACCAGAAGAGGAAAGGGATTGTAAAAGCTACTGCTACACTGCTGCTTCAGCACTGCATCTCGTCAGCAGTCGTGCACTGCTGAGGAGGACTTCTACAACAGAGCATTCCACCAGCTTCCCACCTCCAACCTTCCAAACACCAGTGAGGTCACCCTGAAGGCTTGGGTGGGTTCCCTTATAGCTGATACGACCATATCAGATGATCACAGATCAGGAAAACATAGCTAATTTGTAGTACACAGCTGTCTGATTAAACTTTTGCTATGAAATGACTAAAATAATCTGTCCATACTTTCATTTTTATCAGAAGTACATTACATTTTAGAATTTGTGAAGTTACCTAGCTTCATAATCACACAGATAGCCTTACTTTTTTCTTTTTTCATTTATATAATTATCCTCTGGCCCTTTTCATCTCTGGCACAATGACAAAATAGCAATCCTTTTATATTAAGAGGTTATTTATTGAAGCAAAACACACCTGAATAGCTTAAATCAGATTAGGAGAGGAAACACAATCTCATGGCCAAAGCATCTGGTGGAGCGTCTGGAGATGTGCATCATTTTTTGGCTCTGCCGCAGGGGACGCATGACAGCGGGCAGCTGATGCTCTCCGAGAAGCTGGCTCCAGCACACCCCCCAGCGCGCCCCACTCACGGCACGYGCAGATGGCTTCCCTGTTCGCTCATGCCGCTCTCTGTACATCAGTGCGGCTCCTACAGAGGTGTGCATCGCCATCCACGCTGCTCACAGCCTCGCCAGTCCCGGGCTGGCTGAGGCCATGGGACCGTCTGACTATACAGAACTGCTCAAAGGAAAAAAAATTGGGGTTTGATCCCTAAGCCTTTGCCTTTAGCTGACATCAGGGAAATACTGATGTGAGCATGCTGCTGGGCTCACCCATGATCAAATTCCACTCTTGCTACTGGAATCGTACCACTAATTAATTCGATACATATTTCATATTTTCTATGTGTATGTGGCATTTGGAAACAGGCTGTTTTGGTCCCTGACTGACTTCCTGAGCTGAAATTCCTCATGCATTGCCCACAGAGGGCTGGAGCAATTCCAAATGACCACCATTACCAGCACATCCACTAAGTGCAGAGAGCAGGACGCCCAGGGAGCTAGGGCAGGCAAGACCGTGAGGACCCTCAAAGACAGCCCCTAATTAACTCCCCAGGACTAACTGACTCTCCTTACAGAGAGTAAACAGAAGCCTAAATTCACCCTCACAATGACCTGGATTTCAATAAAATTCCAAGTAATATATTTTCCTTTCACAGGGAGCTCTTCTTGTGCTACTGGGAATAGTTCTGGATAGTCAGACTAGCTGGATCATAAAAAGTAAACTCTAAAAAGTGAACTGAAAAAAGACCTGAAAAAAGTCATGAGTCAGCTCCACCACAACTACTTTAAAAATGTTGATAAAAGTACTAGATTTTGCATTCTTTTTTACCCAAGTCTGACATTTGAGTCCTTATAGACCATCCCTTTAAGCTGTTCTCCTCAACAATAAAGGTAACTTACTTTGCAGAAGAAAGCTGACGTGACCTTACGGCTCTAGGGCCTGGCATTTTAATCCAGCACCAGGCAGCGAGGCCGGGCTGTGAGGGGCCGCACACCGCCCAGGGCCAGTCCGAACCGGTTCTGGCCAGCTCCCACACAGCGCCCTTCCCGCCAAAACCCACCGGTCACAGCCCCCCCGCACTGCCCACCACAGGGGGCTGGAGACGGAGGCCAGAAGTTTGTGTCATCAGGAGTTTGTGTTAATTGGCAATAAGGAATAACTGGCCAAGCGGAGACGTTTTGCCCCATGACGACGCAGAACAAACAGTACTTCCCCCTCACACAGCTAGCGCTGCTGCTTGAAGGCAGGCCCATCGTCGTGCTCGGAGCAAACACAACCGGCCGTGAAGAGAGGCTACGCACGCCTTTCTCACATCCAGGTTTCCCAGACAGGCAACAACAAAATTAAAGCCTTCTGGAAGCACAAAGCCTCTCAGCACTGACTATATGTCGCGTGCATAATCCAGCCCGTGGTGCCTCAGTGCAGTAACTAGGAATGCTGCAAGGAGTACTTCAGGAGAGGTATAAAATAAAATGTACCAGGGGGGAGAGGAGGAATTTAGCTTTGTGCAGCTAATTCTCGTGGCCTCACCTCCAGACAACACTGCTGCCACGGACTCCTCTGCCCTCTCCTCCCAAACTGATCCGCAGTCTACAGTCACTACGGAGCAGTTCACTTCTTAGGGCAAGCGAAACGGCACAGCTGCACTCACGCATCCTTCATCTCCTCCCGTGTTTCCAGTGGATCAAAGAGAAAACCTGTGTATCGCAGCATCAGAAACTAGGCAAGTATTTGAAAGGAAAGCACACTACAAAATATAAGCAAAAGACTTATATTTATGTTTGCATGTTTAAATGTCTCCGTTTATATTTTATCTGTTTACGTATGGTTTGGATGTTTACATATTTGTATGTCTGTATTTATATTTATGTATGTATGTGTTTATATTTATATACTTGTCTATTGTATATTTATACTTACATATTAAAATATAAATATTTTAAGGAATTCACATTGTAACTAGAGAAACATTGGAAAGAACAAAAATTCTTTTTGTAACTGAATATGTCCAATATTTGTTGCTTAAGAATTAAAAGACATGGATAACTTTATATTCCTTTTCATATTAAAAAATGTTATTTTTCTTAAGTTCTAGAATTTCTTTGCTGTGTATCCTCTATACATAACTCCAAGTGACAGTAATGGGAATTATATGAGCCCTTTTTAAAGAACAGAATGAAACTTTTAGCTGTAAAACCTTCAGGTTTATTTGGTGGGTTTTACCCCCTGGTGATGCCTGAAGATAACAGCTCTCACATCAAAAAGGAGATCTATATTTTACAAAATGCAGAGAAAGAAAAGTCGGCTGCCACGTGAGGCAATAATCTTTTCGTATTAAAGGTCAAACTTCAGCCGGTGTAAGCCAGGTTAGTCCTTAGACTGGGACAGAGTTACTCCAGTTCATAGCAGCTGGGGATTTGGCTACTTGTGTTGAGGTCCACCATTCTACCTTAAGCTCTACAAACTGTTTTGTGGTGTATCGATCACATTCAGGGCAAAATACATGATGCAGCGTAGTAGCATTGCACTGTATTACACAAAGGATTCCTGAAAACTACTGTGGCTTCTTCCTGTCTACTTCCAAGCTACTGAGTATCTTCTTATTTGCATACAGAAAGATTGGGAAAATTATGGTAAGATAATACAGGCTTCAACATAACTACCTTTTAATTGTTACAGCAGACAAGGATATTTTAATGTGAGAAACATGAGGCCAATTCAATATGCAATTTGCTTGTCATCTATTTAAATTATATTAAAAATGTATGTCACGATCAACAGCCATCAGTAGAGATGTGATCTTAGAAATGTTGCAGCATGTCCTCAGCTTTCCTCTTCTGAGTGGCACTGTCAGGTCTTGCTGTCTCTCTTCCAGGCTGGCTACCTAAGGCGAGCTGTTACAGGAGTGAGATGTACAGTGTGGTCAATTCAACCCACTGAACAAGAAGTCACCTCCAACACAGACAGTAAAGAGATTTTCCACATACCGTGGTATACTCCAAATTTCTAAAGGAGATACTGAGTATTATATCAACCCTGCACAGTCCATTTTTACTCACTGATGCAAAATACCAACTGAACGTTAGTCACTGCCTAAGGCTATGCATCTCTGCATCACTGCTTCTGCTCATCAGCTTCACTCAGTCACTCCTCCGACACGGAATAATGGCAAGTTCATTCTGTAAGTGCTCATCTTTGTTTTCTCCTTTCTCCTTCCATCCCAGCAACAGATCACAAAACTGAAAAACTGCAAATATTTTTTCTTTACTACAAAAGCATTGGCCAATATTCTCCAACTGGCAATAAAAAAAAAAGTAACTTTTTTTTTTTTTAATTCCAGCAGTCAGTCAAAAAAAGATCGGGCTCAATGTTAAATATTAATGATTCATTTTGTTTCCATTACAGGACAGCTAAAAGGCAGCAGTTCAAGACTGTTTAAGAGCCCTCCATAACTTTAAACACGCTAAGGCTGTGCATGTGTATCTGTCACAAGTGATTTTGCTCCAACTTACTGACATTCTCCTTATGTATATCACAAGGCACCAACCAGAATTTTTGGGTCAGATCCAAAAAAAGGATTACTTTACTCTCCCAGATGCACATGGTTTCTAATGTTATTTAACATTCACGGCTGCTAGCAATAATTAAACACTCAGTGGATCTGTAAAGGATGTTCCTGGTACTGAAAGAGGAGGACAGGGCATGAAAAAGAGACGGAGAAAGGGACAGGTGACCAGCTTGGGGCTGGCTGTCCTCAGTCAGTCTGAAGAACCAGGACTTCTTCGAAAGAGCCCCCCTCAGCTTCCCATCTCAAGCACGTTTAGTAGAGAGTGSATTGCCGGCAGCCTCCACGGCACGCAGCACTGACCCGCACGCCTCAGCTGCTGATGCACGCCAGCGAGCTCTCCAGGCCCCGCGGAGAAGGGCTGCGCGTGCCAGCGCCTGTCTGGCACTGCGGGGCTGCCAGCAATCCAGGGCGGCTGGCACGGGTGCCGTCTTGGAGCGACCTAAGGCAGCTCCAGATCATCCCCTTCCTTGTGCCACTTCACATTCTCTCTCTGCAGCGTGAAGACATTCCTACGCTACATTCTTAAACACAGATTTGTTTACGGTGAGTTAACTTGTGCTACCTAGTACCTGTAGAAATACTACTGCAGAAAGGACTGCTGCGGGACCCCCGAGGTTTGTGGTTTACCCCCTGTCTGGCAGAAAAAGAAACAGACTGCAACCCAGAAACAAAACCAGAGGAGTCCAACCTGTTCCTGAGGAGGAACCAGCATTTCTGAGAAGAAATCAAAATGCAGAAGTTACAGGTCTGAAGAACACCTGCCCTTCTCCTCCCGGCAGACAGCGGAGTGGTGCTGAGCACACGCTTTGTGAGCACATGCTGAGCCAGGAGGAGGTGGACGCAGAGCACTAGTAAAATGATGCTATTAAACGTACATGTAAGTGACCTCATTGGAGAGACAACTCACGGGCCTTGAGCAACTTTTTTGTTTCCTTTCTGCCACACAGTTTTGCGTAATTGCCTTTTCCTTTGCTGTTATCACAGCAACATCACTTTTAAATCACTGTCCAATAAATAAGGCAAGTCACTTCATTAGCAGAATCCAAAGGAAGGCAGACTTTCTGAATGTTTGAAAATCATTAACACAACAGCATAAAAGATCACAAACAAATCTGAATTTTAGAGGCACTAGGAAGTTTGGAATAGAAATTTGGTCTTTTAGATGAAAGATGTCACATGGATATCACAACTCTTTTTTTTTTTTTTTTTTTTTTGCTTTTTCAAAACTTCACAGCTGGGCCTTCTATCAGAGGACATCCAGGAATGATTTAACCACTTACCAGTTCATCCTCACACCTCAGAGAGTGCCTAGCACAAAAACAGTGAGTATCCCAGATTTGTTTGATAAATCAGAATTCCACTTAAAACTTAGTTCACATTGTCAGCTTGATTAATATTTATTTCAGCAGAGCTGAATAGCAAAACTTGATGCAAAGGATAAAAAGATTAAAATAAGCCAGACAAAATGTCCATATATATTATATTTAACCAAAATATTTATCCTTAATTATTCCAATTAATCATCTCTGGGGATCTGGAAACCAAGGGCCCAGCCCTTCCCCCAGGGCTATATAACTTGTAGGAGCATTCTAAGGTTAGCTTCTCTTTGGGCAAAGGAATAAATAAATAATTAATACTTTCTTTTCTCTCTTACTTTGCTTCCTCTAGGAATCTCTTCCCTCTTTTATCTTACAGAAATGCCTGCAATGAGCTTTCATTTCCAAACATGATGGCAATAAGAGACTGGTTTTCTCTCATGTGCTGTCTGAGATTGAGTTTCTTCCCCTCTTCCTTTGTTCACAGCTGCACAGTTACAAAACGCAAAGGTAAGAAGAACACATTTCCCTTTCCCTGGAGCTTCTCTGAGATTACATTCCTATCATAGTCTTTAATTAGCAAACTTCTCTGTAGCTTAAACGGTGTTCTTGCTCCACTCAGCACTGCAAGGCTCTCAGAGCACTGCAGAAATATGCCATGAGAAGAACCCCTGAACGCACAATTTAATAAACTAATCTCTAGTCCTTCAAAGACATCATCCGTGATGATCAGCAGATGACAGCTCTGGAATTCAGAGTGACTTCTCTACCTCCACATTCCCTGCACTAGCCCCTACACCACCAGCTTTTGTCACTTCAGTGGTTCATTCTGCCACAAAACGTCTGTTGAGAAACATCCCTCTTTTGGAGGCATGCCATTTATCAAGCCTGCACTGTGGTGGCACCTATGGCCTTTGGCAAACTGAGAGCAGAGGCTCAGCACTGCAAGTCTTTCCATCCCAAGGCTGCAGCGGAAAGCTGATGTGTAATGAGCCACCAGCCTGCACAGCCCACATTCACCCCCAGACCTTTTCCTTGCTACCCAGAACAAGCCACACTGCAGCTCTCACAGCAGCATTCAGACGCAGCAATATCCGTGTGCAAAATGGAAGAGTCTACTGATACATAACTGTAAGGCAACTATAAAGCATTCTCCACCACTGAAAACAGAAGGACCTCCATGCGTCTGCATTTTCTGAGGCTGTCATAGGGCTGGCAGATTTCTGCCACTCAGCTCAGAGGAGGCAGAGGATAGCTTTGCTTAACTCCTACTTCAGATTAATTCCCAAGTAACGCAGTTCTTGGCTATGGTAGTCTCCAACTGCTTGAAAGACTTTTTGAACAAGAGCGGTTGGTGTAAGAGAGGAGTCCAAAATTAAATTATTCCAGTGGACCAATCCAGAGCGTCATCTTTACATCATTTTTCTTCTGAGTTTCACCAGAGGTCTGAAGAAAGGTAGAAAATCTTGCCTTGGTGAATCAAGAACACCTCAGCACAGTCCAGCATTAGCTGGAAGACATTTTCATAGTCTCTAAACAGCAGTGGGGATTTCTCTTCCTTTCTTGAAATAGATTTTCTTATTTTGCAAATCTGGCAATGGCTCAGTGGATAAGAGAGAGAGCCATAAACAGCTGAGAAAGTATGAATTTCCCTACAGTACAAGGCCAGCATATACAAACAGCCAAAAAAGCCATTTTATTACCCAGTAGTTCATATTCAGAAAAATTATATTTTATGGTAATATTTTCCTGACAAATAAACTACCAACTAAAAATATTAAGAATCAAATGGCCGCTCAATAGCTATTACCCCTTCCTTTACTGCTGAGTTTTGATGAATTATTTTTCTTGTAAATAAGCAAACAGAATGACACTGCCTGTCTAAATTTGTAAATAACATTACATTTTTTCATATGTTGCCATGAGATATTGTCCCCTTTTACTACTCGTATGTATATCCCGCAAGTGATCTGTGGTGTGTTAAATCATCCCAAGAAAAGCAGCCTTCTGCAGTGAAATCTAAGCCTCAGCAATGAGCGATGGCCRTGCAGCAGGTGAGCAGACAGCCCGAGTCTGGGGTGGTTTCCAGCACGTCTGACAAAAGCCATTCTGGCTGTCATTATACACTAGATAAGTGCAGTTTTCCACATATCGCAGGAATTAGCTTGCGTTCTAAATAGGATTCAAAAGTGGTCAGGCCAAACAGCTGTCCTGCTGCTCACTGCCAATATTTTAGGAAGAAATCTAGAAGTAAAATAAACTGATCACTTATGGGAGCAGTGAATATATTGATGCCTCTGTAGGCCGTTCTAGCATTGGCTTAACGAGAATTTACAGGAACCTCTGGGGGCTTATTTCAGCAAGAACCACCAGGACGGCACAGGCCAACCTCTGCACATTTCTACTTTATATTGGGCCTTCTTTTCTAAAAGCAGTGTCTTTAGAGGTTTTGTCTGTATATATCTGGAGCCTTTGACTTGTATTCTAAGACTATTGATAAGTTGGTCACAGCTATAATTACAATAACCTCTTTTGTGACGTATTGCACATCCTTGGCAGGGAGAATTAGAATGGACCAGGCAGCTGCTGTACCAAGTGATTAATAGAGAAAATGAGATAATCTGAACAGTTACAGGCCTGTCAGCCTGACACTGATCCTGCACAATGTAATGGAATAAGCAATACACAACATTATTTATAAAGAATTACAGCAGCTTAATAAAATTAATGCCAGTACACATGCGTAAAAAAATGCAGTGTCAAACAAGCCTAACAAATTTCTTCTGATGGGATTACAGGTATGGGGGACAACAGTACCAGTGGTAAAGCAACATAATTCAGCAGGCATTGGATTTACTACTGTACAACTTTTGACTGAGAAATCAGAATGTTATAAATCAGCATATTACACTAAATAGACTTGAAACGCACAAAAGAAAAATTTAGAAAAGAAGCTTAATTGTAAACAAGGAACCACAACAGAAGGAGTGCGTTTTTAATCCAGGTCCCAGTTTTGGGCTTTTGTTACTTTACCTCTTCTCCAGTGACTTAAGACGACATGAAATCATTTCTGTGCAAGTGAATTAAAAACAGCTGAGCTGAAAACAACTGAGAGAGCAGGCAACAGCCCTCGGTTGGACAAGAGGGAACAAGCAAGCAAACAACGTACGTTACAAACACAGCCAAACACTGTCCTATCAGTGGGCAAGAAATACCAGTATCCAACTGGACCTGGCAGAGTAAAGGATGGGAAGCAGTGAGAAGGCACCGCGGACTACACAGAACTGCTAGGTACAGTGCAAGCAACGAGAGGGAACGGGCTAAGGTAGTCAAAGACATCAGAGAAAGCCAAAGGGAGGAGTCCCAGCTGCTGCCTGGACCACTGTGTTGCAGTACAATTCTGGGACAGCAGGAAGCAATATTTGTTTGGGGTATTATAACATTTGGAATAAAGATAGAATATAAAATTAAGAGTAAAACCATCAGCCTGTTCTGTCTGCACTCCCTGCAGCTGATACATCTTCTGCAGGAAGAGGCTGCTCTCRTGAACCAGACTGTGCAGGGTATGTCAATGAGACCTGCACTCCAAAGCACCAGCCGCAACAGCAATGTTCTTCTGAATTAGGATAAGATCCAAATATCCGTTTTCCACAGCTCAGTTCTTGTAGAAGCTAATTTCTTCCTAATAAAGCTGCAAGAGATTAAACCTCAAATGTGAAATGTTAGCAGAAAAAGAAATGTTCAAAGGGCAGGGACTAAAAGAAGGCCATCCAAGTCCATCAATTCACACTAGATGCTGGATAAGTCAATTAAAAGCAGTGAAAAATGCTCAGATGTGCTGAACAGGGCTATAGGTTTTTCATTAATTGTGACTACACGGAGGATAAGACACATCCACTTAGCTGGAGAGGAAAATGAATAAGAATATTCAAAGAAGCTTCAATATCACCCCCAGGCTGATTATCACAGTCTTTCCCCTGAAGAGTTTCCCTTTCAGCATGCTTTTTGTCCAGAAGGATGAAGGACRCAGTTATTGATGTCTTCCCTTCTATAATTCTCTTTAACTACATGTATTTTCCTTTCACAGAGCCAGAGGAGATGCTGACACATCTCCAACCTTTTTCTTAGAGGTTCATCAGCTAAAATAAATCCTACATACGTGAATAGGAAGTTTAATTAATTCACACTCCTATGATTAACAAATGTAACAAGTTAAAGTAAAAACATTTAACTCGTAAGACTTAATAACACGCTTTTTATGGTGATTTCACTTTTCCTACAAGAACGTTTCCTTCTACCAAAACTGGGAAGTATATTTTTAAAAACTGTGAAACTGGAAGTAATGTTGTAAATTATCAAAATCAACAAAGCCTTTCAGGGACAATTGCAATGGCTGAGGATTACTTTTAAAGTTGTTTAAACGCTTACATTAACAAATGTTTAAGTTCATAAGAAGTCATTATGAAGAACATTACAGGTATCTTTATTCCAATAATAAACTATATTAGTCCACAAGCTGGCATTTCAAGTGTGCTTAAATATTATAATGTTAATTTTGGATCACTCCTCCCCCTACCCTCTTGACTGCTGAGTTGCAGGTACAACAGTCATTTTTGGGGTGAAAGGTCTCAGAATATGTAAAATGACTGGCCTTAGGTTTAATCTTACCCTTACAGCATCATCCACTTAGAAGGACTAATAAAACTCTCATTCAACTATCAAGCGCAAAGAAACATATGCTCAACTTACAATAAACGAAGGTCATTCTGACCAAACTGGAAAGGCTCCAGCTGGTGGAAAGAATGCCAAATAATTTTATAGGAAAGCGCCTGCTAATGCCAATGTATACTCAAAAAAAAAAAAAAMCACAAAAAACCAACCAAAAACCAACTGCTGAAGGCACACAGGCTCCGATTTCTAAAATATTTAGTCATTGCACTCCTAGTTTTGAAATAAGCTCTGACTTATGCAAGAGCTGAAGGCATGCTTTTGAAAAGCACGTCTTAATGCTTCTCCACCACCAACTCAGACAAGACAGACAAGAGTGCCAGCCTAAGATGAGTTATATAAATGAGCATGTTATCAGGATGAAGAACAGTGGAATGCAGGTCTGAATTGCTAATCAAGATATGAATACAACATTTAAAAAAACTGAAAAGATTTAACTATCATCTATTAAAATTTATTGGCAAAACTTCAAGGGTTTCCCACAACTGTCGCGTTTCTCATGGCTCATAGCGCTTCCCCGTTGAAGAAGGAAGAGATAAAAGGTCAGGGAAATGTATATGACTGTGCAACGGTGTAGGCAAGACGACAACTGTCACTCCGTGGCTGTATTCCACAAGAGCTGACAGAACATGCCAGCTTTGCCTTATCTTTCTTTTCGCTGAAGAGGAGCAAGAACAGACATTGCCTACCTGGAGCATGGTCCTGCATCACAGGCATTAACCAACCAAGCAAGCAGCTATCCTTCCAGATCACTCTGCCCACATCGCATGGAAACCTTCACAATCCATATAGGTGAAATCAGGCTGTGATGTTTACCTTTTATGTTTTAACGCTGCTATAACCTACAGTGAAATACCAAGGTGAGGTCCCCTAATGGCCTTAAATGCCATTAATGTCTAAACTAACGTTATTTTTTAAGATCTCAGTGTTTCTGAAGAAAGATGCATTTTTATTCTCACAGTAAAATGAGACAGCTAGCTGAGGGTAAACATGTCAGAGGATTCTTCGAAGAACTTTACAGGCATTAGTGATGACATCACTGATGATGTTAATTTTAAAATCTGTATTTGTCCAAATGGAAAAAGACAAATTTGTTTTAAATGAAAGTTCCTCTTTAGGATTTTCAAGGGTTATTATCTACAAGGCTAAGTATATAGAGAAGACTGTCTACAAATAAATAATATATACACATAGGCAATAAAGTATTTATTAATAAAAATGTATAATTCCCCTAACACAAACAAATTTGGGCTAATGCAGAATAGTGATCATATTGTGTAAAATATGCAGTCACAAGCTGCAGTCACAAAGTTGATAACCTCTGTGAGAGGGCTATAAACTGCAATGAAAACAAAAACTGCTACTTTACATTAAGTTCAAAGGAAGTAATTTGATTGTTAGATACATGGCTTCACAGGAAACAGGGAATATACAACACGGAGGAAAAATACCAATATTTGTCCTCTGCCACGGTCCCTCCCACCATTTTCTTTATAGAATGCTGCATCAATTGAACAGAAGAAGCAGGAAGAAAAAAAAAAAAAACAACACAAAAAACCCACTGGTGTAAAAATTGAAATATTTGTACTGGATCCAATGCACTGGCAGCTTGCAAACCGAGCACGGATCTTCGACAGGCTATGGGATTCCTGGGCTTTACAGTCTGCCTGCTGTTCCCAGTCAGGAAAATCTTCTGAAACCACTAAAATAATCTATCAAAGACTGGCAAACGATAACAATGAATGATCACATCACAATGCCTGCTTCCTTGGCCTAGAGATGCCACTTTTATTTAATCATTTTCTTAAGTTACTTATTACCTCATCCGTAAGTCTCCACTGCTCCAGGACCCTGACTGGGGCTGGTCTAGGCACTGTCCCAGGTGAAATGAAGCTCCAAATTAGAGCAGCGTGAACCTTGGTTGGGCCTGAGCTGTTACTATGCCTGAAGAGGGGTCTGGCTCAAATAATCAGTGAACAATCTGGCTCATAATTAGTATTAAAAGGGAAATCAAAAGAAGGAGACAGGTCACCTTATGTAGACAGGCTCATGGCCACCAAGCCATAAACATTTATCGTCTCACACAGAGGACCCACATTTGTCACTGAAAGGGAGGAGCGATGACAGCTAGGACACAGCATGTTAAGGTATGCAATGGAGTAGACATCTATTTTCCAGGCATGGTCTTATAGCCAGAGACTACTCAAACCGAGGACAGATACCACAGCTGATTCCCAATTCTTATGGACAGTGTCTAATCCAAGCATTTCTGTGTAAATGGGTGCTTTTAATTTTCAGCTTCTAAGGATGCCATACAGTAAAATGGTGAGATTATTACCAACTTATATGAACATTTACCTGTCTAAAATTAAGGTTTTTTGAACTTTGACATATGTTTTAAGACACTTCTTCATAATGGCAGATTTAGCAAGTACGTCTTTTGGTACGTAAGGCAATGTCGTTGTTCCAGGGTATTACAAAACTATTATGCCTAATTCCGTAACTCCCTGTGGGTCATACTCTAAGAATCTAATTAGGGTATACAGTGCTAACAATAACTAATGTTATTTTTGTTTGGGTGGGAAATGTTAATTGCTTTCAATCTTTTTTCTTTTTTTTAATTTTAGATTTTTCCTTTGAAAAGTCACAAAAAAACCCCACTTGTTACACAGACTTTGGAGTTTCAGAGACAGGAACTGTGACACTGGCTGTGAGACTGAGCATAGCTAAAGCAAGACCACTGGAACTAGTTTATTAAAGCTAAGGTCCTTACCACTACATTTCAGATGATTTTGCTGCTAATCTTTCAGCAAGAGATACAGTTAAAATGCTTTTCACTCTCACATTTAAAAAAAAAAAAAAAAAAAAAAAATTGAAAATACTGAAAGAAAACAAATTCTTCTTCAGACACACCATGGAAGATACTCACCAAAAGTGAGTATTTCAGGTTACAAGTTAAGAAAACAAGCAATTACAATGCACTCTTTCCCAGTTTTACCTGACACAGCAGTGCCAGTCAATTATTACTGATACCGACCTGCTACAGACACATCGCAGTAAACCCAAACGCAGCCCTACAGCCCTATTAGCTAGATCCCAGCCTATCTGCCACACGGATGAGGCATGCCTCTGTCTGGCTCTTCTCCCAACCTCCACAACACGCCTTTGCCAACCATATTCTGCAAGGAGAATGGGAAAAGCCAAGCTGACATTCATAGTATATAAACAAAAAACAGGGACAGAAAGGTGTCCTGCAGCCCAGCCCATATTTATGGATATATTATGGATCAGCCACATTATGGATCAACCATATTAATGCCACTTCCAACAAAAATGTTTAACATTGCCACAAAGCCCTTTATAGTTTAAGATGATAGCCGAAAACATCTTTACTTTAATGTACTTAAAGATCTCAGCCAGTATTTTTTCTTCTATGAAAATCTAGTTATGCCAACAAAAACTTGCAAGCCTGCATGCTAAATAGCAGCCAGCAGTCACGTAAACTTGTCTTGAAGCTACGCTCAAAAGCAAGCTATGGGAAGGCCATGGACTGAGCACATGGCACTCGAGCAGCAATGTGCTATGGGACGATGCTTGGGGACATTTTACTATCTACATTTAATTGGCCTGTGACACTATTTTGATCAGTTCTGGTCAGTGCTTGCAAATAACTCTGTATTTGGTGCATAAAATGACTCCTGTTGCTATTTAAAGACCACACAAAAAAAATCCAATGACGAAGATACCAGTAAGCATTAACAAACAAGCTAATCCATGCAAACCTAATGCAAAGACAGTGGGTGAGTACTTTACGTAACTTGAACAGTGCGGAAACTCTTTGCAGTCACCATGGGTGCAGACTCTTCCCACCTGAAGGGATGCTTGCCAGGGAGCTCTATCCCAGCAGCAGAGCTGGCCTGCCTCTGCGGCCATCTGCCCCTGGTTTCCTTGCCTCTCCAGAACGAGTGCAATCGGGTTTGGGGGGGTTTTTTTCCCCCCTTTTACTGTCATTTTTGCTGAAGATCAATATAATCTAGCTGATCTCTGGTTAAGAAAACACAACCTTCCCTTTCACCACACACAACTTGCAAACCAGACTGGATTCTCCTGTAACAGGCACTTGATTTAAGCACACTGAGCTGTTCTAACTGGTGTTTCCAAACAAAATTTTGCAGCAAAAAATGAAATATTATCAGGGCATGACACTGTGCAGAATAGTTTCTGAAACTGTGAAAGGCATCTCAGAATGATCTCTTACCAGTATTTTTATACTCTCATTACACTATGCACTATTTCAAGTACAAATACCGGCTTTGTTAAAAAACTGTATTTAGCTCTGTGCAGAATAAGACCTCTGATAAAGCTGTGCTAAATACATAAGTTTTGGCAGCCTGATTCATATCTCATGCAAGTTAATGCAAGTTTTAATGATCTCAGGGAACCTTGGGATCAGGATCCAGTTTGTGTTCGTGATTCTGAAAGCATGAAGTGACTCATAATTTCCTATCTTTTCCTCAATGGTTTTAGAAAAAGAATTAAGTTATTTGGGAAGTTCTTTTACAACCTTCAGAGAATCGAGACATCATACGCACTTGCAAAAACAAAACAAAAAGCCCAGAAAACCAGCAATAACAAAATGGAAGACATTATTTATCTTGTATTAACATACTGCACACAGCTAATAAAAACTTGACAGAGCAACTGGTGAGGAGAAAGTCACCTGTGCATACTTCACATAGCACATCTCAATGCCTTAAATGACTCTTGATCTTCAAAGCTTTACAATGGTTTGGGGCACTGTATTTATTCCACTGCCTCTATGTTACAGGCACTGCTACAGACACCAGCTCAGATTAAATCACACAGGACCGCTGTCTGTCCTGTAGTGCTGGGCCATTCGTGTGCCTGCATAATAGCCTGAACGTCTGTGAGATTTGTGTTCCAGTCTTGTCACCATACGTGAGACACCAAGTTTGCTCAAGCTAATAAAGGACGGACTATAAAACATCTAGACCTGCAGGTCCTCTTCTGGTGCTTCTCAGAGCCGAACCTCTGGCTGATCCTGGGACTTTCACCATGAGGTCTGCTCCTAAGACCTGAATCCTCAAGTTTATTACATGCGAAAGCAGAGAATTCAGTTCCGCTTTCTGTGCCACGTCAAGCGAGCGACTCCTGGCTTACGTTACCGTCAAGGAAAGCAGAGCAGGCTCCTCATTCTGTGCACTCACGGGCTGCCTGCACATTGCTTTGCACTCACTGGGGGTTCCCATGCACCCCCTTCATCGTGAGTTACAGAGCTGCAATTAAGTGGTAACTCCAAAGAAATAATTGGATTTACACTAGGGAAAGGGAAAGGAGAGACACAGCGGTTCCTAGATGCAATGAATCCAGCAACGTTCAGTACAAAATATAAAGATAAATATATTCAATAATATGCCCTTACAATACAGAGTCTGTAGAAGACATTTCAGCAACTTAACTGAGCCCCCTATATAATTCCATTAATGTTGTGCAGTATAAACCACGGCTGAAGCTGGCTTTCTATCCATTACACTTCATTAAATATACCTTGTTACAGGACTCAAATACAACAAAAATACAACTCAAATACAACTACTACAAATAAACATGGCTTTTGCTCATCTTGTTGACAAATACATCACAAATATATAGGGCACTAAAATACCATAAAATTAAAAATTTTGCTCCAGGAAATCAATTACAAAATAACTATTGATATTGCAAAAGACCTGGATTTCTTGCTTGGCATGCCTGCCTTTAAGGATTGGTGTTTATAAATTATTGTACCGTGTAACCACCGAGGTTACTGACTCATTCCATCCCTGCTTGGCTGCCGTTAGCGTGTGTAGGAGAAGCTGTGAGGATGCAGCATAGCACCCTTCAGCTCTATTTTCTTCCCTGAGAAGAACGCGACACACATACTGACACAGGATATTTTTGTAGAGTGGGTGTTAAACCCGCCCAAATGACTCCTCGAATGCTGCCGGGCCGGAGCAGGCGCAACGCAGGCGAAACCAGGGGTGGTTTGACCACAGTATGTGAGCTGACTCCCTCATCTCACACCAACGTACTTGCCCGGGGTCTGCTGGACCCTCATGGGGCTCCCACTCCATTCCCAGAGGTACCCACAGCGATGCCGATTTTCCAAACCAGCAATTCTCAGGCGGGGTTTTAAACTGGTGCAGTCCTGAAGGCCAGCACGTCCCATGCCCTCCTCCCTGCACACTCGTAAAGTCATAATGTAACATAGTATAAATATAGAGTAAAATGGACAAGATGGCATATCCACACAAAACGGACAAGAACATCTTCTAAAAGGAGAAAAGACAATGTAAAAAACCTCTGGTTTGGCTAGCAAGACATGGTAAGCTGGGCAAGGTGGCAACCACAGCCTCCCACGGAGAGCTGAACGCCGGCACAGCCGATGCCCAGGCTGGCACAGGACAAACCTCTGTTTTGCACACACAAACTTAGCACCAACTTACAATGATAATAAGTCAAAGCAGAATTTGTCCCATCACAATTTGGAAAGATAAGCAAAAAGAGCAGAAAACTAGAGAGACAAAATGTGGGAGAACAACCTTAAATTATGTTTAGCTGTGGACTCTCTTTGTTTTCCAAGTAATTTTAATAACAAAACACTCATCTCCAGAACAATGTCATGATGTAGCTTGCTAATAAGCTTTTTTCACTCACTAATTAATAATAAGCATTCATTTTACATCCCCAGTTAAATGGTGTCAGTAGTCACTACTCTGTATTTTAATTCTATTTAAATTTAAAATCCCTACTTTAATTCCATTAGCTAAATAGTAGCCGCTCCAGCTGAAATGTTGGAAGCTTTTGTAAGACAAACATCGTCGGATGACTTTCTCAACAGACTAGCAGCCAATTCACTCACGCGCTACCACCTTTACTTGAAATTCAGTACCTCCCATACTGCACTGGTATCTAATGAGTGTACTTTCATTTATACCTATGGAGCTCTCTTGACTTGAATTAAATTATGAGGATAGAAAGCAGCAGAATTTGACCTTCTGGGTATAACCAGACAGAAAGAACAAGCCGCATGGTATCTCGGAGTCAAATCTCAAGCATCTGGTCATAAACTCCTTTCCAAAGATGAATTAAATTAGCCTGCGTAACAGACATCAGAGCAAAAAGCTTAATGTGTTTTGATGTTGAGATGAGCTACACGCAATTTATTAGGAAACAAATAATCATAGTAAATTACAGTTCACAGCTGAAAACAAGAGAAAGTGCCTTAATATTAATAGCTTTTTCCACCATGCAATTTCCAAGTACTCTTTCTGTTCCTCTCTGGCTCAAGCAGTGAAATGCAGCCTGTTACTGCAGCACCCTCACCACTGCAGCAAACAGAAATCTGCTTTACCTCCTGAAACTCGTGGGCAGGTCGCCTCTCTTTTGTATGCAGTTCACCTCAAAAAGCCTTTTGCACCATGGTCTTGAACCTGGGATGGTAAAGGAGTTTGTCGTTGGTCCCTTCTGCTATTGCTTGGCAAGAGCTTGTTACTTCACTTGTGCAACATGCTCCACAGACCTGCGGTGTGGCATACAACGCCTGCACTCGGGTCTCACCGCAAGGTTTTGGCTGATCTCTGCTCTCAGCTATAAATATGTAGTCCTCAATGGTCAGTAAATAATGCAGAGGGTGTCTTCAAAGTCATGGGGGGGGGAAGGGAAAGGTCTTTCAATTTTTCTCTGTGTTTACTTGGAGTAGAGTTGGTTGAAATGAAATCACAACAAAAGTAGAAAAGAATTATTAAAAGATCATACAGCAAATCTGGTTTGCCCGTTAATGCTCGACTGGTAGTTTAAAACTAAGGGCCACACAACTAAAATGAAATACATGAAGTATTAAATGCATCACAGAACCGTAATATGTGTTTTTAGAAGAGAGCAGCAGATGCCATATATGAAAAAATAATACTAACGTTCTACATTTCCGTACATGAGACGTCTGCGTTACAGGATCAGAATGGCAAGTCAAGCTTTACGACAGCACAGAATTAATGCTCCTTTGGCATTAAGGCAGTTTTGCTGTGCATTTTCATGACATCACCTTTAACCACATGGTCTCACACTAATTTTTGCACAGAACAGCTGTTTCAGTGCACATAGGGATGATGATACTTTATGGACAGCTATTCATATCTTTGTTTTCTCACCCTTGCTCAAAAAACAGTTTTATTTACTGAACACTACTTAAAGCCTCAGAAAGCAGAAGGACTCTCCATATCACTCGCCGTGTTTCTACAGGTATCACACAGCTGCTGCAGACCCTCCTCTTGCAGGTGCTGTGCCAGTCCTTGCTCTCCTGCCCAAAAACGTTTGTTCTCACCCCTGGGACACTGAGCAGCTCAGTGATGAGCATCCCAGCCACTCAGGGTGACGTGGCTCCCAAAAGCCGAGGGCATTCCCCACTACAGGATGGGCTGCACTCTTCCAAAGGCTGACGTGTTGGTCAAATCCACCTGGATTCTCAGGAGGGTGGGAAAAAGCTCCCCGGTGAAAGAATGGCCACCCCACTCCAAACCACAGTGCACTCTTCTTCTAAAAGGGTGAGAACGTTTCAAAACGGAAGGCCATCAGAAGTTTCTATCCTAGAATAGGGTAATATGAGAATTGTGGTTTTCCCCCTCTAGTCTTAACAGCCTCGAGAAGAAAATATTTATCAGCAATCAGGGGAAGCAATTATAAACTGGAAAAATTCAGTTCAGGACCTAAAGTTTGGCAGATGTGCAAGTTTTTTCATGGAACTGAAGAAGCAAAGAGCAGGTCTGGAAAAGTCCTTGTGTGCCTGAAAAGATCTATTTTTTTATGTTGACGTTTCATATTTTGATTCTGGGTAAACTTGAAAAAGAAAAAAGCCATCCCTAAGCAGCTTTCCAAAGAGCCAGTATCCATTCGTGCAGCTCTTCCCCAGGGAACAGCTTTGCCCTTCGGTCTTCACGAAGCTCACCCCTAAGGCATGAGGTCGGTGCCTCCGCACATCAGAGCGTCCCAGTCGGACTCGGAGATCCCACCTGCGGTACCAGCCCTGCTGAGATGGCACTGGGGCTGCTCTGGGCAGCGTCTGCGGACACTGCCCTGGCCGTCCAGCCCTGCGCTCTGCATGCAAACCCCTCTGCCAGGGCAAGCGAGGGCTGCACCAGCAGTCCTTTCCCTTTTGTCTCTAGAGAAAGCTTTCAGTGGTCAGCGCTGATCACCGTTTCAAGGTTAATAGGCCAGTACAGCACAGCTGAGGAGGAAAAGCACCGCTCGCAGAGTACGTCGTCGTTCAAAGCGCAGCTTGCCGAGCCGGGGGCTGCCGCAGGTTTCTGTGGCGGCAGCGTGTGGGACCGGAGCCTGACCACGAGCTGCCCGGGGCTGTCACCCAGCTGCTGCGCTCCAGGAACAGCAGGAGCAGGACGGGTCTCTGCAGCAGCCTCTGTGCTCTAAGGGCTTCTGGGGAGAATCAAGCTGCTTATTCAAAAATCCCAAAATGGCAACAAAGCTGCTATGAAAACGTGACTCAACGGGGTCATTAGGACATGCAGGGTTTAGGTGCAACCTCCCACTCTCGCGGGCAATCTGAGGGCACTATCTGCTGAACCCAGCCCCAAGACAGCCCACATGCAAGCAGTTTGCCCTTCTTTTCTGCAATAAGATAGCAAGGAACACTAATGCTCTTCAGACTTTGAGGAGAAAACAATTCAGCTCCAAGATTTCTTTATTGTGCCGTTTGCTTTCACACTGCTTCATGGAGTCCCTGCCTTCACTCATTGCCTCCTGCCAAAGTCGTGCGAGTATCGTGACACTTCCTGAACACGCGCGTCACCTGAAAGATGCTCTGCTCACCCCATTTCCAGTTTAATCTGTTCCAGCACAAATTATCCCACTACACATCCTTCAGAGGGAAGCGAGAAGCCACAGGAGGGAAAAATGAAGCCCTGGCCCCGCTGCACGCTGAAGGTTTTGAAAAGTCATAAAACTCCTTAATGCTTTGCGTTTTACCTGCTGAAAGTTTCCGGGTCCTCTACTGTTGTGAGACTGGAGCAATCCCTATCATCAGTGTGAATTCAAATTGTTATGCATGTATTAATATAGATGTATATTTTTATATATATACGCATACACATATACATGTATACATGCATACACACAAATCGTGTGTTAGAGACAAGGGCTGATAATATGTTTTGTACTCAATGCTAAAGTGCTTTTTCTTAACCCCAAAGAAAGAAGCAGCCAAGTTCTCTATTGTGAAGTAGATGGAGAAGGAGGATGGATAGAAGCTAAGAGGTAGCTTCTGTAGATGATTTAATATTCAGACTTATCAGTTCATTAGAAAGATAATGATCGCTCTTTTTTCTTTCTTGTCAACTACGAACATTCCTCTTAAAAGGTACTGTATTTTAGGTAAGCATTTATGAAGAAGAACAAACCCATTGTATTCTGTCAATATTATATTTCTGTTAATACCAGTCATGTTTTTTCATGCTGTTCACCCCATGCTGCCAAAGTCAGTGCATTCAGACTAACGGACTAGAAAAAGGCAAAGTATTTCAGAAAGGACACAATTTCTTTTGCTTTAAGGTTTCCCAGAGGTATTCTAAAGCTATAAAAAAATGGTCCCCTCATTGAAATAAAAGGGAAGGACATACTAGATATGGAAAAGGCTCAAAATAGGATGAAAAGGATGGGCAAAGGTATAGTGACTCTTCACAGAGAAGTCTAAGTAGGTCAGTTTATAAAAGAGATGAGTTGGGGGAAACATGATCGGTATCTACCAAATCCCGGGTGGCATGGAGAAGATGGACCTGGAGCAGCTCGTCATCATCTCCAGTGCAAAAACAAGAGCTCCAAATAAACCTGGTATCAGAGCATAATTTCTGATAACACAGTACGTTAATCCTACCTCTCAGTTTCTCCCTAAGTGACCCCATAACTTATTATAATGAGTTTAGTGTGACTAGTCAGAATCAAATCTAGCAAAAGTAATTAAGATTTATCTAATCTCAGGCTAATCTGACAGCCAACAGTGATGAGTTTTTTTTCTGCTTTAACCAAATTTACGGATGATATCCCAATTGCAGGAGCTGCATAGAGTCTAGAGATGCAAGTCCTGAGAAATACCAGTCTCCTGCCTCCTTACTCGTCCTAATCTCGCTCCCTGGGGTAAGGCAGTGCCTGAGCAGCCAGCGGGGCTGGCGGGGCATCGGGGTGGAGAACAAAGATGACCAGAGAAGAGGCTTTCTGCTGAGACACAATATGCAATATTGGAAGGGGGGAAAATTAACACCACCACTGTATAAGGGAATAAAGAAGCCTTAGGAGTATGTTAAAGCACCATATTCTGAACAAGGGATGTAGACCTCAGTGTTTCCAAAGACAGCTATGGACCAGAGCCAAACCCAACGACAACCAACGTAATCCCATTTAGCTCCACGTGCCATGAATTTGCCGCAAATTAAGCAGCCCTTTAAGTTATTGCACAAAACATACACCTCACAAGGAGGGTCATCGCTTCACTATACTGGAAACTATTTTCTTTGTTGTATTTCACACAAAGTCAGTTAAACTGAGGAAGAAGGGGGGAGGGGGGCACAAATTATACAACTAGGTTTTGTTTCTTTGGTTTGTTCCCCCCATGGCTCCCCATGGATAAAGGTTGGCTTTCTTGATTAATTTTATACAACGAGAACCATTCCAAAACTAAGATGTCTTGGACAGGGACTAAATATGGTCTGACACTTTGCATCACACCTATTTATGCTAAATCTGTCCACACAAAAATAGCAGTGATGATTAAAGAATGCCCGCAGCCCTTGCGCTCTGACGGGCAGTTCCAGGATCTAAATTTTCAACTTGTCAAAGTTAACATATTGTTGCTATTATAAATGGAAATAATCATTCAGCAGCAGAGTGTTAATGACATCCCATTAAAAAGAGTGCCTTTCCCTGGCAGAATGAAGACACGGACACCGGTTAGCCTTGGAAAATGCACAGAAATGCTTACTTTAAAGGAGTTTCTGTGCACAGATTTGAAAGCTGATGTGCTAGCAGAGGCAAGCATGTCAGTGCTTGTTTTTTAGTGTGGCCTCTTTCACAGATACTTCTGCAGGAATCCTGAAATGTGGCTTTACTAGGAAAAAAGACCCTTAGAAAAACACCTCAGCATCTGCAACCATGGAACAACAAATAAAGAAAACCATATTTTATGGCGCTAAGAAAAATTCCTACAAATACATGCATATTAACTGAGGTTTGTTCTCAAATTTCATGAAGACCACTGTTCCCCAAAATGGCACATCAGGCAGAAGCCCCTGGTGGGGTCCAAGTCTGTGACAGTCCATGAAGATTGCCTTTGTCCTGGAGATAGTTCTGAGTCAAATCCTCTGTTCTAGGTGACATTTATAAACCACGAACCGCGTTGTTATATAGACCATATCAATATGTGGCTACAAATACAATATATCTATGTTCTAGCATTTCCCACATAAACTGTTATTCTGTTAAGTATTTGGTACAAAATATTGTTCAAAAAACATTAGATTTTGTCTCAAAACTCCCATTGCTTCTTCCTTTCAGAAGGCAAGAGACAGTTCTACTTAACTGTCACTCCACGAAGATACTGAAAATCATACAGACTTTCATGGCATTTCTGATCCAATTTGTTTTGATACTTAAACCCTGCCTTAAAAATTAAAACAGTCACCTGTGTAAATAAATAAGTTTTGCTCAGTTGTAGAACTTTCAAGAAAATTATTAAACCTTGGAATGTTATTACTATCGATCATAACTAAATTTCTGTACTATAAGGATTCATCCTCCTGCTCATATACAGGATCACAACATTTTCTTAATTCATGAGACAACGAATGTACCTATGAATCAACAGTAGCATCTCTGCTATGCTCAGACCCCAGAGGGGACGACGTGCTTCCATGCAGGCGGCACAGCAGGCACCAGCGGCAGGTACAACCCTGTGCTGTGCACCGGACATAAACACGTCCTTCCCACGGAGCAGGAGGTGGGAGCTGGTAGACCCTCCGGTCCTACGACACAAGTCACCGCAGGCACCCGGTGCGATCCTACAAGGATGCAGAGGTGCAGGTCATTCTGCCAGACAAGCCTTTGAAGCAATACTTTCTAATCTGCCACAGGACAAAGCATGGATGAAAAAAGGAAGAAGGTACGCAAGGACCACCAAGGAAATGCAGAATGTGACCATCAACCCAGGGAGTCCAAGAGGATCCTGGATCCCCTGTTCAGGCTGCACTTCCAGCTGCTTCCCAGCACCTGCCTGACCCTCTCCTCTCCCCACGGATCCCTGCAGATCCCCATGGATCCTCACAGATCCCCACTCCCCCATGCCTCTGCTCTAGGCCATCTCCTTCCCTTCTGGCCATGTGCCCACGCAGGAGGGGGCCAACACGCATAGCTCCTCAAAACAAGGGCGGTCGTGAAAGCTCATGAGATGACATTGCTTACCCATGGATAACAGCATCCATGCTTATGTCATTACTCTTCCCTCTCTCCCGTGCACACACCTTTACATCGGGTGACTGCCCTCCAGATTGGGTGACCACACAGGCCTTGCACCAAAACATCCGTACAGCAAGGAGCCCCCAAACGCAGGTGGCACCGTGCCAGGCTGCTGAGCTACCATGGCAGGGCTCCTGCTGCAGCACGTCTGTCCTCCCCTCCAGCCTCAACCTCCGGCTGGACGAAGCCTCACACCTCCTCCTCCTGCATATGACCACGAGCATTACAAAGCCTTCCTGTTACAAACCAAAAGGATTTTGGGGTGTTACGCCACTGGGCAGGAATATCTAATGCAAAAATGAGTAATCCTTAACAAAATCCATTTGAGGGTAATTCTGCTCTTCCATCACCCTAAAGAACCCTTCACCCTTTGTTTCACATGTTCATGAATTTGTAACCAGCCTCTCACCAACGTTCATTCAGAACATCACAAGGTACTCTGGTAACTCATGTATTTCACAAATCTCACTGCATAACATGGCAAGATACCTCCTGGCACACGACTGAAAAGCATGGCACATGGCTGTGCAGCATGTCACTGTGCCGTGACACGCAGAAATCCTACCTTCTTCTACAGCGCTTGGCTGTAGGAGACTGCAACTCTGCTGTCAAAATGGCTGAACACGAGGAGGAGCATGTAAACTCATGGCGAAGATGAAGAAGAGATGCACAATGCCAGGCAGAAATAAATACTAGCACCCTTGCTGCTCTCAGGTACTTATCTATTAGTTTGGCACCTACACACGGATTAGCTGTTGAAAACCATCAGCCACTTCTAGAAACAATTTCTGAATGGTTTACAAGACAGAGCAGGTTACACTGCAGGGTACTTTTGCCAGGAAAAAAGAAAGACCATTTCATATTTCTGGTTCATAATCAATATCCAGCCTACAAAGCGCCAGGAAGATAAAACTGTGTTATTACTGCAGGAGAAAGCACTGATAGATTTAGGAAAAAATCCCTCACCATATAAGGGCTGTGAACATTTTCCCACTTAAGACAACGTGTGGGATCATATTCACAGACACAGAAATATGTTCTGTTCCCTGACACCCACAGTCCTAGAACACCGGGCTGAAGTGCTGGCAAGAATAAGAACCATTTGTTAAGTACAAAAAATGTCTCACATAATTAGAGAACTGCTGAAAGCTACCAATTTAGTACTCAGGCTTTAAAATTTAAGAATTTTTATTGTAACAACAGCTAAAGCTTCGGTATGCCTAGAGGTGGAAACGCCTAACGCATGCACCATACGGTTTGATCAGTGAATCAAATACCTGAGGCAAAATTAAACACAAAGAGATTTCGACACCGCTCAAACAACACCTTTAGCAGAATTGATGCTAATTACGCAGAGAAGCTGCCCACCAGGTGCCAAGAGGTCCCTTCCCGCTGGGAGGTGACGCCCTCCCCTCCCCAGCCTCATCCATGTCACCCCCGGCTCCCCCCGCCTCCAGGCATCGCCCCGAAGCCATCCCCACCTTCCCTCCTGTCAGGGTGGGGCTCCGGCCTGTCAAACTGCCCTTCGTCAAGAGTAAGGAGGACCACAAACATCTCACAGAGCATCCACCGGGGATGAAGGGCCTGAAAGGCTCTTCAACGGTCAAACACTGAGAACGGCAACAGCGAAGAGAAGGCGGGAATGTGGTGTTGAACACAGAACATAYGGCCTTTGAAGGGAGTTCTTTTTAATTTATTTGAGAACAAAGTGAYGCAAGAGAAGCGGACAGTGGGAGGGATTGGCGGGGTTTGACCYGGGATGAGCTGGAGACAGAGCTCCTGGCCCTGCCAGAGCGGCCGCCGCTGCCTCCCCTCGCTCCGCCACAGGACCTGCCAGCCGCAGCCCCGCTCCTCGGCCACCGAGGGCAGGAGGYCGCCCCGCTGACAGCTCCCCTCGTCTCCTTACGGCCCTTCCTCGGCCTCACGGCTCGGCTCCCACCAGGGCCTGTTCACCCCTCACCACAGCCAAGACCCCACACCCACCACGGACGAAATAACGCACGCTGCGGAAGGGAAAGACCGCGCTGGCGACGGCCTCTCACGTAACTCCTGACAGAAGGCAAGTAAGGTACAAATCCGTTACGACGGCGGGTTCCTCTCAGAGCGGTTTCTGGCACGCCATCTTTCTCCTGGCATGCCGTCATCTTTCTTCCACAATCTTCCCTAAGTCAACTGCAGTAAAAATTTAAAAAGTACCAAAAAAAGACGACAACAACAAAGCAGCATTTTAAAATCAGCTGAAAAACAACCCAAGTCAACCAAAGCTTTAAATTCCGCTCGATTCTCCGCTTCAGAGCGGCACTCTCCAGGGAATGGAGCATCAGCTACGTGACTCGAGGTCAGCGAGTGGACGGGCACGCTCTGCTCTGCTACGCCGCTCGCGATGTCACACAACACGAACTTCTGAGCTCACACGGATTTCTGTTTATCAAAATGCTCGTTAAGTACGACTTTTATACCTGGAAGGTTGCCCTATTGATTGCTCTATTTATAGTCCGTGTCATATCTTTCAAGCATCAAACTTCAGTGATAAACTAAGCATCAAAGATCTCACAAGTATGTCTTTACATCTTAAGCGCATCATTGAAAAAACAGTAATGACTGACAATTTACGTGACATAAAGCCAAGTGTTTGTTTCCCATCCATGGGAACTTGCACAGCCAGCGCAGACCCACAGGAGTCCCACCGACTGTTTCACACATCTTGATTATTGGATCTGAATAAACGATATTGCTGTCCTTCACCCAATCGAGACAGATTCAGATTTTTTCTGCCCACTGCCCACAGCCTCTTACACTTACAAAAGGTTAAACTTGCTCTCCTCAGATTTTCTTTGCACCAGCTCCCATTTTCATTTCTTTTCCCCAGCAAAATATTTGGGAGGGGAAAAAAAAAAGCATTTTCCTCCAATAAGCTTAAGCTCCTGTAGCTATATATTCGTTCACTCTGGATACGAGTGAACTAAAAAGGATGAAGCATGTTCTCCTCCTTATAATAAAAAAGAGCAGCCTTCCTGAGCTTACGGCTTCCTTTCCTCCTTTATTCACCATAACTTGATCCATTAACATTTCACTTGCTCCACCTCAGCAGAGCACCTCTCGAGCTGTGCGGATTTTATGCTCCTTTACTTCCCTAATTCTGCACTTAGCTACAAAACTGCCCGTGGCAGCCTCTCCTCTGGGCTGTCAGACCTCTTACASGAAGTTGCACCCAGCCCAATTCACAGCTCCTTCCATGCCTTCTTCCTCCTGACCATCACATCTCTCCACCTTCGACTCTTCCACAACTTCTAAGCAGGTCACACTAAAAGGTGTACATCTGCCCAGGGAAGAGGCACAGTAAAACACGTAGGATTTCTCTGCCATCAACAAATTGCTGCATTCCCAGAAAAAAAGATCTGACAAAAAGCTAACACTTCTGAAGGACTTGTCCTCAGATTTGATGCAATCTGCCGTGCCGGCAAATTAAAGCCTACAGAAACCACGCTAAAATTAGAGAGCTGAGATGAAAACCAAAGACGCACGGTGGCTCTTACAAATCTTTAAATAGGGCTTAACACAACATTTAGGTGCATAGTCTGTGCTCAGCTTAGATCGACCAAGGCCATTAATTTATATTATAAAGCAGCAGTGACTATTTCTAGGACAGTTTTCTACACTGCACTTCACAGGGTAATCGGTGTGGGCTTTCAGACACTGATCTAGTGGACCAGCCTATTTTCAAAGTGCCTGTGGTCGGTCTGATGGATTCATACACCCTTATTTAAAGGGAGGCATTTCCTCCTGCACCCGCTTACAGACCTGACTCTCAGGTCACCAGTCCAAGCCCTGCCCAAGTGGGGCCACCCGGGGCCGGCTGCCCAGGACCTCGGCCGGGCAGCTCCAGGGATGGAGCCACCGCTCACACATCACCCTCCAGCGGGTCAGGGTAGGGGTGGTGTTAGTTGGATGTCTAGTAGGCTAAAATTCACCATTTCTGAAGCACTGGGAAACCTTTGCTGCACATCGGTCCCCCACTCCGATCCATGATCCCAGGCCCCTCCTGGGCAGCAGCTCCCGGCGTTTGCCGGMGGACCCAGCGGCACCGGGGTGGCTGGGTGCAGGCGCAGGGGACAGTGCGGAGCCCGGGGGCGGCTCAGCGGGCACGGGGGGGCTCTGGGGCTGCCACCACGCCGCTGCAGCCTGCTCTCCCTCRGGAGCATCTGCTGGCCACGTTCAGATGTGGGTTAATCCCTGTTTTCTGGGTCTGTGATGAAGTTTGATGCTCTGCTGTAATTTGCATCGCTGACATCTCTGCTTTAAAATCAATGCACACAGCCGAAGCTTTGTACAGATGCAAATACCTCAGGGGCTATTAATTCCTCATTAATCTGAAGTTTTGTGGCTTTAACAGTGTGCACACGCTGCTGTCTTGAAATATTCCAGAGATAATGGACAACCTTCCTTTTAAAATCCCATTTTGTAAGCAACTACTACTTTAACAATTTTTTAATGAATGACTAAGAAGCATTTATAAATTCCTGTGGGACCAAGGAGGGAACAATTTGCTCACAACCATGCACCACTCCTCCTTTCGATGGACTCCCACAACGGTAGCGAGCACCGGCCATGCCGTGTCCGAGCAGCCGCCTCCAGCCGGGCTCTCTGCAGCGAGCGGTGTTTGCTTCCAAACTGCTGCTCCCTACTTGTTAAGCATCCAGTGTACAGCAGGTAATTAGTGATGATTGCTGTTACTTCAGGAACTGCAAAAATTGGTTTAATGTAAAACCATTTTTTAAGTATTCTGTATTATTTGTATAACAAAAACACACAGAAAAGCTCCTCCTGTGTGAAATAATTAGAAAAATAAAAAAACCCTGTTTTATCACTGAAAAAGTTTTACACATCAAATACTGGCAAAGATTAAAGTTCACATGGACACCAAGCTAGCACGACACACCAAGATATTTGATTATAGGATCATTAAATTAATATGGGTTTGAAGTAAATGACAGTAATTAATACTGTTTGAAAAATGAAGAAACCTTCTTTCCCTGCAGTTGCGTGAAAAGAAAAAATACATGACCTCCTCAGGAGGCCGATTCCCCTTCCTTCCCCATACCTRTGGACCAACATTAATATTCTCGAAAAAGAGGTCACGTTTTCCAAGATGCACCATTTATTTATAATTATGGAGATACTGAAATGAGCAATTCCTATTTCTTTAACAAGTCTTGCTACTTCCAAAAAAGTGGCTGCACTATGCGATGTGGAGGTTGCCATGGCAAGCATACATCCTCTGTCGAGTATCTGAGCGASCAGATGCATTAACAGCAAAACCCACCAGATTAAGTCACTTCTCTTGTCACGTAACGACGAGGAAAATGCTTTCTATTTCACCTGTTCCTAAGGATTATAATTACTCAGAACACCTGAGGTAAAAACCAAGAACGGCACACGGCTGGAGTTTTTAGCTGAAAACCACACATGTACAAAAGCAAAATGAAGGGATTTAATTGGAGCGATAGGCATACCAAAAATATCCAGGATACGTATCGGTTTTATTTCCCAAAAATCAAGGAACTTTCCACAGTGCTTTCACGGATGTCACCCTTCCCTGCTTCAGCCTCCTCACAGAAACAACGAGCGAGCCCGGCCATTTCCTCGGGCCCCTCGGCACGCGCTGTCCCCTCTGCCCTCGGCGGGGAGACGGGGATGCCGCCGCTGGAGATGGGTCCGGGGGAGACGCGGGCCCCGAGACCCCGCGCCTGCGGCCCAGCCCTCTGCCCAGGAGCCGGGGGGGTTCTTCTACATTCCCCAGAACAGGTATGAGCTCATACCTACTGCCCTGAGGTTCCCCGAACGCTCGGCAAGCAACTTCCAGCACACGCTAGCCTTCTTCGAAGCGGCCAAGACTTAAAAATCGGGTTGTGTTGGCAGGGGGATGACAGCATCTAAGCCACGCGGGACCGTGACAAGCCGCGGGTTCTGGGAAGGCAGCGCTTTCCCTGCCTCGGCGGCACTGCTGCATCTCGCCACGTCTCCCCGAGGCGCCGGTGCTTCGGGAGGAAGGGACAGAAACTGGAAAGGGCGCAGAATTTTCCAGGAGCTGTGCCGAGCCCGATGCCTTGTTTCAGGCAGGGTGAAGGCAACGACCGCGAAAACACACCAGAAATGTCATTCCGGCGCGGGAGCCTTGCGGGGAGCCGGGGGCGGCGGCGGCGCCCGGCGCGGTCCGTGCCCGAGGGCTGCGCACCGAGGGG
>JAYKAV010002086.1:196514-248705 GCA_035582835.1 Phoebastria nigripes | reverse complement strand
GGCGCAGCGGCGGCGCGGCGCGGCTCCGGGCGGGAGGGAGGGGCGGAGGGGGCGTGCCGCGGCCGCGCCCTCCCCGCGGTAGCGGTGCGGTGCGGTGCGCGCAGGAGGTGCCGCCCGGTCCCGCCCCGACGGGGCGCCCCGCGGCCCCGGGTCCGAGGCATCCCCGCGCTGCGGGGGCGGGGGAGACGCCAAAAAGCCATCGGTCCCCTTCCCCCTGGCCTCCCCCGGCCGCCGTACAGCGCCCTCCCGCCCGCGGTCGCCCTCCTTTCCGTAAGGCAGGAGCCATTTTCTGCACTTCTGATAAGTTGCGGGGGCCGGCGGGGAGGGGCTCGCAGCCTCCTGGGAGCGGCGCGGGAAAGCGATGGGAGATGGCTCAGCATCCCCGCCACGGGACTGGGGTGTCGCAGGTCACAGGCTAAAGTAGCGTGGGCAGTGGGGAAGACCTTGCAGGGGCATCCTGCCCGTGGGGGGAGGCTGTCCTCCGTCACCGGGAACATCCAGCCACTGTGGGAGAGAAAGGGACAGGCGCCTGGGTGTCAGACCTCCGCTCCCGTTAGCTAACCTGCCTGTTGTATTTGTGCGCTGCCTGGGAGCGATGCTGAGGACCTGGCGGTTGTTGGGTTTTCTGCAGCTTCTCCTGGTGTTCTGCAGAGCAGTTGTTGCAGCTGGCAAGCGCGGGTGCTGCTCTGCTTGTTTGTTTTCACTCTTTGTTTCCACATGCAGCAGAACTCTCAGCAGCAGCCATGGCCCCTGGCGTGTCCCGTTTGCTGGCCACCTCTGCCTCTGCCCCGTGCAGAGCTGTGCTTGCTGGGGTGGCCATTGCCGAGCACAGCTCCTGGGCAGGCCGTGACGACGGCACGTGCTTTCCTCGGTGACAGGGTGCCTTCACAGCCTGCCTGCTCTGTGCTGTGTAAGGTCGTGACCTTGCTCTTCCAGCACCACGGGGTCTGCTCGGCATCAGAGAGGGAAAGCGTTTAGTAGGAGCTGGAAGAGGATCACAGGAGGGTTTATACCAGCAGTGAGTTCTCCATCCCTGTTCCACGTGGCTAATCCCTCRGTGCAGATAACCTCTCCCCAGGAATGCCTGCTCTGGGGACGGGCCAGCCTGGGCAGCTCCCAGACTCTCCCGCTCTCGCCATCTCCAGAGTGGGAACTGAAATTTGGCTCAGAAAAGTTTTGCTCCACCAACACTTTTGTACTGCTTGAAGCGGGTATTCACTAGTTTGATTTCAGCAGTGAAATGGGGAGGGGTCTCCAATGTTAGCATCTCCCYGTCTGCCGCAGCCAGCCAGAGAGCACCCACAGCCTCCTTGGCTTCYGGCACGGCACCAGCCTGAGTCCTGCCTGCAGCACCCTTGGGGTTACCTGCCTCCAGCAGGGAATGACCATGAAATAAAATACTCTTGCAGTAGGAACACATCAAAGAAGAGAAGAAGCCTTTGCTGTTCTAACCAGTTGCACATAAAACCGGTGCCAGCCGAATGCAGGTACACATCAGGTGCTGTGCACAGACTGCAGTCTGCACAGGAGCGATGGGTACGGCAGGGACAGCTTCTGGTAGGCAGGTGATGGAAATTTGTCTCCCAGGAGATCCACTGTAGCATGAGATATGGGGTTTTTTTGTTATAACGGGGAGTTCTTCTCCCTTCCTGTATGTTCCTGATAAACATCTCCAAGATTTTGCAGGGCAAAAAGACTTGCAACTGGAAAAACCCTGGAAGAGTCTAGTCCTTACCTACGAAATACAAACAGATCTTTCTCCCCAGCAAAGACAAGCGTGGAGTAGGAGAAACACATGGCTGTGCCATGGGGGAGCTGCAGAAGGACAGGGGTAGGTGGGAACCTTCTCCGGGGGGCAAAAACCGTGCAAGCCGGCGCCCGGGAAGGGGATGGCTGGGGCACGGTGTGGGAGGGAGGTTCAACTCCAGGCTGGGCTTTGTTTCCTGCTTAACGTTACTGTGATTCCCACCTGTGTCACCAGCCTGTCCCCTTACAGACACCCTCCCTAAATTCCTGTCTTTTAACAGCATGTGTTGGAGCTCTTCCTGCGCCTCCTGTGCGTGTGGCCTTGGCAGTGGCGGAATTGGGAGTACAGAGGGTTTTCTCTTCTTCTGGCTTCAACCTTGTCTGTGACTAATCATTGAAATGGGCTACCGGGTTGGTTTTGTCGACGTAGAGGTGGAACCGCTCAAGGGAGATGCTGCAGAGGTGGCAGCCAGCGCGGGACCCCAGGTGTGCAGTGAGAGGTGGGACCCAGCCCCCCCTGCCTGTGGCAGCGTGGGGGGAGCAGCTCTGTTTCAGAAGCCTGGGGCTGCGGCGTGGAACCTTCTTATATCCCTCCCCGCAGCGAGATGGCCCAGGAGCAACGAGGGAGCGACAGTTTCCGAATGGCAGCAGTACCTGTAACTCCAGCCATCCCAGCGCCTTTCCCTGTGYGCTCCTCAGAGAGAGAAAAAATGCAGACGCTTTCAAATGGCTGGGGACAGCTCGTGGCGCGGTTTGCTCCGCAAGTCGGTGGGAGTTGCTCTGCGTGCCTCCCTGCATTGCTGTCGCTGGCACAATGAGCCACTCTGGGTAGCCGCATCCAAACAAGCAAGAGCCAATTTACTGTAGTCTTGTATCTTTGCAAAGCTTTGCTGCGTGCCAGCAGCCGCTGCACTGCCCGGTGCTGTGGGGCGAAGCGGCCGAGTGAGCAGTGAAACCTCCTCTGGGATCGGGCAATCGCTAGCGAAGCAGCACCTGGTCAGGCTGGGCTGTGGCGTCCCTCTGCGGGAGGAGGCAGGGTGTGGGAGGGGAGCCCGATGCTGCTGTTAACCGGTTATCGGTGTGTATGTGTTATTGCTCCTCTTTGTGGATAACATTGAAGCAGTTGAATACCATACAAAGAGCATCAGGGATCCTGAATCACTGCTGAACTTAAACCCCTGATTCCCTTAGTCTTACATGAGTTTCATAGTGCTTTCGCTTCTGCTGACTCTGGTGGAGATGTGCCAAACCGGGGCAAATAAAGAGCAGGCCAAAATAGTCACTTTCTGAAAAAATGTGGATCCCAGGTATATCCCTAAATCCTGCTTAATGCAAAACTAAAGTTGATCAGTCGAACAAGTCCATAGCCTGGGCTTCACCACGTGTACTTACATGTATTTTCACTGACATGCACATATAAATAACCCCCCTCCATAATGATTTCATTTGTAGACCTGGCTAAGTAAAGTTTTAAAATCATGAAATTCCTTCAGCAAATTTTATAGGAAAGCTGGATGCATTCCTAAAGGGAGTTCTGCAGGTTTGGGCTCACTAGTGTCTGTTGGAGTCACGCTAGCTGGGAAGATGGCGTGGTAAATCAGAGCGCATCCTTAAGACTAACCACCCTGAAATAAAATTATTTTTTCTTGTCATTTTTAACAAGTCTGTAATATATAGAGAAGGAACAGTTATTAAGGACATAATTCCTTATATGTAATAAATGGGGGTGCTACACAGCTTTGACAATTTTCCCTGTAGAAGTCCGAATGTATTTTTTTTTTCCTTCTGGTTGTACTAAGTCCTCTCAAGTGCTACTTTCTATATTCCCAGACAACAACAATCTCCATTTCTGGAAGCTTTAATTTTAAGATTGAGAAGAGCAGATGAGTCATGGGCTGTTGTGGTATAGACGGATGCTGATTTTTAGGTCACCTTTTAAGCAGGCCACGGCAGATGGTAACTAAAAGTCCAGTTGGGTGCTGCGAGGTGGTAACGGTGGTTCCAGGTTGGGCGTGTAAGGGACCTGTCAGCGCAGTCTGGCAAAAAGCATCAATAACTTCAGAAAAAACATAAATTATCAATAACGGACCTTCTTCTTGGGAGTCTTGGGGGAAAAAGCAGAGCTGGGAGGAACAGGATGGGATGGGACGGGATGCGACGGGCGGGAGCATCCCTGCCTGGGTCAGGAGTCGGCACATTGCTGCACCGCCACCACCACCGCCACTCCTGGCCTTCCCGTGAAAGGGACGGCAGATGTGTGCGGCTGGGAGGCAGCAGGCGCCTACCCCTTTTCTGGCATTTTGAAGAAAAAGGCTCTGAGATCTCTCCGTCCGTGGAAGAAACTGGCAGGCAGAGTGATGGGGCCATGGCACGGGGGATAGTCAGAAGAAGGAGCAGGTCTCGGGAACAGCCTTCGCCTGAACTGTCCTTTGCACTCTCCTGATTGTCACAGAATTTAGGAGACTGTGTAGAGGTGTGAAAAAGTGTGATTGAAAGGCAGAAAAAATCTTAACGGAAACCCAAAAAGCAGCCTAATACCAGACTCGGTCTCAAGTTTGCCTTGCCCAGTGCAGTTCCTCCCTCTGAAGAGCCGGCTGCCACCCGGGTACCACCCTCAGTCTTGATCTCCAGTATGCGGTTGGGTTTTAGCATTATCAATGAGATCTTGCAAAAGCTCTTGCATCAGGAGGACGCCAAGAACTGCGTCAACACTTTGTGAGCTTTCCTCTCTTGCAGTGAGCTCTGACAGCAGGCGGCGGGTTTGACAGCCTCGTGAGTTACATGAGATTTTGGCAAGGGTTGATGTTAAAAATGGGTTGCAAGTGGAGAGAAGGAGCGAGGGACGATCGGTGCTGAGGGGCAGGGGAACTCGCTGGAATAGCTTTGGATATTTGCATCCCTGCAGCCTGTAGTAGGTCAAAAAAATTGAAATTACATTGGATCAGGTAAGGGGAAAAGTTAACTTTGCTGAAGTGTATGACATCAGCAGGTTATAACGTCAAAAGTTATAACCCTTTTTCAAAATGGAACAAGTCATTTCTTCTCCTTAATAGTGAAATTATTTAATCTATATTATTTGGAAGCACTTTGGAAACCTGTTATAAAATATAACAACCAGGCATCTTAAACTGCCCGTCTTCCCTACCGGGAGAATTAAGACACCTCAGCGGGTCCCTGGAGGATCGTGCTCCTGGATTCAGCCCGCCGCCCTCTCCACAGCGTTTGCTGCCCGGGGGCTGCAGCCGGGGCACGGCGGGGGGACCTGGCTGGTGCAGCACCGGCAGAGCCGCGGCTGCTGCCCGGCGCAGGGGGACAGCAAACGGCTGCTCCCCCGTGCCCTGGGTCACTTCCCAGCTTATTTTCACCGCGAGCGGCTGAACCTCCACCCAACTTGAGATTCGTTAGGAGAGGAGGCTCGATTGCGTATTAACAATAAAGCAACAAAGTTCACCCGGGCTTTCTCATCAGAAAGACAAAAGAAGCCAAGAGGAGCTGGGACCAGCCTGCATCTCCTGCTCTGTGACTCTCCCCACAGGAGCCCGCGGCCGTGCCAGGGGGCTCGGTGGGCTTGGGGGGTTCGGGGGGTTCAGGGGGCTCAGGGGACCCATGGCTGCACCACCCCCCCCCCAGCAGAAGGGGCTGCAGAGGCTGCTACAACGGGGCTGGGGCAAAGCCCCACACAGGCTGGCTCGCAGCCACCCTGAAGTGTCAAGCCAGAACAGTGCCAAGGTGAGCCCAGACACTTATTTATTTCCTGATGTTGCAATAGCTTTGAGATTCTATTTTTTCTAAATGTTAATATTGCAGGTAACGCGCCGAGGGACGTTCCGTGCTGGCCGCAGGGGTCAGGGCTGTGGTCAGAAGAGTCACCAGTTCTCTCACTTCCATTCTGTTTTCCTCCGAACCTTGTACCTGTCTCCCAAGATCTGTTGTTCAGGTGGTTCGTAAAAGCCTTCGCTGCCATTTAAATTCCGCCCTGGAGAAGGCTGAGCTCTCTAGGTCGATCCAGCAAAAAGTATTTAAATGTCTGCTTCAAACCTAATTACAGCTGTCTCTCAAATCCATAATTTCATCTAAATTTGCCACAATTCATGCATGACTTTCCCTGTCAGAGCCGCCTGTATGAAGAGCAGATGAAGGTCATTCCTAACTCCGCTGCTAACATGGGGAAATTAGAATTGCTTTGATGCAGAGGCTTCCCACTAGTGTTTTTTGTCAGTGCTGGCAAAGTTGTGGGCTATTACATTTTTGCTGTACCTCTCATCAAAGCACACACACGGCGCTTTCCGCCGAGCACAGAGGAAAGAAAATTTGACTTCCCTCCTTTGCTGCAGTGGGCTGCACTCTGCAGCAAGCGTGTGTCAAAAATACATTGCAGATACTGCAGCAGTAACAAATATTCACCATGTGCTCCATTATATTTTCACAGAAACAGTCTGTGTTTATTCCCTGTTTCATATCCTTCTGACCTTTAAGATACTTGAATTCTTTCCACCTCTAAAATTAAAATATACGCCGTGTAGGCGAGGTGCTTGGGAGGGAGAGTTGCCAGCAGGCGCCCGCGCCGAGACCCCCCGGCAGCGGCTGCCCCCGCCGCGGACGGGCTTCCAGCCCCAAAATGCTGCGGATCCCAACGGGCAAGATAAAATTAGCAATAAATAATAATCCTGCGCCAGATACGGACTGACGTGGCAATAGGAGGGGAGACGGTGCCAGCCGTCCGGAGGATGCGGCGTGGAGGCACATGCAGCGCGCTCTGCTTCGGGATGCCGGGTGTTTCGTGCCGCTCACAAGCGAGTATGTGGTGATGCGCAGCCGCATGCTGGTGTGCAAAATAGCATGTGTGCACGTGTGTGGAAGGAGGATTCATAAAAGCTGCACTGAAAGAAATGCTGCAAGGGAGATGCAGAATACGTCCAAGAGCAAATATTTCTTCATAGACAAGAGCAATGTAAACCATCTACCAGGTGATCCAGTTTACTGCTCCATAAAGGTTCACTGTTATGATCGCTCTGGCTTTAAATGTCCTGGGAAACTGCAATTTTCACACTCAGGACTCTGTTCATAACATACCTTTCATCATTTTTTTAAAAAACGTATTTTCCTGACATCCTCTTACTATTCACAGCTATCAAAAACGCTCTAAATCATTTCTGGGATTCTGGGTATTTGGTAACTCACCCTGCTTTTCTATCTGTAGGTGGTTTTTGAGTAGTTGCTGTGCACAGGTTTCCCCTTCCCAGCAGGTCACCGCTCTCCAGGGACCCTCCGCGGGCAGGGGGGAGAGGAGCCGGCAGCAGAAGGGAGCTGCAGCCTGCCAGGGCTCCCAAAACAGCGTCACCGGGATATCTCAAAAAATAAAGCAGCCATTCATGTTCTGGTTTATTACTTTCTTACTATGATCATTTTTGCAGCAGGAATGATATTTGTGGCAATCAAATGTATACACAGTAAATGGCGTTGCAGCTACCAAACCCCTGAGCCTTGTTACGGCATTTAATCAACCATAAAACGATTGATTTTTTGCACATATTTAATACCATATCCCTTATATAAATATATTAAAAACACAACAATAGGTGATGGTGGCACAAGTCTTTAGGGACAACCTGTTAGCAAAAATACCAACTGTTCACTGCACTGGGCTCTCCCTTGGCCCAGCACATTTATGTCCCCAAGGGATTTCAATGGGTTTATCTGCTGTATGCTGGAGAAAGGAGAAGAACGAATAAACGCTGATCATTAGACCTGGATGGAGGGAAATACGCTGCCTGCTACAAATCCCACTGAAGTGAATTAACTTTCCATGACCTTCAGTGGATTGGGCACAGGGGTTAGTCCAAAACAACTCATCCCGTTTATCTAGATATTTTTGACAAGGGAAGATCACGCGGGCGGGACGTGGCTGGTCCTGTCCCAGCACTGCTGCGGGGCAGCGCGGGGGGCCGGGGCAGCGGGACGGAAGGGCTGCGCGCCCAACTCCACGGGACTTGGAAAAGCGGTTTCCCAAATCAGATGCTCAGGATGGTATTTCAGAGATTTGGATACTCCTGGAAATATATTTTAGCAGAAGCTGTAAGAGATTTCTTTCCAAAGTGGTGCTGGGTGGAGGCAGATCACCCAGGGAAGGAGGGCAGCCGGCGGGTGCCCCCCAAAAGCCCCTACTCCTGCTTCCCAAGCTCAACTCTCTGCGTCCACGCTCTCCTTCCTCATCAGCCCACCTGTAGCTGCACTAGGAAAGTCCCAGCACCCATTTCGACAGGTTTTACCTGCCTGCTCCAGGAGGTCACCATGAGCTAATGACACTGACAAGTGTACAGATTTTATTGATTTTTTTTTTTTTTTTTTAAACTCTACTGGAAGAGTTGAAGGTTGGTGGGGGCAGCTCTTGGCACCGACAGCCCCCCGGCGCACCAGCACAAGTCTCACCGCATCCGCAGCCCGCCCGTGCTCAGGCCAGCTCCCCCGAGACCAGCGGCCAGGTCCCCATGGAGTTTAACGTGCGTTAGATCGGAGATTGAGTAAACTTTCCTTTTTTTTTGGTCTAATACCCTCTTAGCATTTAAAAATAGAGCTGTTACTAAGCAATGGCAGTAAGCAGAAAGCAAAGCCTATTGAGGATCGTTTCTGTGAACAGGTATTTTTCCCAGCCTAAGTACTGTAAACATTGTGGGTTGACAAATTATGAATCAGAGCCCTCCCTTCCCAGCCCGCGCTGCTGCTCTCCCATTATCCCTGAGAACAATAGCAGCAACCATCAGGAGCTGTTTATTTTCACTCTGGCTTTGAACACCTTGGTTTGCAGGTCAGATTTTCAAGCCTTTCCACACATTTTAACATCTTTTAAAAAAAAAAAAAAAAAAAGGTGAGATGAGGTTACCATATAGTGGTGTAGCCATGGGGGGCAAGAGCTGTGAGAAACATCCATGGTCCTCAGGTTTGAAAGCAAAGTGCAGCCCTGAGCAGCCACTTCTGTGCACCCACCGTCTGCCACCCTGAGCACATCTGTCCATCCGTCCTGGCAGCCCCCCTCATCATCCGGGATGGGAACCCTCTTAGATTACAGCAGGTAGGAGCAGGGAGGTGACTCCAGCGTGGTGTTGGCATTGCTGCAGACATTTTACAGTCTGCATTAAAGTTATGGGGTGAGGAGAAGAGCGAGAATCTCATTTCCCAGGAGGAGCTCAGCAGGATGCAGGCTGAGCGTGCAGGGGCAGGAGGACACGGACTGACGTTAAACCCAGTGATCAGCAGTAGGGCAGGGAGAGAAATCATGTCATGAGATGCAGAAGAGAAGTCCATTGCTGCCAGGAGTTTCACGGACTCAGCTGAATATTTTTCATTGCTGTTTGATCTCTTTTTTTCAGCTGCCCTTTCTGTTCCCACTTAAGGAGACGAGCCAGGTGGGGATATCCAGCCAGAAGCAGATGCAGTGGGAGGTGAGCAGTGCTCAGAAACTGCTGCACGGGCTGCACCTTTGCAGCACTTACTGCCCCACGTGGACCCAAAACTAACTTGAGGATGAAAATTGAATTTTTTAATCCTTAAGATCACTTACCTCATTACTGCCTTGTGGTTATTTGCTCAAGAGACCATATTTGTTTCAGAACCTCCTTTATGAGAAGTTCAGCGAGATTGGGTCCACCTTCGACGGTGGCAGGGTGGCTGCGGGCACCTCCTGCCCCTGATAAGAAGTGTGCTGCATCCAAAACCAGTCACAGTGATGCTTTGCCTCTGGTGGGATGTGTTTGGAGATGTATCTCCTGGGGATAGATTCTGCTCTCAGCTTTAATCGTGGAGACCAAAATCATCTTTACCGATCTCAGCAGGGCTACTTCGGTTGTAAGCTCTAATTCAGGGCAGTACTTATGGGCTGAACTTTCCCAACATGCCGGAGGTTACTCGCCATCGGCAGACGTTTGTGTGGGGTTCAGATGAGGGAAGCCTGACGTGCCGGTGGTCCAGCACCCTCTGCACCCACCCACCCACCTCTCCCCAAGGGGTCCCCGGCACAGCGCTGGCACCCACCCACTGCCCAGCCCCCCCCGGAGCATTCGCTCAGACACGTGCTCCCAATGGCAGCTCTGCTCGCCGGACCTTAAAAATGAGAGATGGTCGTTTGTGATGGGAAACCCAGTCAAATCATGTGCACGTACTTGAAAAACAAAATGCATCCATGATGCTCTTTTGCTCAGGCATCCAGGGATGAGCACTGGCTGAGGAGCAGCTCCGCTCTCCTTTATGGCTGCAAGCTCCTATACAATCACTGCCCAAAATCCGGGAGCCCCACTGCTGCATCGTGGGGGCTGCTGCAGTCCCCATCCGATGCGGGCGACAGGGAGGGCTGCGTGACCCTCGGCACCCAATGTGACGGGACCCTCGCAACCTGACCCACCCTGCGCAATCCTCTTTGCTATTCAGGAAAGCGCACACGGCATTTTCTCACTGCAGTTGCAGAATGGGCAAGGAAAAGGCAGCTTCTTCAGCCCAATTGTTTCCGTGTACGAAATCAGTCTAAATTTCCATCATTCAGATGGTGCCATTGAATAAGGAAAATAACAAGTCATCATACGACAAGAGCTGGCAGAAAGGCACAGGTGCCTGCAACTGAGTGAATTTTGCAAACGATCCCTGGCCGTGCTCCTCGAGCCCCCAGGCTCCTCGGTGGCCCCCGCTGCAGTGGGGATGGGGAGGAGAAATGGGACGCGAGCCTCAGCGTCAGCACAGCTCTGGTCGAATGCTGGCACCTCGGTGACCTTTCCCTTTTTATGTAACATTGCAATCAAGTGTATTTAATGACTAACAGTGATGGCTAAATAAAGCAGAAGCATTCAGGTTGTATCTGAATAGAAAAAACCCAACCCAACATACTGAAATTAAAATTTTAAACAAAATCTTTATAATTGCTGTGGTCAGTAAAGAAGTGACTTGCTGTGAGAAGCAGGAAAATCCTTAACAGCATGCCTGTGAGCTACCTACATGGGACCACCGCCCGTGGAAGGGGATTTCCTTACAAGCAGGAGTTACGTATATTTCAGCATCACACAACTCCCACCCTGGTGGGCTCCCCGCAGCCGTGCCCACGCTGCTGCCGGCTGTTCCAACGCCCATTTAAAAATTCAACACGGTTGTATCACTTTTCTGAAATACAGTTATACCAGGATTTCTCCTGACGCTAAAACTTTATGCGTATTACAAATACTATTTTAATGCAACATGAACTGCTGTAAAAACCGCTTTGAAATGAAAACGCCTGACCTCCAGCATTGAGGTTGAACTGTGAGCAGAGCGTCTGTCCTGGATGGCGACTTTAAAGCCGTTGCCCACAGACGGATGCTTCAGGAGCTCCCCAGCATCACACCGCCGCTGGGAGCTGCAATTCCGTATGGCAGTGTCCCCGTGCTGGAATTGCGTTTGTGCTTTTACAGGCATTCAAAGGTGGCAAGTATTTGTATCCAGCTTTTGCAGTTCTCATACCTATTTACTGTTAAGGGGTCTTTGATGTGAATTCATCAATACCTGCATTCAAATTGGATGCAATGCCCTCCAATTTTCTCAAAAGGAGAATGGCAGATTAAACAAACTAAAGATCCATCATTACTACACCGAGTACTTTCATCCTATTTAAACAACATCTTCGTGGCACTGAACCACAGATGGTACCTGCTCTGGGAGAGTGATTATGAGCGAGGGGGTGTCTGTGCCAGGGGACTGGGACAGGTTCGTTTGGCACCAGACGCCGGGTGCTTGGTGTGTTCCTGCTCCCGCTGCAGAAGGGCAGTGCCCGGGGCCACCGCGACTCAGCTGGTGGGGACGTGCCTCGCGTGCTGGCTGTGCCCATGTCGAGGACACAGTGCGACTTTCAGCAGTGTCTTTTCCTGATACGCCAGCTAGCAGCCCTGATCTGGGAGGCTGTTGCAAAGAAATAACCTCTTCCCTGTTCCCAGGGACTGGAAAAATCGATGGTTTCAGACTGTCGGGTGGCATGGGCACTGCTGGCACTGCTTCACCTGCACAGAGCAAATCAGCGTGCAGATGCGCTCGGCCAGCTCAGCACAGGGAGGGCAGGGGAGCTCCCCGTGCGGGGCTGGGGACCGGCAGCTCCTCCTTGCCGGATGGGACGAGCAGCAGGATAGGGCAGAACTTGATTTACTCACAGTGCTGAACAAAGCATTAAAAGCTTGGTGAGACGTCCAGCTTTTAACAAATTACTTAGAGTTATTTTATGTCTTACAGCAGGGAAAAATTGTATGATTCATTATTGCATATGCTAATTACTTTGGTGAAGTGTCAAACCTGCACAATGCAATGTTTTCATATATTAAAGACATTAATTGCCAGGAAACAGTACGCCATGACTAATTCTTTTTTTTTTTTTAAAGAAGAAGAAATCAATATTAAGTATTTTGACTATTAGGAGCTGAAGCAGCACAACATATCTGAAGTCAATGTTTCCCTACTGAGCTGTACTGGTTAAGGACTCAGGCTTAACAATTGCATTATTGTTATCAAAAACTGTTATTGGCTCTGTGAATCATGTTACTGTCAGGTTGCCATGTACGAATTAATACGATAATAACACGCAGAGCCCAGGAGAGCGCAGCCGGAGCTGCGGCGGGCTGGATGCAGGATGCGGCCGTGCCCACAGCCGAGGGGCTGAGCCCCTGGCCGCCTGCCCAGGCTCTGGTGGTGCAGTGCGGGGGGCCAGGGGCAGAGGCAATCACAGCAGCAGCGAGTGGAAGCGATGCCTTTGCTTCTCCTTTGCTTCTCTTTGCCTTTCAACAAGTAAAATCTTTGAAATGGGTAAGTGACTGTTAAATGAAAAGCAGGAGGCAAGCTTGATTGCAATGACAGAGAGTAAGGCAAAAGACAAAAGCTGATACTTACTTTGTTCTTCCTTATGACCTACAGGTTCTCCTAATTCTTGACTCCTCGTACTTCTCTTGGCAACACATTAAAATAAAGCTTTTGTGCCGGTATGGTGACCTGGTCACTTTTTGGGAATTCAATCACATATTTCAAGTGTCACTGCGAATTTCTAAACAACTCAAGTAAAAACTGATGGAGAGAAGACCAGCCTTTGCCCTGCAAAGCCTCGGGCTGGGCATGCCCAGCCCGCCCCAGCCCGTCGGTCAGAGCCAAGGGAAAACCCCACAGGAATGGAGTTTGCTTTAATAAAGGCACTGCAAACTGGAGCGATATTTCTCTGCTACATTAGAATAAGTTATGATGTTTGTTACAATAAAAGCAGCCACCTGGGTACAGGATATATTAATAATAAAATAAAATATCTCATTGGATCAAATCTCTTGCCAACACTGGATATTTAAATTTTACTTAATGATGTTTCTGTGCAAGGGACACAAACCCTGTGTCCCCCTGTGCCGCCCCGTCCCTGTCCCCGGGGGCAGCTGCCCAGCCCCCCGGGCAGCGTGAGCTCCCCTCCTGCCCTCCCGGCTCTCAGCATGGTGCCACAGGAGCACGGCGGCATTTTTTTCTCTGCTTGTAATAAACGCAGTATTTCTTCACACATGACCAGCCTGTGGCTGCACAGACAACCCCCCCGGGCTCCTCTCCCCCAGCGCACAGCCCCATCCTGCCTCCGAACCGAGCCTGGCATCGCCGCCTGGGCCTGTTGGATACAGCTCGAACCAGAATTTCCATTTCTTTCATGAAATACTTCGTGCTCAGCAAGAACCTGCCATAGGCAGTGGCCAAGCCATTTTATTTTCTTCCCTCAAAGCCCCTTCTGAAACCTTTTTGCTGTGCTATCTGGAAGCTATTTCAGAGGAGCTCTGTTGCCCCTGTACCCCGAGACCACCCGCCCTCCCCCGACCGCTTGTCCCCGCACCGTCCTGCCTGTCCCTTGCTGCCCCGTGTCCGTCTGACCATGCAGCTGCCGGGCAGGACCCACCACATCAGGTCTCACTTATACAGTAGTTGAGGCAATGCAGGGTGGGTTTCTGGACACTGCACGAACACGTATATTGTTCATAATATTATGTATCGAACATAATCACAGAGCACCTCCAAAGCCTGTGCAAATCTGCCAGAGGAGCCCGGGCAGAMACAAGGATGCTTTTCCTCTCCAGCGACACAGAGGAGTGGGAGCTCTTCGCTTCCGACTGCTTTTTCAGCAGTTCCCTCTTTGTGGGTCCAGAGCCGGCCGGGTGCTCCCGGGGAGCAGAGCGGGTGCTGCCTGCCAGCAGCGCGTCCCCGGACCGGGGGAAATAACCATACATCCAGTTTTCACCCAAGCTTCTTGTGCAAATAACTGCTTAATGATCATCTCCATTGAAGGCTGCAGTATGTAAGTAGCATTTCATACCCCATAAAATCAAAGTCTCACTTCATTTAATAGTGTCATTTTTTATAAGCCATAAACCGCTGTACATGCTGCAGACTCCTGCCTCGGCAGCGTGCCGTACAGCCCACCCACGGCCGGCCCCACAGTCCCCTGCCACCGAGAGACAGGCAGCTCTGAACGGGAAAACCCCAGTTCTGCAGTGGGTGGCATTTTCGAGACACCATAAGCACCTATATTTCCTGGGAAGTGGCTGGGTTTAAGCCACTGAAGTACTTTTGGAAACTCATGGCTATAGACAGTCAAGAGGAGTATCAGCTAATAAAGGGATGTCAGCTGAGAACGGATTTTAGAGAATGTTAAATATCACAGGTCGGCACCAAAAGGTGCTGAGACTCGAAGGATTCCCGTTCCACAGCCAAAGTGGAATAACAATTTCTGTCTGAGTGCAGAGCTGTTCTCCCTGTGCTTKTTTCCCCTCCTTATTCATTTTTCTTTCCTATACCCATTCTTTGCTAGTCAGATGGTGAAGGACAGTCAGATAAATGTAAGAAAAAGCACATATTTGAGGATAATCTTGTGCCTTGTCAACCTCTTTCATGATGATTAGGAAGGAGGTTTGGACAAGATGCAAAGTGAGTTATGTCTGCAGCCAGAGAATAAAAATGATACTGCGGGTAGACTTTTCTTTCAATGATGATGATGAGAGGGTCATTGTTCTTCCAGGAAAGAGTGGTTCATGGGTCCTTGCTCAAATTCAATTGCACATTTTCTTCTGCCTTAATTTTCTGCTACTGATTAAGCTGAACATTGCCTGAAAGTCTGGAATAGTAGAGCGAGTCTTACACTTCCCCATAACTCCCGCATCTTCCCAACACAGCAGTGGAAGCAGCAATTTTAGGGTTTTCAGACCCTAAAGGAAGTAAGCCGCAATTGTCACCTTTTTTTTTTCTTCTACAAACAGTTTCTCCATACAATCCCCCACATCAGACTTTCCAAGAGGATCAAATTTTAATTCTTAATCGTAACAGCCTGGATAATTGACCCAGACAGCTCTTCAATTGCTTCCCCCCATTGCTACAGTCTGCTCCCACTGMGCTGGTGCTTCCCAACGTTTGACTCATTTTCCAAAACTTAGCTGGTAAAATGAAAAATCTGGTGGTTTTTTTCATCTTTGACTTGTGTTTGGATTTTTTAGGAAGCTGGGGAGGGACTCACCTCCCCAGACTTTAACCATCTAGAAGCCAAACATCTAACAAACTACCCTCTACAATAGTGGAGCAAACATCTCCAGGGAATTCATCCCCACCTGGAACAAGCATCTGTCGTCTCCTCGGGGCCCCGTTCCTCCCTGCTGTCCACAGGACAGACTGGGTGGTTTGGGCAACCTGCCTGGCTTTGACAGCTACGTTGAGTGGAGCTGAATCTTCTCCCTGGCCGTTTCCAGGCACCTCTGATACCTTTGAGTGCAGATCCCCAGCACTCGATGCTTTAATGCAGCTGCTGCAAGCAGCGCATGTGCTGTTTCATCAGACTTCTTTAATTTCGTGGGTCTCAATATCTCTGTAAGAAGCCAAGAGCAGCACTGGTAGAGATGTAGAATATATGAAACTAAAAACAAGACTAAGAGAAATTGGAAAAATATCTGTACTTTTCCTACAAAGTATTAGATAGATACAGGACAACTGCAGTTTAAATCCTTGTTAGCTGAAGTAGCTCTCCTGAATCCCTTATTGATTTATGGCAGCTCAGACTCTTGCACTGTGTCTTTATGACTAGACTTAGGATAAAGTCTCTTCTCACAATGATCACTATCACAGCCAGAGTTAGAATAGGGAAGAAAATATCATCAAATACAATAACTGACATTTTCAATTAACCAAGACTTTGCAGAGGAAGACAGCAGCTTAGAATTGATAGGTCTGCTAGAGAAAATGGGAAAAAAAGTACAGCTCATGGTAATAAAAATTGTAAGATGCAGCTGGAGAAGCCCAGGTATTAAAAATAAAAGTCATACATTAAAATTATCAAAAGGAATGATAGATTTGTCCGTACTCTGTGCTCTTTTGTGTCAAAATAATCACGCACAGAAGTATAAAAGCAGTCGCTTTCCCTAACATGTATATAGCTTCCTATAGTGAAACAGCCATGCACAGCCAAAGCCTTGGTGGCATAAAATGGTGCAGCTCAGCCGATCTTAATGGCTCTTTGGAAGTGAATAACACCTCGGTCTCTTTTCATTTTTAGCAGCAGGATTTCTGGCACTCAGTTAAATTGAGGTATTCAGATTTGCGACCATAATTAGGTAACTTCAGGAACCATATGTGCAAGGCTATACACCAGCTAAATGCAATTGCTTTACTGTTCTGAAAGAGCAATATATGACTTGTGTTAGGTTACTAAATTATTAAATATAGTATACTGAGCCAGTTTAGTGCAGGTAAAGGGGTAAAGCAAAGTGACGGGATGAACAAATGACTCACCTGTCAGATTCTTCCATCTCCTTTTTTTGCAAACCAGMCAGGGGGTTTTTTTGGCATCTAAAAAGTCCCTGAGTTCAACTTATGGGCTGCAAAAGTTAGATGGAATGACCCTAATTCATTAACACTCTTAACCCCTTCTGCTTCATTACAAAGAAGTTCATAATTTGAGAAAAGGGAACAGGCTCAAGACACAGCAGGGAAACGTGGGGGTGACCTCTTTGTCAAAAACACGTTGCTGCCTGAGAAGTCGCTGTGGGATGAGAGCCAGAGCCATCGCCATCGCCACCTCCAGCCCAAGGGTGGCTCGGGAGCACAGGAGTCACCRGGGGGGCTTCCCCAGCCAAGCAGGGGAAGGGTCTGCTGCCTCGCAGGGAGGGGTCGTCAGACTGCGAGGATGGTGTCCCACAGGCAACCATCAGAAAAACCAGTTCCTGGCTGGAGACAGCCAGCCACGGCCTGTGTAAAGAGTAGAGTTGAAACAAGTGATGTCTTGAAAGCAGACCTATTTTTTTGAAAAGTTGCACTGTGCTCTGCTCTCCTAGCAGTCCCCGTTTGATGAATTTCTCTTCAACTAGAAAACCGAGCAATAAAAGAATTCAAAACTTCCATTAAAGTTTGCTGCCGGATACATAATTTAGCACACCGGCTCGCAGGGTGCACACGTGCCCACAGTGGATTTAACGTGTCCCTACAACGCAGACCTTCTTCCTCCCCGACTACAGTTTCCTCACAACAGGTTAAATTTATCATAAAGCAGGCCCCAAGTGCTGAAATACTTGAAGACCGCAGAGTGTCCGTCTGTCCCAGGAGACCACTAATGTCTGCTGATGGACCGCCCATCCTCCTTTAATCCCTGCGCCCGTGAGGAGTTCACGCTTGTTTGGGATTCAGGTTGCTGCTCTGAATTATGGATTCGGTGTGAAACAGCCAAAAGGCAGCAAGCCCAGCCCAACGCGCATCCTCTGCTTTCCGAACGGTAGTTTAACGGCAGACAGCCTTTACGCTGCCCACGATACGGAAGAGGACGATGAGGGTGACTTTGCTGCAGTCAGCCCTGCCCCAGTGGTGCATCAGGACTCCCTGATTTTCTGTGTTTATTTTTATATCCTGATTTTCTGTGTTTCCAAGGTCCTGGGCGGCCTGCTGCATGTGACCCTGCTTCGAGCAGGGGCTTGGGCTGGACCATCCGCAGAGGTCCGGGCCCCCTCAGCCATCTGGCGATGCTGTGTTTGCTGCAACACGGCTCACAACATGGTTCTTATGACAGAGCCATAGGAAGAGTAGGCAGGGGATGAGGGTCTTTCTCCCAAACAGACCTTTTCACTGAAAAGCCTGCCACTTAAATAGAAAAAAAAAAATCTTTAAAAACAGTTGGAATTTTCCCGACGCTGTATGACACAAGGCTAAAAAGCCAACTGTGCATGAGAAACCTAACATGCTGAAGAAATCATTAGCTGTTAGGAGACAAACCCGTTTTAGTCTTTCTTAAAAGAAAAATGGTGTTGTGATATAGCCATGAAGGACAACTCAGGGAAGTTAAATGCCCTGGCACTGGATGCTATGTCAGGCAGAGACATCAAAAAGTTGTTAACTTAAAAGTAAGCAGAGTGCAATGCATGTCTTTTGTTGCAGAGCATCGTGCATCATTACAATATCCAAACCACCACCAACGCATTGCTCTAGTGTTTATCTGTATGGAAGCCAACAACCCAACACAGTCATCCCACGGTCCAAAAATTCCTGGCAGATGCTTTACTTGGGACCTAAAACCCCGCCAAGCTGTGGTGCCCTGGCAGAAAGGAGGATATGGTGTGGGCAATGGAGGATTGAAGAGAGCCGAGCCTACGTGGGGAGTGAGATGGAAAAGCGCGGGTATCTCAAGAAACCCCTGCCAGGCCTTCTGCACCAACTCCCAAACATTAAACATGCAGCAAGGAAGTACTGCCACCTTCTCACTGACCAAAGTGTCCTCTGATGAATTGTGGCTGCCTTTGACAAATTATTCAGGAGTTCCATGTTCATTTTCTGAGTAACTTCATGAACATCAGCATAATACCCAGTATATAATTAACTGAACAACAGTTTCCATCAATGAAACTGTTGGTGCTGGATCTCAAATACATGTGTCACATTTCAGCTTCCCATCTGTCCTGGTTTGGGCTGGGATAGAGTTAATTTTCTTCCTAATAGCTGGTACAGTGCTGTGTTTTGGATTTAGGATGAGAAGAATGTTGATAACACACTGATGTTTTAGTTGTTGCTGAGCAGCGTTTACACTGGTCAGGGACTTTTCAGCTTCCCATGCTCTGCCAGGTGCACAAGAAGCGGGGAGGGAGCACAGCCAGGACAGCTGACCCAAACTGGCCAACGGGGTATTCCATCCCATGTGACGTCATGCTCAGGATATAAACTGGGGGCAGTTGGCTGGGGAGCAGTGATCGCTGCTCAGGGACTGGCTGGGCATCGGTTGGTGGGTGATGAGTGGTTGCATCACTTGTTTTTCCTGGGTTTTGTTCCTCTCTCTCTCTCTCTCTCTCGTTGTTTTCCTTTTCATTACATTTTTTTTTAAAATTTTATTTTATTTCAATTATTAAATTGTTCTTATCTCAACCCACGAGTTTTCTTACTTTTGCTCCTCAGATTTTCTCCCCAACCCACTGAGGGGGGAGGGTGAGCGAGCAGCTGCATGGTGCTTGGTTGCTGACTGGGGTTAAACCACAACACCATSCCAGGGCAGGTGACGTTCCCAAAGAGCAGCCACTCTGTGCTGAGAGACGGCAGCCCTGCACACCGCTGGTCCTGCTGGAGAGTGGCTTTCCAGGCTGTGGCCGCGCTCGTGCCCGAAGCGGGAGGCAGGCGCTGACAAGGCTGACAAGGCACCACCGCTTCCTAATTTTCCATCTCACTCTGTTTGCCCACGGTCCTTCTGAAGCCCGTACTCCATGCAACCTCTGCAGCAGTTTTCTTCCTGCCATGCCCTCTTTCCTGCATGAAGCTCATCTCACAGCCCATCACCAAAAGCTCATTTTCTCCATCAATGAGTCATTGTCCCTCTCGTGTTGTCCGAGGAGTGACCGACCTTCTGCACAGGGGGATGAAAGGACAAAACAAAGCAAGGAAACCGGGGCAGGGGTGGAAGGCTACAGCTCCAGGGCTCCTGTGTGCCTTGCACTACTCGGGTGCCCAAGGATGAATTACCAAGTGCTCAGTGGTCAGTTGTCCACCTCCCCAGAGTGAGGGCACTGCATTGCCGGGCTGTCCTGAGGTGGGAGCGCAGTGGGGTGATAGTTCATCCCTGGGCAGAGCTTTTCCCAGTGTGTTGATGCAGGGGTGGGAGTGAGCATGCAGGCGGCACGTGCATGTGGTGAGGACATGGGGGTGATGCACTGCACTGACCGAGCAGCAGCTATGTCAGCCCTCTGGCATGCACCAAAAAATTGGCTGAATTGATTAAAAAGCTAGGTGGAAGATGACACCTTCCTCTTTGGACTCATCTTCCAGTAGTTTCCAGAGCACAGCCCAATTAAGTGTTTCTGTGCTCAGATGCTGCTTTGATCCAACCACCTTTGCTGCATTTTTCATTGCCCTGACAAGCCTCTGGAGCTGCTGTCAGGGCCGGCTCGTGCAGACACGGCTGCTTGCTGCCTGGCCGGAGGTTCACGGGCAGCTCTCCCCATGGGCAGGAGAAGGGCTTTGGTGGCCTGGTGGGATCCCCATCTCCTTTGGCTCATCCCCATCCATCGAGGGTGCTGCTGTGTTTCTCTTTATGAGGCTCCCTGTATTTTCCTTCCCCTCAACAGGGTACACAGCTCTACATTATTTATAACTAACCTTTCTTGTCCATGCTCTAGGACAGACACAGTGAAAAACTTAACTTAAAAAATTTATTTTCTTCRGGAAAAAATAGCAAGTGAATATGAAAAGAGACCGTCTCTTGCATTAGCTGCTCTGTGTTCCCAACCCGTCACAGGGGATGCACTATGCACGTATCCTAGCCGAGGGGGGGAACGTGGCCAGGGCGTACAAAGAGTGTGAGGCCTCATTTTTCATCTCCTTTTACATTTATACAGTCCTTTTTACATAGTTCCATCTTGGGGCAGTGTAACCTCTGCAAGTAAGGGACCGAGTCCTCTGGTGCTCTGGCAAAGCTCTCCCCATCCTGCCTTGGGAAGGAGGGAGGATTGAGCCTGGTCCCTTGGGGTGACACCTCCATCATGAGAGCAAAACGGTGTTTTCAGGAGGGTTGATCTGTGCTCACCTGTGGTGCCCATCCACGAGATTCGGGGTTCACAGAGAAGGTCCTGGTGGTTCACAGAGAAGGTCCTGGTGGCTCACAGCACGTCCAAACACCACGCTCCAGGTACACCCACCCATCGGGACATGCGGGTGATTTCTGAAGACCAAGCTTCTGCCAGGAGGTCGCAGGTGTAAAGCTGCCTACACCTGCAGCAGATTTTTTCCTCGCTGCCAACGGTTTTTAGTTGAATAGCACCAAGTTTTCCATCTCCTTCCTGCTCCTCAGCTTATCCTGTGCTCTCCCGCCCTCCCACTCCATCAGCTGGGGCACTGCGTAGAGCATAACCTTCACCAACAGTGAGGGAGGGCTCCTAAAATTTCATTCCCACCCTAGACGTGCCAGGTAGCTCCACTGCAGTGCAGTGCTGAGTACTGCAGGTAGTCATCAATTCTACAGCTTTCCCAAACACAACTCCGTTTCATGAGGCAAAACAAGTACAAGCTTGTATCCCCAGGCCAGGCAGCTGACGTGAGCCTTTCAGTGTATTTTGGACCCTTGAGATCATGACTCTGGTGGGGAACTACTGGTGCAGTCAGACACTTGTCTTGCCTGGAGGATGTTAGCAGTGTCTCCACAGGCTGTTGCAAGCAGATGTAAGATCCCATGTCACCTGCAGGTGAGAAGCCACAAGTCCTGATAGTGCAACGTGTCCTGTTGAGCGGCCCTTTGCTGTCCTCTTCTCGGCAGAGGTGGGAGTGGTGGCAGCTCTTCGGTGCTCCTATGAACACCCCCATGTACAACACCTTCCCCTCAGGTGGAGGAAACATTAAAGGGCTGTTTGGAGAGGCGTATCTCTAGAACCTCTCCTGATTGCACTGGCTTTGGTGATTGTGTTTCTGGTCAGCCTTGACAAGAGAAACGTCATCTGTAGCTCCAGCACCGTTCCTGGATGTCTTCCGATTCAATTTTTTCCCCTTAATTTTTGACACACAACACTTGTTCTTCATCTCCAAATGATCAAGGTGGTCTCTCTCCCTCCCTGCCCATATGAGGACAGCCCAGGAGGTTCCCCTGTTATAAATCTGAGCTTTCTTACACAAGGGGTAACCTAAAATCCTACTGCTGTTTATAGAGCAAAATAATGCAACCAGCACATACATAAGGCAGTAACTCTAGCAGCTCAGAATATTTACTTGTCGACTAGTTTCATATCCGTGAACATCTTTGGAAGAGCCCTGGTAACTCTCCTCCCTTCCTAGCTGTTCGCCTGGTGCTCCTCTGCACAGCTTTGGCCAGGCTGGGACGGCAGCTGGGACGGATTAAATCTCATGGCAGGAGAATGTGGCCAGATCCCCCAAAAGAGACACCCATAGCTGCACAGCAAAAGGAAGACTCCACGAGACCCCCTCCAAGCAAGGGTTCTCCTCAGCGAAGTTCTGGAGATCTATGGTGGACATGCTGTGAGCGCACACTGTGGAGCTGGAGGAGGTGCTCACAGCTGTCCGTGGCAGCATGGGCAGTGCTCAGGGCCAGCACAAGCAGTAGGAAGGAGAAACACTCACAAAAATGTCTAAGCAAAATATATTGCTCCTGGACCTGCCACTTACTTTGATAACAAGCCCATGGAGAGACAGATCATGCACACTTAATGCTTTTGTATGCATACAATCTAAGATCCTACTCCTAGGACTTTTTGTGGTCTTACATGCAATCAGATTGAGCAGCAAGGTTTCCCAGAATGAACCTATGAATAGGACATCACTGACCCTATGTTTTCATCACATCAAAGCAGCATCCCCACACATCTGCRGGAGAAAGAGCCTCCAGAACAGCCACAGTGCTCACAGGAAGGTGGTCGGTGGAAAGCAGGGCACGCTGGCGGTCGGGGAGCTGACGTGGGTGGTGTGCATGCTCGCGGGGCTGTGAAACCTGGGGACATCCCCGGGTCTACAGGTGCCTGTGCCAGCACTTGCAGCTCATGAGCCTGCCAGCTCATGGAGCATAAGGACCAAACGGTCAACTATTTCCAATTTACGTTTGCTTTTGCATTACCTAAATACTTGGAGGGCAAAACCCATACCGGGTTTCAGAGCAGACAAACTCCCAACCCCACAGCCCCAGGGAGCACCCAGGAGCCAGCAGGCTCCTTTTCTCCTCCCCTTTCTTTTCCCAGAGAACAGCTTTTGGTGACCTGGCAAGGGTATTTTCGTGTTTACCATAGTCTTTGCAACAGCAGTGAATCAACCAGACGTCTTCTGATGCTCAGACTTGAAGCCGCAAATGAAACAGCTTTGCTATGTCAAGCTCCTGCGAAGGCAAACATTGGTGTCAAGAGAGCAGATGAGACTCCCTCGGAGAGGGGGATCGCTCTAGGGGCTGGCCCTCACAACAGCCGGGACAGAAACCTAAGCCTAGAAGGCCAGACTAAGAAAAGCACCACCCATTAACAAGTAAAAATATGTTTTGCTTCTTGCTGAAGCACTATGGTGTTGGTTGCCCTCTCACACCAGCTGTGTGGGATTTCCTGGACTCAAGTGCAGTTATCCCTAGTTTTTACAACGCCACTACACATCACCATCACCTCTCTGTAGCCTGTTTGTACAAATAACATGTAGACTCTGAAATCATAAACTGCGTATTCTGTAGCAGGGCAAAAGCATTAAGATCAAAATGTGAAAAATAAAATGAAAAATATAACCAATGTAGAGTAACAGCAGCAAAATGGTACTGGATCGCATCAGACTGTACTTATGGTATTTGATATTTAGTGTATTTAATATTGCGAAATAACCACATTGTCAGTAGCATATGACCAGCAGCGAAATAACAGCCATGAAGGCAGTAAACGAGAGCACTAAGGTTTCAGCAGTAGAGCCAGGCAAGCACCAGTGCACTCAGTAACTGTTTATTCACATTTGAAATGAACTGTTTGCAAGCCACAGGATGGTGAAGTTAGCGATGGAAACAGGCGCAGAGCCGAGCTGGAGCTCACCCGTGCAGGCGGCGTGATMGGCCCTGCACTTCCCAGGAGGTTTTACAGCTCCTGGATCTTGGACAGCCTGAGGTCTGCATGAGGAGTTGCACTCCTTAAAAGCAAAAGCATGCAAGTAATTAAAAAATGCAAAGTACTGCTAGAGTACTAGCAAAGCAACACTAGAGTCTTGTTTCACAGTGAAACAGCCTGAAGGCACTTCCATGCACACATGACCAGAGTTACACTCCACTCTCCACCGAGGAAGCTCAGGGGCTCCTTCTCTCACTTACTGACAGCAAGTTTCCTGAAGCACCTTGCGTAATCTTTTTTTTTTTCAAGCTGGGCTCGTACCAACTTCTTATATTTCTGATCAAGGAAGGAAGATCTTGAAAATACTCTGCTTAGACATATCAGGGACCTCAATCTGTTTGTTCCTGGCTTTGCGTTAGGGCCTCTGGGGAGCCGTATGCTTTTGCAAGCTCTAAGTCTTTAATTGAAAAGTAAAACAAAGCCCGATTTCAGGGGGAGCGGATGCAATGCCTCTCTCCCCACATCCGCAGCTCRGTGTGCGGCGTTCCTGACGTGCCATTTCCAGGCTTCCTGAGCAGCTCCCAGCAGCCTCAGATCACATGAAAATCAAAATGCCCCAACAAAACAAGACAACCCCAAAASCCAGACCCAAAAACTCGCACAGCAAAGGCCCTACATTGGTTTCTGCCTCTTACACCCCACGCACAAGGGCTGGTCCCGTCAGCAGAGCATCACGGCACAGCATTTGCAGACCAAGCTCCTGCCAGCACCTCTCATGACTTGCTGGCCCCTTTGGGACAATTTAAGGGGACAGAAAGGACCCAGCCCCTACCACCCCGCTCCTGCACCCGCGGTACCAAACCAGGGTGAGGAGCTGCTCCCTCGCCCCTTCCCCCAGGGCTGATGCCCACCGATCGCACCTCCGTCCCCTTGCCCAGGCAAGAGCTGCAGCAAAACTAGGACTCCCCAAACCTCTTGTGCCCTTCAAGGCACCCCAGCACYGGCATCTGGCTTACCACAAGCAGAAAGCACATCTCTTCCCTCCCAAGGAGAAGCCCCATCCACCTCCTCTCTTAATGGCAGCTCCTTGATAACGGGCAGCGGAGCATCCTTCGGGCAGCAGCTCCCCCAGCACAGGGTCCAGCAACGGTGAGCCGTCACGCCCCCGTTTCAGCGTGCAACCCGGCTTTCGGGGAGCGGAGACGGCCCCCGCTGCCGGCTGGGCTGGGGAGTGAGGTTTGCAAGGAGCGCCTGCGACAAGCAAACTCCTCCAGCTGCCCAGAAGCGAGGGCGGCTTGAAAAGCTGCCTGGAAATGATTGTGGTACACAAAACGTTTCAATAAGGGCTGTGAAAGCCTGGCGCCGTATCTCCTGCCCTCCGCCGGGAATGCATGACAGATTCTAACATAAGCCAGCATACAAAAATAAGCAGACGACAACACTCCAGAGATCTCTAGTCTCCCTTAATTACAGTTATAAAGGTAAAATCAAGTAGACATCGAGCTCATGCTTGATTTAAACATCACATCAAAAGTGGAGAACAAAGGAAAATGCTCTCTTAGTTTACTGCATTTAGCCATTTATTGACAGCTTTAACACATTCCTGTATTTGCTTTGCCCTTGTGCCAATGGTGACACGTTCCCGCTCCTCCAGGATTGCTTTTGCCCTATGAACATAACCACGACAACCCCAAACAAGGTTTTCAAGGAGTGTTTTGCCCCTCTCTGCAGCCCAAAAGCCGGGGGCTGCACCTACACCAGTGCCCCATGCCAGGGTGCCCATCGTTTGGACTCACATCAAGGCACCCCATGGGGATGCATTCGCAAGGGTCCGAGGAGGCACATCCCGGGGGCCGGTGCTGCCATGTCTCAGTGGGATGGTTGGGGTAGGGGGTGYGGGGGGGCACCCTGGCCCCACAGTGGGGCTGGGGGCAGCTCTGTGCCGCAGACTGGGATGCGCTGGGATGCGTTGTCCCTCTGGGGAACGCGGTAGCCATAGGAATGTGGCGGGTTTAGATGCCGGCTGGGCTTTGCTTTATTACCGCCCCGGTCCTCCGCTGCCGCTTGAGGAACTGCTCTTCCCTGCTTCAAGCAGCTCATCACGCTCTCAGCGAAATGTCATGCGGGAGGATGCTGTAGCCCCACATGATGGGATGGACACACAGACACAATGGGATGGACAGGCAGACATGGTGGGATGGACACGCAAAGCCCAAATCCTCTGTCTGTGCACCCATTGTGCCCATGGCCTCTAGCCACCTTCACCAGCTCTTGGAATCCTACAACGTCCCAGCCTTTGGCCAGCAGGGAGGCAATGTCCTGAGGTCCCTCAGCTCTGGCCAAGGGCGGATCCCCGAGGGAACGGGAAGGACCGGCAGAGAGGAAAGCAGACAGATGCACACAAACCAAGGCTGAAAACATTGCACCCATCAGCATCTCCTGGCAGAGCCTGAACCGCCAGGACGTGCTGCTTGCACATTTGGCGCTTTAATGGGGTCCAACAGCAGAAGTGTTAGCATGAAGATAGGGTGAAAAAAGGAAAAAGCCAGAGGAGGGGAAAGGGAAAGCACAGGGAAAGAAAAAAAGAGAAGTAGCTATGGAGATGTTGTGCAGCTGGGATGCCTGTGGGGACACAGGAGTTGATCACTAAGGTTTATATAGAAACTCTTGAGGGAGCTGGTTTATGATTTCTGGACAGTATCCTGCACCACGAGATGTCCTGGAGCTTTACCACTCCTAAACTCAGCCAAGCACAGATGACCTCTGCAAAGGGATCGGTTCTGAGCAGCACCCAGTGCTGCACGGGCCGTTGCCCTGAAGGGACGGGGCTTTGGTCTTCCCAGGGACACAGAAAAGCTCTTTTATAGGATGAGTCCCTCCTAAGTCAAACAAAACTTCACGTCTCCTAATGAAAGGGCCTTTGGAGCCACCACCCCAGACCTGCAAAGGGGTGGGAGTGGGACGGGATGGGGCAGGCAGCTCTCCCCAACCCTGGGGGTCACCGACCTCAGGTGATTATCATTGCAAAAAAGTTCCCTGCAAGGAAAGGAATATTTTCTTCACCTCTACCTAAATTTGGCTGCAAGTTTTAAAAGCACTAAGTGGCCCCAACAGAGCCTTAATTTGTTATTTTGATGAGCAAGCTTGGTGCAGTTTCCCCTGAGACTGTCTACCAGCTGGTGAATGCTTGTGCTCGAGCTTCAGAAAGCTCTGGGTGTAGGATTCATGTCCTATGGAGACAAGTCTACTTATTCATAACAAACTTGGGTACTGCCTCAAAAAACAGCTCTTCACCTTGGCATTGCTGAAAAATGAGAGATGTGAGCTCAGATACAAGGTGTAGCAAATGTATTCCTTAGAAACCCCACAGCTGGAGAGATGACAGTGTCCTTCAAAACTTGCTCCCTACAACGCTGCTGCCTCGAGAAACTGTGGGGGCTGACATCTAATTGCATTTGAACCCCTCCGTTTGGGGTTTTTTCTTTAAATCTCACTTGGTTCCCTCTTAGGCTGCCAGACGACAGCCATTGCCTTCCTGGAGCAGAGTCAGACCTTCAAGGTTCCCAAAGAACAAAAAAGCCCCAAAGCGAAGGGATCCAGGATGCATTTGGATGGGAGGGGGAGTGTTTCCGAACGCGTGAAAGCAAAATATGCCCTTTTTACCTCTTTTTTTTACATTAAGAGAACAGGAGTTGTCCACTGTGTTGGACCCACGGATGATCTCTGTTGGTAGCTGAAGACCAGGAGGTCCACGACAGCAGCAGCATCTTCTTCACGAGACACGACTACATGCAGTGGGGTGTGATTTGTGTTCAGGCTGTTTCAAACTCTCCATTTATTTTTTGCCACCGATACTGAAAGAGCTGGCAGGAAAGCAGGTTTGTTAAAATTCAGCTCAGACCATGCTCCCTGACAACTGAGGGAAAAAAGTTAGGCTGGAAAACCTCTACGCCACYGAATCATTCACTTCCCTGTGTCGCAGAAGGGGCTCTCCTGCAGGAGAAACATCTTTCCGTTAAATGAGCAGAGAACAAGCAGCAAAAAATCACAGACATCCTTCGTAATAAATGTCATAACAACAGGAGAAAGGCATGAACTCCTTACTTTTCCCTTTACAGGTCCCATTAAAGGCACGCGGCTGCACGGGTTTCCTCCCATTTCGGAAGGTGCTCGGTGCTAGGAGAGGCCAAGTGCACAGGCTTGGCTCCAAACCCCACAGAATTAATTGCAACACTGATTTCCTTCAACAGACCATGGATGAGGTGCATGGGAAGGTCCATGGTGGAAAGGACACGACGCACACACAAACAGGGATAAAAATGTATCCCTGCCCTTGGTTATGTGGGTCTGCTCCGGTGTAGGGGCCTCYGACTCCATATCCCACTGGCGCGAGCTCTCCACCGGTGGGGACCAGTCCTCCTTGGATGTCCTCCTGCTCGCCTCGCCTTGCACTCTGCGCTAGCCACCTTGCAGGCTCTGTCTGCCCTCGCTAGGCTGCTCTTCTCGCTTAGACTTTTATTATTATTATTATTATTGTTATTATTATTATTGTTGTTGTTGTTRTTATTATTATTATTATTATTGCACTTTCACTCTAAGCCCTATTTTCAGTTCCTTACAGCTTYCCAAGGTAATTATTTGGGGGGCTGGAATGTTTCACATTTTCAGAGTTGAATATGTGAAGGGTTTTTTAATTTCAGCTGGTTTTGTTTGTGTGAASATTTAAAGAAAAGTCATGGGTTAGCAAACAAACATATATAAAGAAGGTTTTGGAGAGGTTTTTCATGTTAAATTATGTTTACTAGTTTTACTTTACAGCCTACCTGGTTTCATTACGAATTCAAAAGGATGCTGATGAAGCAGAAAGCCTTGAGAAAGGAGCAGTGGAAAGTATACACGCTCTTGTTGTTTCTTCCTATAATGAAGGAAGGACGAAGCCCCAGGGAGTGTGGTCTGGGGACCCATCAGTGACGATGTGCACCAGGGCTGCTTTGCAACCTGAAGCCATTAAGGGCCAGGAATAGGATTAAGTACCTGGCCCTTGGCTCCGTYGCAATGTTAACGTCTCAGTGTAAATCAATTATCTCATACCGGCCTAAAAATAAGCATTTGAAATTATTCGGAGTGCTGAACAGGATTTTGCTTCCTCCTCACACTTAGTCATAAAATCCTTCAATCAATATTAATGTTATAAACGCAGGCACGTTTCTGCCTTGTTCAAGGAAGCAAAGCATGGACCTATTCTACATGGGGAATGTGGCTCTTGGTGGGTACCTGCTGTGGGGCGGAGGGCACGCAGAGCTGTACGTTGTGTTAGTTGCCATGGTAAGAGCTCCTTTTTTTTTCTTCAATTGCAGAGTAAGTTGTTTCTAAACCCCACATTAATTGTTGCCACGCATTGCAAGGCGCTGAACCGTCCTCTCGATGAGGAGCTGCTCTGGCTGCCGGCCCCTGAACTCGCGAGAGAGGAGAGAGAAGCCAGCGCGTTTGCTTCCAGATTAGACCAAGTTGTGTAGAGTTTGTTTAGATCTCTGGCAAAGTCTGGGGCTCCTTTCTACAAAGCACAACATGGCAGCTGTATCTTGCTGTGTAGGTGTTAGGTCACGTTTTTAATGCATGCACGATATGTGCGGTAACCAGCTTTTATATGTATATATATTCATTCTTAGTTTTCATTGTTTCCCGACTATAAATAAAAAACTGTTACCTGCTCTACAATACTGATACACTAGTAATAGCTGAATACCACTATAAATCATTATTAATTGTTCATTGAGTGGTTGTGCACTTAAAAAAAATAATGGCCTGGGACTGTCTGAGTGGCTGTGTTGGATTTACAGTGCGTTATCTGCCAATTAATTGGAAGATGCTTTAAGTGCAGAAAAGCAAAGACTGTATCGCATTAATTTTTGATGGGGAAAAATTCCACAGATCAATTTAACATTAATATTAAACTTGCTGTGAATAAACATTTCATTAAAATGAAACTTGATTTTTCATGTTAGCACATCTATTTACTTTTCTGCCAGTCTATCATAATAAAAACATGGAAATCCATTTATCAGTGAACAGCGCTTTACTAAGGGCTTGCTGTGGAGCTGTCCTCCCTCATGCTGGTCCAGCTCCTGTAAATCTGTACTTCAGTGGGGCTGCAGGAACACAGCATATTCTGCAGGAATCCATGACAGACACGTAATACGAACATGAAACAAATACGTTTTCAGTCACGTTCAGGCTTCATGTGTGCTTGGCAATCCCCAGCATCCGACAAGCTTGTCACAACTGAAAATGTTGCTATAATTTTTCAGCGCTGGATGCAGGGAGCATATCTGGGGATGTGCACAGGGACCACATGCCACTGCCAAGTAAGTGCTCAGCAGGGCTGAGGCTACACCAAAGGCTTGCGCCCATCTATTCATCACCAAATGGGAAACCACTGCTGTCCTTCAGCTGCAGAGAAGTGAGGTTATTTGTGACACCTGCAGCACCTACAGGCAGTTCCAGAAGTGTCACACTGCTTCCCATTGCGCTTCCCTTGCTGACACCACGATCCAGCCTGGCCACCCTAGGGTTTGACTTTCTGAAGACTCAAGCCAGTACAAGACATGTTTGCTCAGCTGCAAAGATGTGCTGAGCCGGCTTCGGATAGTGCTCATCCACACGGATGCAGGGATATATTCTCAAATCTTACCCGTTATCCATCACCCCTCATGTCCCAGAGCACGCGGAGGCGGGCAGAAGAAAGGATGGAGGTCCCAGCCCCGGGCGGTGAGGCTGCCGGCCGCGCGTGGCTCAGCCCTGGTCTCCCTGCCGCACTGCAAAAATCCTTCGGGTTTCCAAAGGCAGCATCCACGTGGCATTAACTTCTGTTGGGCAGAGCCCACAGGCATCACATGCTCCTGGGCTTCAGCTCATACAATTTTTTATGGGAAACATTAATGGGAGAAAGGAAACCAACAAAAGACAGCACATTTAGAAACGCAGGCTCAGCATTAGCAGGTTTCAATTCAGAAATGCAAAAGGAATCAAAAATACAACTTATTCATAGGAGTGCTGCTTTGAGCTGAAGAAAAATGAGGGCTCGGAAAGCGTGTATGTATATAGCAAATTTTCACCAACCTCCCTATATCCGCATGTATGCAGAGTGCCGTCCGACCCCGCCTGTGCTGCCCCGGGCTGCCGGCACAGGCTTGCTGGGGCTGGAAGTTTTGTCCCCCCAATGCTCACAGAGATGCTTTTAGGCATAAGCCACATACAGGAAATATTCCTGTGGAAACCCGCTGCACTATTCATAAAATTAGAAATATATTCTCAGATTTACAACATCAAAGCTTCAGCCTTGTGTTTTCACCTCTAGTTTCTGTATAAATATAGAAGCTGTTTTCCTCCAAATTTTTTCAGCTTAATTTAACTTTTATTGAATTGAGAAAGGAACTAGCCTCATTCCCTCTAATAGGGAATGTAGATCATGAAATGAGTTCCAAGGGGCTTTCCAGATGGAGAGAGGAAAAAATATATATATTATAAAAAATTCAAGTTATGTGGTTTCCACATTTTTCAAAATAAAGCCTGGCAAATATATTTAGTGTAAAAAAAGGCGGGGGGGGGGGGGAAATCAGAATATGCCAGTAAAAATCATCTCTAAAAGGGGGGACTAAAGGGTGAGACTTTGTATTTTAGCAGTAACTGCATCCAAGGCACCGGGGAACACTGCTCGGTTTTCACGCTCCGGGGGCAGGCAGGGAAAACGGAGCTGCAGGCAGAGGAGGGGCTGCCAGACCTTTTGCAGGCGCAGTGCAGGACACTTCCCTTTGGGGGTCCACTAGCATCATATTAACCTCCTAGGGGTCGATTATTCTCCCTTGAGCTACCCAGAAAGACACTGCGGTTTCCCAGTTCATGTTTTGAAATGATCCTGTGTAAGGACTTCCCTGCCTTGCCAGTGGTATCTTCATTATTTCCAGCTCATCTTCCACTGGAAATCTTGAAATCTTGCTATTACAGCCAATTTTGTGGGTGTAGAAAGAGGCTGTAAGGCACTCTGAAAGTTATGCAATTCCAGAGTAACAGATTCCTTATGCCTAATAAAAAACTAGATAACTATGTCTTATGCAGCTTTCTGCATTTTAGCTGATTTAGACTACTTAACTGAATTTTCTTATTTTTTTGCTTCTTTGCTTCAGAAGGCATGGGGGGCCGGGGAGGCCGGGGACCATGCCTCCGTGGGTGGCTCATGTCTGCTTGCCTGGGCATTTTATTATTTGATGTCTTAATCTACTTTCAAAAACTCTTCCACACATCAAAAGTTCAGCCAAACCATCTGAAACGTCCCGCGATCTCTCCATCCCTCCGTCCCCCTTTGCTAACACCTTGCTCGCAGCAGAGACTGTAGAAACGCCCCGAACTCAGCCCCGGGGGGGTCAGTGACACCGCAGCCTTTGCTCTATTGCCTCATTCACATGTTTCTATACCTACACATAGCTCTATAAAGGTATTTTTTAGCTCTACAGACTTTTGCAGCAGTTTCTCTATTTCTGTCCATAACATCATGTTTTGATCCAGGTCCCCACTTTCTATTTAATACCATTAATTTTTTTTTTTTCAACCCCTGCCATTAGAGCTGCTCTTTCAACGGGAGGATTTTGATCACCATCTCATCTTGCACATTGTGAATAAATACGTATTTGCTTGTTTTGAATGCTTGATGTTATCTTTATGTTAATTTTGCACATTTATGCAAAGCAACTTGCCGTAGCACAATACAAAAGACGAGTGGTGGTTCCCCAGTTTCAAGCCATGCCCCAGCCGTGAGTGCTCCGGTTGGGATGCAGAGGGAGGGATGCTGTGGATGCGACTCCCCCGCTTAGTGCCTGGCCTCGGTGCCGCTGGCAGCAGGGGGCTGTCTGGGGGGCACCAGTAACCTCCAGTTTTGACAGGCTTCTGACCATCAGCCCATGGCCTGCCGCTCCCCTTGCTTTTAGGTTTCTCTTTGTTTGTTATTGGGGGGGGGGTGGTGGTGTTATACATTAGTCCAATCCTCCCTGCCTGCTAAAGCCAGTATTTTAGGCTATTCCTGGCTTCACATGTAATATTATTGCTCATCCATATTGTGCCGACTCCTCCCACCTCATGGACTGTCTCCTTTACGGGCTTCAGCCCAGCACTTCGGTGTCTCACTCATCATCATGATTTAGACAAATTTCAGCTGCTCGATGATCCATCTCTGCACTCCTGCTGCTTATCTGTCCTGCCTTGGCAAAGGAGGGCAAGCAGGAGCTTCGCTATCTTATTATTTAGTTTTTTCTATGCTAACAGTATTTCCCCTTCATTCCCCTCCTCCCCCCCCACCTTCCCATTTATCATTTCCGGTCAGCCTTCACCTGCAGCAACTTTCTGATTATCTATCAGTGTCTCCTGCACCCTCCTGCGCTACTCTTTATTGCTTAATTATTTTGGAGATGTTTAATGGTGGTAGCTCTTGTCTCTAATTTTCTTATTATTATGCAGAGCACCATATACACTTCATCTGAGAAATGCCAAAGGAACAGACCGGACACTAATTGCATCTTTTTCGCTTGTGCTCCTGATTGCCCTGATTTTCAGCAAATTGCTTGCAGCATCCGCCCCCAAAAAGTCACAAAACACGGATGTTCAGCCATGGAAGAAGAGAGCTGAGGCTGGGACTGGGCGGTGGCACTGACACCCATCCACACCCCCGGTCACACGTGGGTGCCCATTCCTGGTGTCCCCGTCCCCACGTGCCCCAGCCTTCCTGCACCCCCCAGCCTCTTTCAGGTTCCTGCCTGGCTGCGAGGCAGCGAGGGCGATTGCAGGGCCCAGTGACTTGCAGAGAAACTATTCTGCTAAAGAGGAAAGAAAATGACCAAAAAATAATAAAATTCAAGTGGCATCATTGATTAGGGTTACACGGGTGTACTTTGTCCCCGCTTGCAGGGTGAGCTGACCTCCTCCGGCACACGGCAGTGCGCGATTGTCTCCTCCTCATCTCAAAGGCGGTTCCTATGCCACATTTCTATGCCACCACCACTGAAACGTCTCCTCTCGCTCAAAGAGGAGCTCGGTGGCTCTAGGCAGGGCCTCCAGGCCAGGTTACCAAGCCGCTTGAAAATCTTTTGGGAAAACATTTTTAGAAGGTAAAGTTTCCTTTATCATAGCATCCCACATTGAACTGTATCAACAGCTCTTTTTCCCTAATTGCAATCCACAGCACGACACCCGGAGTCCTAAGTATCACCAGATTGCTCTTGCATCTCCCTCTGACATCTCTGTAGCTGCAGCCTTGTGGTTCCCACTGGTGGGACCGCTCTGCTCGGGGCCGGCGAGGCTCCTCTGCCTGTCCCGCATGCCAGCGCAGGGAGGACACACTGGTCTCCTCTGCCTGCCTCCTCCTGCCTGCTCTGCCATCACCAAGCCTGGCCGATATGTTCTCCTGMCCATGTACCTTTGGAGATGCCCCTCAGTGCCTTCAGCCCCTCCACTCCCTGATAGCCAAACTCTGCAAACRGGGAGTTTCGCCCAGCCTTACCCACCCTGCAGCAGCAAGAGCGGGGCAGGGAGAAGGGGGAGGAGATGACACACTGTAAAAAAGCATCCATGGAGAAAGAAAGCACATTTGCTTATCTGAAAGATAAGGAGGCTTTTTGCCATTGACATTTGTTATCAGAATGTGTCTGTTTTGCAGTAACACGCAACTGCCTCTCACACCCAGGATAAATACRGTGTTAAATGGGATGCTATGACCTACATTTTATGTATATTATGTCTCTTATGCTAATAATGAGCAGAGAAACCTTGATATATTATCACTTACTARGCAATATTTTTCCCTGCTTCCCTCCTTAGGATGTTGTATAGCATTTCTGGAACAAGATGTATTTTCTATAATTTATATGAAATATTGAACCTTCTGCAAACATTACCATTTAAAAAACTACCAACAAACACTCTTTGATAAGAATCTTTCCCTTTTTTAGTTTGAAACTGCTCATGAATTTGCAGACAAAAATACAGATTGCAAAAATAACAATGGCAGCCACATTGTCCTTCTTCACATTATTTCTGTTCCAGCCCTGGGGAGCTGGAGTATATACAAGCCCTGAGCTGCAGCACGGACAGCCGTGGAAAGCTGGAGAAACCCCGGACGTCTGCTCCAAAACCCTCCTAGACTGCCTATTATTTTTCACCGGATGGCCAGCTCTCACGTCCCCCTCCATGGGGAGCACCGAGCCGGGGGGCTGCGCAGCAAAAAARCCATTTGAAAGTTGGGATTGAGCGTGGTGTGCCCAATCCCTACAGCAATGGTACCGCCTGCCGCTGCTTGCCGGGACAAGGCTGGCAGCACAGCCGCGCCACCAGGCAAACGCACGTGCTGCCCATGCATGCCAGACGGGGACTTGAGCCAGCACCTACCTGTGGGTCCAGGTGAGGCAGAAGCTGCAGGAGAGGAATGGGAGCAGACGCATGAGCATCGCTGTCGTTGTCCTAACGCAGCGGCAGCGAAGACTGGCAATCCGCCCCAGCACGTGCCAGCCTCTGGCCAGGGCTCCCTGGCTGCCTCTCCAGCACCGGCCGGAGCACTGCACGACCCGGTTTCCACCGTGAGGCTCCCCGGTCCCAATGCAGCGCACATCACAGCCGCTCCTCAGCCTTACCCTTGAACTCCTTGAGTTGGGACTTAGCCAAGATTATTAATGTATATTGATTTATGTTGTGCTTCTGGTCTCTTTCCAGCACTTGAATAGCTGTCCTCAGTACACAGATGAATGTGCTTGACACTGAGATCCGAGCAGCGACCCAAATGTTTGTGACCATCTGCTTTCTGCAGGATGGCAGCAGGATGAACCACAAACGATCACAACTCTTGACAGKTACAGGAGACCCACACGAAGACCAGCCCAGTGTCTCCAGGCAGGCAGAACCCAGGAGCAAGAGCAGACCCTTAGTGAGGTCTCCGTAGCTGGTACCCCTTGTCCTATGTGTCCCCACACGTGATCTTGGCCAAGCCAGCTGGTCACGCACATATTGATGCTTGTGAGTGCAAAGGATGGGTGAGCAAGAATGAGGGAAATCAGCTTTCCCTGCTCCAAGGTCTCACACTGTGTGTTGTTAGTCTAGGTGCAACTTTAATCAGGTTCTTGCTGAGCTGCGGTTCGTTAGCTGCAGGCACCTGCGCTACAGCTCTTCCCAAAGCTAGAAAGAAGGTTCTGTCTGCTCAGCTGCTCCGATTCCCAGGCCAAACCATCATCTATGTAGAGCTCAATACCTTCTACAGCATCAAATACATCATGTTTTTTTCCTGGAAACGTGAAAGATGGATGCACTGGCAAATGTGATGAATACATTCAGGCATTGAAAAAAGCTCCCAGCAACTGCAGCCCATGGAGGAATCACGTACACTTCAAGCTGTTCGAGTTTTATGAAGGAAGCAATGATCAGTCCTCAAAAGCAGCAATCACTTATGACACTACATATGCATGACTGTATGTACGTGGAAGTTCCTTATCTCATGCAATAGGCAGTGATGGTCAGAGACCAGGTTTGGGAACTGAGGCTGGCTGGTGCCTGAGCACCCATCCTGCACGTGGGAAAGGAGCGGAGGGGTGAGTCCTTCTGCGAGAGGCAGCCTGCAGCCAGCAAGGGGGGCATCATCGCATCCCTCATCGCATGCAAAATGAGCTGTGTTAAAAGGAGCCTCTTCAGTGTGACGTCTCTCCATAGACAACATTTCTTTGGTCAAGATGGAGAGAGAAAACACCTGTGGAGCATTTTATAAAGTTTGTTTTTTGTAAGAAACATTCCTGATAAATAAACCATTTCCTATTGCTCTCTCACTGCTCCACCTCAGTTCCTTTCCCCAGACATTACAAACTTGCCAAGCATACTCTTCACGGGGATTATTACAGAGTCTGTTCGCTATTTCATTTTCTCTCTCTTTCTTTAATATAGAGAAGTCACCAGGACTGGCATTGAGTTTTCCCAGTTTGCCACCCATGGATCCTCCTTGCTTTTCTCTTGCAGCCGATGGAGCACTGTGGCACATCCCGTGCAAGTTCTCGCACTGGCACCCAGACTGGGCTTAATAAATGACCATGCACTTCCCAGCCCACAGTCCACCATCCCTTGCAATTATGCCCACATTTCCCTGAGTAATTCACCTGAACCCTTGGTGCTGTCCTCATTTCATTCCAGCTTAGTATTTATCCTCTGATTTCATGTGACATAATCCATTGCAGTTCTTGTGTTTTCTTCAAAACCCTTGGCATTTCTCTGGTTTGACCGGCTTCTCACAGCACGTGGTTCTTTTTGATGCAACTCCCCATCCTTTTCTGCCTGTCTTGTTTTAACATTTTTCATTCCAAGTCATGTCCAAAGCACCGTGTGCCTCCCAAAACTCCACAGCTCCCACTGTCTGGCGCATGGTAGTTGCCATCAAGATTGTTCTTCTGGATCCCCCCAGGGTCTGTCCCCGATGTTGCTGTCACAACGTGTTCTCCTACTTGAGGCTCCATCAGCCCTTCGGGATGGCAGAGATGCTCTTAGCTGGGATTGCTACAGGTTCATTTTCTTTTCAGATCCTCGGGTCTCATACCCAGTTGGAGTGCAATACCTCTCAAATTCCCCCAGTACCATTGCACAGTTTGGTGCATCTGCCTGAATGAACAGAAAACTCTTGAATCCGGGAGCTGCAGAGGGGCTGGCAGAGGCAGCTGCCTGCCCTTGCCCTTGGCTCCRTGCTGAAGGAGAGGCACCGCTCCGGCACCTGCCAGGTTTTTTCCTCCTATTCCCGCTCAAGCACTTAGCTTCTGCCTCCTTCCACTGGAGGCTTTTACTTCATCTCCTGTTATTCCTTGCACAGTGGTCAACCGGGACTCGAGGGGCTGCAGGGAGGGTCCCAGCAGCCCAAGCTGCAGTTCTGAACTCTTTCATGGTTGCACAACATCTCCCCTAAACCACCTTTACTTGGGACGTAAAGAATTTACAAGACAAGTTCCAGCATCAGAGGATCGAGTGCAACAGAAGTGGGTTTGTACAGTGCAGATGTCTATTCCTGTCCATTCTGACTCCTGTGCAACTTTGAGTAGTGTATAATTAATATCAGCAGTGCCCCAAACATCAACTCCTTATTCATTTCTAGATAGACCAAAACCAATAGCTCGGCATAAAAATGTGAATGTCCTAATGAAACACTCCTTTTTCTGTTAATCACTTGTCAGAGTCCCACAGATGTTTTCAGTGGAGAATTTTTAAATCTGCCACGTTACTGAAACACCAGCTATGCTAAACCAAAGGAATATATTCCTCGGAGATAAGAAGTTCCTACGTCTGGTGAAGCCCAACGCTGCAGGCACTTTCTGTTCAAAATATTCAGTGCCATGAAGAGTCTTTGCATTTGAATTAGAAACAACTGTAATCTGACCATCCTTCTTCTTTCTCTTTTTCACTCTGCTCTTGATGAGGGAACAGGGGAATATTTTTCAATGGATGAAACAGTACTCACACACTGGAATTATGATATCTTTTTCCCAGAAGACTGATTATAAGAACTCTGCTATTCTCTCCACCACACCTATGCCTGCTCAGATGAATGTTAATTAATGCGATAGGTTACGTAAAATGAGTGGTACATTTTAGAACAGCACCTTGGTGATTACATTTATTTCCCTGACAAAAGGAAAAGAGAAAATACTTTGAAGAGTCAGAGCTGAGCATAAGTAGGCAATTCACAGAAGCAGAATTTGGAAGTCCCTCCTGAAACACCAGTGATTGCTACCCCATCTCTAGCTCTCAGCATGAATGGCCCCACTATGAGATACCACATCATCTTCCACACTAAAAATAAAGGTCTATGAACACTAAGTCCCCTAAGTGCTCAGAAAGGCCCAACAAACCCAGAGCAGAGAACGGACAGACCGTGACATGTAACCAAGCCCCACGGTCACTAGTATTTACCCAGGGAGTGCAGTATCAGTGCAGGGTGGTAGGGTGGACGTGGACTTYGAGGATAAAAAAGCAGCATCGTACCAGAGGGATGGTTGGCTGCAGAGGGATCACTAATGAAGCTCCTCAAAGACCTCTGGTCTTGGCTTCCATTTAACTCAGCATTGCAATTTATGGCCCTGGCACAGAAAGCAGAGTGTGTGGATGGCTGAACACGGGCAGGCTGCATCCAACGCAAAGATGGAAGAATTGGGATGCCCTTACAGACTGGGTAAAGCATGCACTTCAGGATTAAAAAAAAAAAACAAAAACCAAAAAAGAAGTAATTCTGCTGTAAGCACTGAATTTTGCATTTGGAAAGGTAGGAGGGATGCCTCCCAGCTCCACTATCCCCTGCACCCTGAGACCGGGAGCAGCCGCTTCCAGCCAACCTTCACCAGAGCCAGGCAGTAAGGACAGAGGTTACCTGTGCTGGTACATGCAATACCAGGAATAACCTTTTAAATGCATCATTTAAAACTGGCAGCAACTCAGATCTTTCAAGATGGGAAGATGGAAACCGGCTGCAACTGCTGGCTCCCTGCTCTGGACAGAGCGAGCCACTGCCAGCAGTTAAAAGCAGTAAGTGTTCCCTGCTCAGGGCGAGCTGTCACCTCCAGCAATCGAAGCTGCTTCCTTCTCCCCCTGCCCTTACGCAACCAGGCTGCTCTCTAAATATGCAAATATTTTTTTTATTACAAGTAAGTTCTCTTTTTTTAAAATAAATTGTTTATTAAAATTTATAAAGAATAATTATAATTTCTTTAAAGTCTTTTCAAGTCTCACGTCTCTAATTATTCATCGCCTGCTTAAACCAACTCATCATTCCTTTGGGGTGTAGTGTGCCCTGGTTTGAGGACACTGAGCTGTCTCAACAGAATTAGACCCTGTGCTTATTACCTACCCAAATTTAATAAGACTGTAGCATAGATGCAAGGCTGACTTAAGTGTATGGGGGTTGTTGTTATTTGTTTATTTCTTTAAGAAAGGATGTTTGAGTCAAGGTGGGGCTGGGCATCCTCTGCAGCCCCTCTCCCCTGCAGCTCACCAGGCAGACCCGCTTTCTCATTTTACAGCAAGGCAGGACCCGTCGCAGAAGGCTCACTCTCAAGAAACCTCAGATGCTTCAAATAACTCTGAAGTAATGCAGAAAAAGTTCAATGTTTACTAAAATTTCCCAGTTCTTCTTGTSTCTTCCTTTTCTTGAATGTCTTAAGCATCTATGACAAGCATTTCTTCAAGCCTCTTCTCGATCGTTGGCTTAATCCAAGAGCAAGAGATGAAAAAGAGATTTGGGTCAAGCCCTACAAGTATTATGCTCATTCAATCAGAGCACAAAAATCAGCATCGTGACACAGCTCAGCTAATTCCTCTCTAACCAAAGCAGGCGAGGTTTTCTGAAAATTAAGTATCAGATATATAAACTATATACAATCAATCCGTAAAATAAACCTGAGAATCAAAGCCTCACTCAGCTTAATTGAACAAATCCAAACAACAAACACAGCTGAAGTAATCTTTTCCATTTTACAGACAAGCCTCAAGTAGGAAAAGAAACTACATTTTCTACATAAATTATTGGTTGTGAATTATTCACTCACTTTCATCTTGGACCCTTGCCAGGGATTMGATTTAATTCTCATTGACATCAAAGAGAGACTTTCCTTCTCTTTCAATGAGAGCCGGCTCCGGCCCCCCCTCAATAAAAGGAGTTGTGAAGAGCAGCGCTCACAGTTCAATCATTGAAGCCGAATCTGGAGCCTGACAGGGGCAGCAGGTTTGGTGTAAGCGGAGCCCTACGTACTGCTGCTGTTTGTCTTCAGGTTTCCTGGAAAGAAAATCCATTTTGACTATACCAGCCCTATCTGGAGAGATTTTCACTGGCTTCCAGAAAAATTGTAGGTTTTAGGTAGAAGCATTCCTTTTTTAATCACTCACTGTTRTATTACCTGTGCTGCCTATATGCCCTGAAACTTAGAAAACAGATTTGCTGTTTCCTGTTTTACCCTTTGCTTAGGGAGTCTTGAAGGACAGCAGTGCRTGCTCTTGCTGAACTCTTCATGCCAGCTATTCCCTCCCAGCAGGGATATGCTCTGTGCATTAGTTAACAGCACTGAAGTCAGACCCAAGGATTTATTTAGCATCCCATTTTTAGACCACGCTTTGGTCTATGCCACTTGGCTCTGCTTTTGGAAAACTCTCAGACACTCTTAGCAAAGGSGCTGGTGAAGCCTGAAGGAGTGACGGCGTCAGCCCAGCGGAGGGGCTTGCTCCTGCCCGGCTGCTGCATGCAACCTGAAGGCACCTACATGATTTTCCTGTACCCAGCAAACACAAGAGCCGCACGAAATCCAGAAGCTGTTAGTCATTTTTACTTATCTCTTGYTCTGACATTGCTCTTCCTTTTCCCTGGGAAATCAGAGATATTGGACCCTGCCTTGTACAAACAAAAACCAGGGAGCTCCAGCGTTTAACTGGGGTTTATGAAACACACCTGAGATTCTCAACCTGGCACGACTCAGGGTGAGATCTTCTGGCCCCCAGTGTCCCAATGCAGCCTCAACCTCTTATACACAATTTCAGAATATAATCCTCCACAGAGACATTCAACCCTTGGGTGGGGAAATGCATGCATACACACGCACGCGTGTGCGCACACACACACACGAACTTCTGGACACAGAAAAGGTCAGAGAACTCTAAATCTTGGGGTTTCCTGCCTATAACCTCTCTGTGATGTTCTTTCATTAACATCATGCCTTTTTCTTTCACCTCCCTCCCCAATGAATCTGAAGCTAGACACCTGCATTTGTACATGCACATTGTGTTACCTAATTCCAACATATGAAAATAGCTGGCAGCACTGGTTCCAGTTATCCACAGCGCCTGGAGCCAAATCCACCCCATAAAATATCTCTGCACCTTCGGGAGCACGTTACTCATTTCATGGGCTTAGGAGCCAGGTTTGGGTCCACAAGCCTCGTGTGGTGGGCTGCTGTGCTCTGCCGGCCTCGTAAAGCAATCAGCAGTCATTGCCACCTGACAGTTCCCCCATGATTTAGGTCTGCTCATCAAGGGCTTTTTCCCCTGCAAACACAGGAATTGATCCATGTCTTGGGGCTAAAGCAATGAATTAACTTGAGCAGAAGGGAATCCACTTGTTGCAGCACCGTTTCTGATAGGCTCTTAGTGTCCCAAAATCACCCCTGGGAAAGCAGAAGATCCTAATAGTCCAATCAGGTAAACTAAAAGCAACACCTTAGAGGCTTGTGGGCAGAGTCTGAGCAGTCTACATGTAATTAACCCGAAACTGAACTGTGGGAGATATTGAACTCAACTGAGTCCAAGTGCTTCAGCTGTTACGCTGTTAGCATCTTCAGCAGTCATATCGATACGCCGCATTGCTGCTGGGCTTTGCTTCAAGTTCTCATCTCACCTCTGTATGTCATGAGACTGAGTGACCCAGCTGGAATTATATTTTCTCCTATTTGTTTCTTCCTCCAGCTCAGTCCCACCACTGCAGCACTCCCCCAGAGCCTCGGCACCCAGGGCCATGTGCCCTAGCAGCGGGAGGTAAAATATTGATCCACTCCAGTGCTTTCTTCTTTGCAGTTGTATTTTTGGCTATTTCTTTTTCTGCTTTTATCAGCTCCTGCTCTCATAGCTCTATGAGTGCTCTTCTGCACTGTTATTTACTGTCACTGTTATATACTGTCACAAGGAGAAGCAGAAAAAGTAAAGGAAGCAATTTTCACTTACTAATAACTTTTCTCTGTCATGGACATAAGCCTTGACTCCTTTTTGAAGACTAGGGGCCAAATTATCGGCTGACATAGGATCACAAACCTCCACAGACTTCAGAGAAGTTGCAGCAATTCACACCAGCTGAAAATCCGCCTGGAATCTTTGTAGCTAATTTGGTGAAAAGCAGAGGGTTCCGCAAGTGAGAAATAGCAGACGTTGCAGACCAAAATTGTTATTGCCCTTTAATACTGTTGGTTACCAACTTGCAGATTTCTGCTGTAAGAAACCATCTGAAATCGGTGTCTTTTTGAACTCCCCTGGGTGCACGCTTGGTGCAGCCAGTGCTCTCTGCCCGGTGCATGCAACCGCTTTGGTGCATGGTGCTGCACGGCGGTGCTGCGGCAGCCCCACCATGGCAGTAGTGCTAGGGATGTATCTGGTGTCACACAAAGACTGAAGCCGTCTGGCTCCTCCTGGTGTTTCACCCTGGCCAGGGGCACCAGCACCAGCACCCCCAGCCCCGAGCCCAGCTCAGCCGCACGCCCAGTGAAAGGAAAGTGGGATTTTTGGGGTAGATATCTCTTTCATTTATGATGCTATAATTGCTGGAGGATGCTGTTATCAAAACATCGGGTGGACTGTCAGACTGCAGCCAGCACATGCAATCTGTGATGTTCAAGTGCTCAGACAATTTAAACCTGAAAATAAGAAGTTTCTAACTTTGTTYGCTAACACTGCCATGTCAACAGCCATTGCTTCTTTCTGATTACATCACATATCTGGAAAAAACAAGAAGTCAAAGGCTTAATTCCTTTCCTCCACAGACCTGAAACATTTAATGGGCGACGATCTTTCTCGCGAGGTCCACAGCTCTCGCTCCCTGCCGAAACCCACTCCCTCTGTAGCACCTTTCTCTACTTGTTACTGCCAAGGGAAGTCACTGGTCACCCAGCTTTTGGCAGTCAGCTCTCCTCCACAGGCATCTGAGTTCTCTGGGGCTTTATAGCTGGAATCGCAGTTTTCAAACACTACGTTAGCTCTAGGAAAATCTTCTATGGATTTGTATTGTGAACATGTTATAAGGAAAATATTTGTTAAGCTCCTACCTAAACCAATCCATAGCTTTATCATGGTCCTCAAAACACCTTGCAAGCTATTCATGTTAATCTTGAAGTTTCACTACATTTTGGTGGGCACCCGGGATCTGGAAGAGATTTCTCTTCCAGGTTTCTCTTCCAGGTGCACCATTTCCATTCCCACGGGTGGCTCAGAAAAGCCCCGGGTGAGCAGGGACCCCAGGCCGGGGGACGATGCATGACCCGACATGCTGCATGCTGCTGGGCAACTCGCTTCACAGTCATAYGCTTCTTCAGGGAATTTTCTAGCAAGCACAAAGCATACCCTCTTTCCCAATTTCATAAACAAATTAAACCAAACAAAGCCATACTTTGTTCATTATATCTGGCTTGTAGTGAGTAACCTCTAAGTCAACTTARAAAATAACTCATTAGCAAAGGACTTGATTACATGTAACAGAGGATCTGATCTCCTTGCTTTAAACACATACCTACACACGAGCACCTAAAAAAGGTCAAAGTGATAGTTTTTATCTCAGTAGTAGGGACACAAAGAAAAGAGGATAAAGAAGCACAAGTTTCTTTCCCCCTTTCTGCTCTTGACCTGCTAAGCAGAAGCAGCAAAGAAGGTGTTGGCACTTCAAGAAGAGTTGAGGTCACCAGGAGCTTTGAGGGCTCCTCAGCTCTCCCTCGAGCACCTCTGCAGTGGGCAGCTTCGTATCATCCGACTCCACTTGCTAATGTCACTGATATCTGACTGTGTAGCCTTGGTATCTTTACAGCACAAGTGAAAAGGACAATGCATGAGTGACAGCTTTGCACTTAACGTGTGCATCATCTCCTGATGCACATTGGACCTCATGACTGTGAGGACGTGACGCTTAGCACTACCTTTTGGGGCTGGTGGAAAGCAGATCAGACTCTGTTGTGGTTCACGCCTTGCCAACGGTTTGCATGTGCTGTCCTTAACTATGCAGTATGCAGAGCCCCAGTAGAGGCTGGGGGTGGGAAGGTGGAAAGGCAGGAAAGACGCAGCTCCTGTGCCTCTGCACTTGTCATGGTGCATGAGTCACATCAGCCTCTTCTAGGCAGCAAGTTGAGTTTCCATGGCTGGCAGCTAGAAATAAATGCCTTTTTAACTGATGAACTAAACAAATGCGTGCAGCAGTTATTTGGGACAAATGTGGACCTGCAGTATTGTTCTGCAAAGCCCGCTCTGGTACTCAGAGTACATCGAGAAATAACTCCAGAAAYCAGATTTCTGAGTTTCTGTTGTCATTTCTTATTACAAAGAATTCAAACCACTTTAAAACTACTGGCAGGGAACTACTAAGACCGATGACTCACCAGCAGCCGCTCAGCGGTCAAGCTGTTTGTCTGGGAGGTGAGAGGCTGCTCAAGTCCATCCTGAACTGAGAGCTTCAGCATCCAGCCCGGAGAAGCACCGTGCCCATCAGCTACTGGCTCAGCCCATCCATCGGACGTCAGCCTCACACACGCCGTGATCACCATCCCGAGACGGGCTGACCTGGAAGCCCAGACCTGACCAACCTTCGGAGCGATGGAGCTGAAGCAGCCGCTCACCTGGAGTGGGTCCCAAAGACGCCCGCAAGCCCTTCGTTCCTGGGCCAGGGCAGAGCAAGAACAGCCAGGTTGCACGCTCCCAAATGGTGGTCCAGCCTGCACCGTGGTTTATTTTAAACAACGTTTTCAACATGAACCCTGCTGTGAAACAGAGCAGCTGGATTTGCACAGAGCAGAACATTAAAATATAAACATCTTTGCTGTGGAGGCCTGAAATAATTAAATAAATCTTAATGCCTAACATGTATTAGCTAAGAGAGGGAGCACAGAGTCTTCTTCTCACAACCCACTAGGTCAAATTCTGGCTTTCCATAGAAAGGCAAAGTTCCTTTACTCCATTTTTCTGAGTAACGATCAATAAGTCTATTATTATCTGGCCAAGGGGAAGGCTGACAAGTCAGGCTTAGAAACATTGACGTTCTTGCTTCAAAATAAGGGAACTGCCAATTTAACCCCATGGAAATATTGATGGTGCAAAAAAAGCACATATTTATTCTGTCTCATTTTGTGAAAATGTAATTACTGTGAGATGATAATACCAGGCTGAATAGGGGAAAGCAGGCAGACGCTTTGTACCGACCCACATAGCAATCTCAAAAACATCATCAAATGGCCAGAAGTCAGGCATTCAGTCTGCTCCGGGGAAGAAAATTAAGTGCTGTCATGTAGTCGCTGAGGCTTTTGCCTTARTCTAATACCTTAATCTTCTTTTCTGAAGTCCAGCTCCTAATTTTTAATTATGTCTCCATTTTTTGCCCTGATTTTCTTTGCCCCACAGTCTCGCCAAAGAGCCTCTTCATTGGGAGCGTTTGAGTTGTGGTTTTAGCAGTGGTGAGGCTCGGGAGGAGGGTCGCAGAGGGCAGCAGCTCTCCTCCCACGACTGCTGTCGTGCCGGGGAAAGCACCGTCAGACCCTTCAGCTATGCTATCCCTTGGCCTCTCTGGCTCAAACTCTAGTCTTCCCTGTCTTTACAAATAAAAGGTGCTTCTCATGTAAAACATCAGCAGGTCTCTTGCACCTGCTGCTTTCCACAGTTGTTCATGGCACCTCGACCACCTCAGCTCGATGTCCACGCGTGCCTCAATGTTGCTAGCTCCTCTGTTATTCAGAACTGAATCTGCAATAAGAAAGAGCAACCTTAGCATTAAAGCATTAAATTGACTCCAGTCCATTCACAATACTGCTGTTTACAAGACTAAAAGTACAAATACAAATAAACAAATAAAGGAAGAAACCCAAACAAGCAGTTCTCTGGGCAGAAGGAATGACGCCTAGTTTCCCCTGGACTGGTCCCACACAAACCGAGCTGCAGCTGCAGCCTCCACCGGAGCCTGGGGCAATGGGGGACCCCTCCGCGGCTGCTTCTTCAGAGCCCCTGAAACAACTTCTCTTTCAAGAAACTCATAAAAACAAAATAATCTGTGTCTTCCTTGATACATTTGTCCAGGTATGAAAGGGAAAATCAGAAAGGCCCACAGGCAGCATGGTAAGAGGGCTCTGTATCATATATAGCCATGTATCATATATAACAACCAGTATCATATATAGCCCCACACGCTCATGGCAGAACACTTGCAGCCCTGTGTGACATGCACTCGCTGCCTCTGTGTTAGAGGACTGCTAATGGCAGGGTCGTTTCTGTCCCTGCACGGCGCTGGCGCAAGAGCAGCCGCAGGCATCTGCCCCTGCCCTGCTCTGCCTGGGGCTGGCCGCAGGGACCGGCGCTGCCAGCAGCAGCTCTGCGCGCAGCCCTCGGCACCAGCATCTCATGGGATGCAGGTCTCCCAGCCGCCGTCAGAACCAAACTTGCCATTTAGCACAACAGGCGGGCACAGTTCTCCACGCTCTGACACCGGCTTTGTACACTCACATGAAAATTCATATTGGCACCAGCTGTTGCAGCAGAGAAAAGAGTCAGGTGGCTGTACAGGCAGCTCCCAACCACATCCCTCTGCCAGGGAGACAAGCAAAAACAGGCAGGTTGTGACTACATGGCCCTGAAGCTGCTCTCGGTTCCCACAGAAACCGGCAGGCAGCCGGGGATCCGCAAGGCTCCTCCACGGCAGGACCGGAGCATCCGGCACAACACGAGCGGCGCAGCACTTTCTTCACCAAATAATACATATTAACTATCTTCACTACAGGCTTTTCGGGCTGCACACAACTCCTTTTTTGAGTTTTATTAATGATGAAAGACCAAGACGTAGACTATTTTTAGCGTACAGAATATATAGTATGTTTCCATCCCTCTATAGAGCAAATGAATTATTTGATGACAAATTCACCAATTAAGTGGGAGCAACTCAATTGACTTCAGTGGAGTTCCACTGACTTACTCCTGCTAATTCCATTAAACAGGCTTTAGATGACATTTATATAGACAGACTTCAGCCTCCCTCCCTTAATCTTTAATATAAGTAGTCCCAAGAAGCCAGTGGATCACTTCAGGTGGAAAATACTGCCGGCTTTCTCTCTTGAGCAAACTTGGCACCTTATGAAGGCCACTGCCTTGTTGGAGGGTTGAAGTGTAGCAGTCAGGTCTACCGCTTATTTTAAACAGATCGTTTAACAGTAGAATATATGAACTTTGAGCTAACAATCTTTTTCTTAAAAAAAAAAAAAAAAGATGGGAATACAGCCATTGCATTTTAAAGTATTCAAGCTATAAGGCTGAGACAATAGAAGTCATAAGTTATTTTCACTTTAAAACTAATTACCTCCACTAGCGAGGGCGGCTGCGTGAGGCAGCATCCTGATGTGGGGTGCCTGGGTACGTAGAGCAAGTTGGAGGAAATACCAAGCCTGGTCTGACCTTGCACCTGGCAGCAAAGATAAACCCCTGCGCTGCATTTTTCTGTTTTTCTGTACTGTTTTTCTCACTGTGGCACAGAGGCTCAATGGCTTTTTCAGTTAAACCCCTGAGGCTTCGCAGGTTGATTTTCCCTGCCAGGGATGGGGATGGGAGATTTGTCCTTCAGACAGCCACCCCGCAGTGCCCGCACATGGCTCTGCTCACCTGCGACCCTCCTCAGCCCTTTGGCTGCAGGGTGCTGAAACAGTGATTAGGGAAATAGTGAATATTCATGGTGAAACAGTGCAAAGGAAGGGTTCACCGGAGCCGCACATGCCGCGTCCCTGTGGCCGTTGGGGACCCCAAAGTGCATGAGAAACACATGGGGCCACGGAGGCACCCGTGGCTCTGCTGCTGCTGCTGCTGCTGCTGCTGCTGCTGCTGCTGAGGGTTTAAAGGAGCTTTTGATATTAGGGAATATAGTTGGAGCATCGCAGATAATTCATCACTCAACCCATTTATTTATGCACAGGAGTTTTCAGACACGAATGCCCTCTGGGCAGTCCCCAGGGCACGGGCAGCGCTGTGGGGGCTCCCTGGGGTTGGCACATAGGGCACATGGACTTACTGCATTTCTATATATTTCTTGTATATAAATTGTACAATGTTTATATCTGTATTTATAAACATACCTCAGGGTGGGGTTTGCCTTACTTTATGCCAGGACAGCAAAGTCCCAGCGCTGTTGGAGCTGCTAGTTCCCAGCACCACGCACAACTGAAATGCATTTTCCTCCCATCTTCACTCCCACGCTGATGCTGCCTGTGCTGGAGTTCACAGCCCCTCCACCGCACCCCACCCAAACGCCCTGCCGCCGTCTAGCCAGGCCCTCAGCATTTCCGAGGTACACCCCTGGAGTCAGCAGTGGGCCAAATCCCACTTTCTCCATTTCGGGAGGAAGAACTGGTGAGCAGGTACAGCAGCCACAGAACTCGGCCCCAGCGGCCACGGCTGGGCTGCAGGAAAGACAAAAGTCAAGAACAACGTCTGTCCCTGCAGCCCTCTGGGCCCCCTTCCCTGGTACCTCTGTTACTTTCCCATTTCCATAGTCTGCCCTGCTGCACCCTTTGACTGCAGCTGCTTTTTTTTCTAGTAAACTCCAAAACAGAATAAATGGATCTTTTACTAATTTGCAATAAAACTTTATAACTTCATTAAGTAGAAACCAAATTATGCGGGTTTCACCTGAAATCAATTGGAACATACGAGGCTGCAGTATAAACCATTATAGATTAATCCTAAAAATTACTTTATTCCTGAAAATTATATTGAGATCTCTCTAAATTCAGTGATGACCCAAACTAAACAAATGCATTGAATACCTCATCCTGCTGTCTCATGTTCTCAGATGGCAAAACCAGCATAACCTCTAAAATCAGATTCTCTGGCTGGAAGCTGAGCATCCCATAGACCAGACAGTCCAACTTGAACCCACCTGGCATACAGGGCATGTTCAAGGTCAATTTAGTCTCTTATCAGCTTTGCATCCCTGAGACCAAGCACAAAGTAGCAAATCCATGGCCAGGCAGCGGTGGCTGCTGGCAGCCCAGCAAAGGAACCAGCCGGCCATGCCGCTGGCTGGGAGACACTGGCACTGGCTGCCTGGGCTTGCTGGAGTTTGCTTCTACCGGTCTGAAATCACAGCGCCAGCTCCTGCTCCTCCTTCAGTGCTGTCCCCGCTCTGAAAATCCATGAAGGCTTTAGTGCTCACACGCGGCATGTGAAAGGTGTCACTGCTGCAGATAAGTATTTCTCATGAACCTTAAAGGAACTATTGCTGTAGAAAAAAAATCCAACTTCTTCACCCCATAAGCTTAATTTAACATATTTCACAGTTGGATAGTGTCAGTTCATGGTTATGCTCACATTGGCTTCTCGGTCTACCTTCTGCCAAGCCTCCTCTGCCCGCACACAAAACGCCCTGCTCTAACAGCACACATCATCACGCTTCAGCAGCAAAGCTTTTCAGAGTTTGTTCCTCAAAGACTAATAAAATATCTGCACCATTCATGGATCAAGTAGCCGTGCATGCAGAGCTGGGTGGGATGCTTCAGCCGAGCCGCTCGGTGCAGCCACGTCCGAACTGAAGTGCAATGGATTTCCATGGAGGCCATTTTCAGCTGGCCTGCTGCCTGCAGGAGTTCCTCGCTCCTGAGACGAATTGTCTCCTTAAAATGAGAGAAGTGGAAGGGAAGAGAGATGAATCGTAAATGCATACTGCASTCTGTAAAGAAAGCTTTCAGCTTCACGTGATGGGAAAAGCAAAGCTGTCCATTACCAATTATAAATCACTTACAGCAGAAATAAAACCAGATCACAGAAAAATCAGATCACAGAAGAAAAATGCAGCTTTTCTAGCTGTATCCAGCCAACACAATAAAGGGGTATTAGGATGAATGAACTCATTTTATTGCTTTTCTGTAACACCAGTTCAAACAACGGACCATGGAGAGCAGAATCCGAAGGTCGGTGCAGGCAGCACCAGGCTTTGCAGTCAGCTACAGCAATTTCTAAGAATCCAGTAAAGCCCCAAAGCCTACAAATATTTCCACGAAGAGCAGCAAACCCGCACAGACCAGCCTGCGGGCATTGCGATCCACCGGTGCACAAATATCAGAACTCAGAACAATTATGAGTAGCAGCAAGCAAAGGTTTCCACGGCCGCCCCGCAGACACGGGCAGAGCCCAGGAACTGCCCCGGCCGTGGCGGGTCCCAGCGGCACCACTCCTAATTACTGGCAACTTCATCTGCCTTTAACACCAGCTTGAATTTAGGGCGAGCAAAATACCTGACCAATTTAACTCTAAACCTGGCATCATTCAAATGAAAAATCATATGAAAGAAGTTCCGCTGTTATTAATAACTTTTTTAGCATATTGAAGTGGAAACCGTGGAGACGTGCTGTTACCACAGAAACTGGAGGCACTGGCAGGGGCTGGAGGTGGGATTCTCCCGAGCACCGGCACGACCTCAGGCAGCTTTGCCGAGAGACCTGAGATGAAGAGCTGGCCTAAAAGCAACTTACCTTTACCTTTTATATTAATTAACAAAAATTATTATCAGTCAAAACAGGGAGGTGAAGAAGGCAGAATTAAATGCTACTGACACTGAAAAAAGCCTTAAATGTTCTTACTGTGTGTTTAAATGCAGAGATTACAGCTTTTAGCATCTCAGTCTGAAAAAGACTGATACCCGTGGGCTGCAGCTGGTGTCAGCGACAGCAATGGAGCTGCACAAAAATGCACTGCTGGGAAGGCAAACCCAGTCCCCGGCTCAGTGGTCGGAGGGATGAGAAGGATGCGGTGCCGGGACCCCCATCCTTGGGGAGCCAGGGGGCATGGTCCAGCTCTTCCCTCCTCATTTATTGCCATTTTTATAGATCTCAAGCAGTGCTTCAGATCTATGACACGAAGCATAATAAAAAGTTTTAAAATTTCTTCCATGGTATTATGGTCTTGTTTTGCTTTTCATCGTCCAGCTGTGCAATCCCCTGCATATTGGATTCAAGCAGCTCCCAGTCTCTGTATTCTGCAAATACTTCAAAAGGAAGGGCAAGGCAGTCACCTCCAGCAAGGATGCTAAGGGAGTAAACATGTAAGTGTACCAGATGATAGAAACAGCAGGTACTATTGTCTGTTTGTGAGGATAAGCATCTGACTAATTTCATTTTTAATGCTTTAGCTATTCTGTGCTTCACGCTTGTTTCTACGCGTATGTATAAACCCCATGAAGATGAGCAGCAGCAGTTCCTGGGGCTGGGACTGGGTAGATGGAGATCTGCAACTCTAGGGAGATGCCTGGCTGCTTTCCCTTCTGACACCCTCCCCCCGAACGGCAGGGGAGGTGCGGCATCTCAGGATGCTGAAGAGTTTGGGGAAACTGCATGAATCTGCATGAAGGAGCTCTAACCTGATCTCCTTCTATGACCAGGTGACCCGCCTRGTGGATGAGGGAAAGGCTGTGGATGTGGTCTGCCTGGACTTCAGTAAAGCCTTCGACACTGTCTCCCACAGCATTCTCCTAGAGAAGCTGGCGGCTCCTGGCCTAGACAGGTGTACTCTGCGCTGGGTAAAAAACTGGCTGGGCGGCCGGGCCCAGAGAGTTGTGGTGAATGGAGCGAAGTCCACTTGGTGGCCGGTCACGAGCGGTGTCCCCCAGGGCTCC
>JAYKAV010002086.1:115474-195798 GCA_035582835.1 Phoebastria nigripes | reverse complement strand
CATTGGAACAGGCTGCCCAGGGAAGTGGTGGAGTCACCATCCCTGGAAGTATTTAAAAGACGTGTAGATGAGGCRCTTAGGGACATGGTTTAGTGGGGCTTGGTGGTGTTGGGTTGATGGTTGGACTTGATGATCTTAGAGGTCTTTTCCAACCTTAATGATTCTATGATTCTATGATTCTCTTCTCAGAAGAACGCGCTGCTGTGGTCACCAAAGGGAGGGGACGAAGTYCCCGCAGGAGCCTGGCACTGCTGGGCTGGTGTCTGTGCTCTCCCTAGCAGAGAGACAGGGATGGCCACTGCAGGGGAGAGATGGGTGTGAAACCATTACAAAGGACAGGAGAATTAGCCCTTGGGCATTAATTTATTCAGGAAATGCACTTCTGGAGCCGCCTGGTATATTGAAATACAGCACAGTAAATTATTAGCAATATTGCTAATGACTTCCGCCTGGAATTTAATTTTGTACAGAGCAGAGAGAATCTCATTTTCAATGCTCGGCTCTAGCCACACTTGTTACCATTTTTTGCTTTTAAATGGTTCTCATCTCCGTTATTTCCCGATTGCATAAGGAAAGATGGACAGAGGTGATCTGCTGCTCTGCTGCACCGGGGGAGGCAGGGCTCTCCCCAAAAGCTGCCGAGGGAGCCCCGCTGCTGCGGTGGGAACACGGCAGAGGGAAAGGCAGGAGCAGGACCAGGCTGCTGACCTTCATTCCCTCCCAAACAACATCACTCAGCACGTGTATACTGAAGGAAGAACGTGAAATATTGATTTCCACCCACAGATCTTCCACGTTCCTGGAATATTAAGTTTTACTAACAATTTTGGAAGCTACAAGCCTCTGTTTCATAACCTACAGCACAAGGGGCTTATTCTATTTTAATTGCATGCAAAGAGACAACAGAAGACTAGTTTAAAACAAAACAATGGCTGAAGCACCTCAGGACAAGGGTCAATTACATTTCTCTAGGGCAAGTACCTGTCTGAATCCTGCAGGACCTGGGGAGCGATGGCTTCCAAGGGAAGATGCTGATGCATTCCCAATGCATTCCTGGAAAAGCCATGAAGTTGTCACCCGCACACCCACCACCCTCCTCACCCCTCACGCCAGATTAACCACGACCGGTACCACCGCGGCCATGGCACAGCCTGCYGGCCAAACACCCAACATGGCACAGCCCTCTGACAGCACCGAYGGTGCTTAATGAACTACTGCCTACCCGGGAGGCGTTAGGGCTGACCCYGTCCACGCCGGGGGCCTCATCCTGCACCACCGCCTCCCACAGCACCCACACCAGCACCAGCCTTGGGCACCGCTGCCGCTTGAGCCATCGATAGCTCCTAACACATCAACTGGTTCTTGGCAATGTAATTACACAAATTAAGAGTTTCATCAGGGCACTGGAATGAGAACGAAATTTTTAGACAGACATATAGATTTTTATAACAGGGCCTGCTGAGGTTAACCAAAACATCAAATCCTGGCCAGCCCCATCGTTACATTGATTACACACGTGTTCAACTCTGACACTTGGCTTTTTGTGCTACCAAACAGAAACAAACCCACTCTGCAACCCACAGGGAGGACAGCCGTGCCGGAGCCAAGAGATGAGGGAACTCGTTCTTCCCACTTAGTTAGGAAGGCAGCTCTCTCCAGAGGTGCCAAGGAAGATCAGCGCCTGATAGATTTAATGAAACATGGGGGTAAAGCAACATATGCTGGCATCCAGGAGCCAGGTTGATACTCCCAGAAGCAGAGTCCCTGGTCTGAGCACAGCCAGGCACCAAGGGTTTGGCACCCTGCGCTGCCGGGAGGGGATTTGGTTTCCCCCGCGCTTCTCTGCCCTGGGAGAGCTTCACTGGGGGGGGCAGGCAGCGGGGTGCCACGTTCCGAAGGGATGCACCAGGGTGAGCGCATCCCTTCCCAGCCATGGGACAGTGCAGAGGTTACAGGGAGGAGCTGCTCAAAGCGGCTCCAGCAATATCCGACAGATAAACATAGAGGCGTCCATTTTCCTAATGCTGTTCGTGTTGGGAAGGATCTTCCTCTGCGGACAGACTGGCTGGTACCAGGGGGACCATGGGGCTGAAACCTGCATGGAGATCCCCAAGCCTGCGGAGGGGACCAGGGACTCTGGGCCACCGCTGCTGGGAACGTCACCGGGAACTGGAAGGATGTATTTACCATGTTTGCACGGGTTATATGAAGGGCACAGGAACATGTAATGACTCCCAGGATTTGGGCTGATATTCCACATAACACTGTGCCTCTTTATTCAGTAACAGTGAAAAACAATCCACATAGGATATTACATCTCCTGATGTATGGTTCCTGATGGAAGGGAGACTCCTACAGAAAAGGCGGTTGGCTTGCTGCAGAGGAAGCCTCGTCTTCCCACAGCACATCTCCTGTTGAGGAGCCCATGAAAGGGAGACGTTGAACTCGGGGAACGAAGAGACCATTGTACAGCAGAAGCAAGACAGTCTCCTTTTAATTTGTTGGTGCAATGTCTGGAATCTCRCATTTTCCTGTTTTGCTTCACATAGATTTAACCACTCATGCAAAGAGGCTGAGAAGAGGAAAAGCAGCTCAGGAGCTGACTACTCAAATAGCAGGAGACGTGAAAACTATGGCTAGTAAAACCCAAGCAATGATAATTCAATTTTTAAAACGGACTCCAGTCATCAGTCTTGTTGGGAAGAGAGAGGACAAACGGACCTGACCCACATTTATGGAGCATAACTATTCCCACATGCTGCTGCACCGGCGCCTGGGCRTAAACGAGCATCCTCCTGGCCTGACTCTGCAACCCCCTCCTGCGTTTCCCACTGGATGCCAGAGCCAGGCTCTCAATGCTTTCTGTTAAATTAATGACTTCTTTAGCAGAAGGGTGTCATCTCTATGACCGTTCAAGCAAATACCAAGAAGAATTTATTCAATGGAGAAGGAATGCTTCTGCAATGTGGGTAAGGCATGCCAAAGCACGTGGCACTCTGCAGCACCTACGGGCAGCCCTCTGGGACGCAGCTTGTTTTGCAGCAACATATGCTCTTCTGCGTTGTATTATATTAGTAAAATTACCAAAGTCAAATTCATTTAAGAGAAATATTCAAAATACTGGTGCTTTGAAGTGAGGCTTTGGCTGCAGAACAGCTTTTCTCATTAAAGCAGTGTCACAGAAAGCCTCGCTGCTTGCAGAGCGGCTGCAGTCGGGCATCTGTTCTAGCAAAACTTCCCTCAAACTCTGGAATACTTTTGAGGAAAAAAAATACTTTGGGGGGAAAAAATGTTGGCAAATCCATTTTGGGTCCGCCAGARCCCCCACGAGGGGCAGGGCAGGACTGCAAGGGGGCCAGCCTCTGCATCCCAATCTCCTACTGGAAAAAACGATTTTGCTGCTGTCGCTGACTGATCCTGCCGCGCAACCCCTCACCTGGCAGCTTTTAAATCTTTTCTTTCAAATCCAGCTGGAAATACTTATCAGCTCCTATATGCCAGATGTAAAGGATGTTTGTCATACACTTAATTTCTCCATCTGTATGTTGGCCAGAACCTCCATGACATATTTTTATAAGTAGATAACACGCCACTTTCGGGGAGGGAAGGATTCAAAACTTAAATCGTTGCAAATTCTCCAGGTGGCTGAATTGAAGAGGAAAGCTCCTGTGATCAGGACACAGATGGAGGCAAGAGCGTTTGCATTTCACGCTTGACTCCAACACAGACCAATACGGAGCAGGACCAGATCACATCACCTCGCTGTGAGCGTCAAACAGGGGTGGATGCGTGTCCTCGTCCGATCACAGTGTCACAAGGACAGGCCTCTCTCCACATAGATAGTTATGTTTCAAACTCGTTCTCATTCGTATTTTCAGTGCCAGTGACCAAGCCAACACAATATGATGCTTCACTCATACTGAAGCAACTTAGCTGGGCTGGTCCGCGTGTCCGGGGTGCCTCAAGCACCCCAGACCTGGGCTGCTGCCCCGACAAACCATCAGCGATGTGAAGGGAAAAGCTAGTGCAAAACCAGCTCTTGGTCCTGCTGGGGAGCATCCCCAGAAGCAGTTTGCCAGCCCAGGCCTCTGCAGAGTATGGGCGAATTTCATCTAAACTTTTATTACGGCAGGATGAATCTTTGCAAAATTGGCACCRATTATGCTAACTAAATTTGAAGAGTTCATTAGGTAAATGGTAATTGCAATAACATGCTTTAAAGAAATGATGAAACACAAAACCTGCTTTCAGGAAAATCACTTATCCCCTTTCCAGATAACCTTCAAACAGCTGTGCCAAGATTAATATGAGAAAACAGCATTTCCGAAATACTAGCTTTCTAGACCAACTGCTAATTAATACATTGCAGCTTTCTTCCCCAATTTGTATGTTTTACTTTTGCACTCTCTTTGACTGACTGGCTATTCTCTTCGCTGCTGCAGGTTGCTCCCTGCCATGCGTTGCTGGCAGCAGGGTCTGAGGATGCAGCAGCCGCACTTACCCCACGTTGATCAGTACCTGCTGCCAGTCATCACCCACAACGGGCAAACGCTGACTCAGCAATACTGAGTCCCAGCCCTCCTCCTAGCAGCACCGCCGTTGTACCAACACCAGCCAGCTTTGGTTTTATTTTGCTTTTTTTAAAAAAAGCAGTAAATCAGCAGCAAAAAAGGATGCCTGGTTCCAGATGCCATTGTAGCAGGAATCACCTGCCAGTGCACCAGCTCTCCCATGTTTTTCTTAGGAGACGAGTGCATTTTTATCTTGTAAGCCTCACAGCTGTGGTGAAGATGTTTATTTGTACTGCAGTGGCACTACAAACTTCAGCCATGTACTGGGATCCAATTATGTCAAGTACTTGCTGATTTAACGATGCATTATGGAGCGGGGGGAGAGCAGACGTCTGCAGAAAGCTGCTGTGCTCTTCGCAGAAGATCACGTTCTTGGGGGATTCATGCTAGGTTGAGTTGGGGAACAGAAAGGATTGCAATTCCTCCTGCAAGTCAGGCAGGTGCCTCCCTCCCACCTCCTCTGGGAAACTGCCTGGAAAGCCTCCTGGGTGCTAGCTTTCCCTCAGCAAAGGGGGATGTATCCAGCAGCTAACAGCATTTCTTCTTTCTTTCCAGCGATCTCACAGCAGTTGGGAACGGAGGGCCGGCGGCTGTAAAGGTCTGTGAATGTTTAACGAGAATTGACTCCTGCGGGGGTGTTTCAGGAAAGAATCTTTAAAAATAACTGAGCAAAATCTCAAACTTGCAACTGTTTTTCAACTTGCTTTTGTTTGCTTTTTTATAAGAAAGCCGTACTCCGTGTGCCTCTCCTGGCACGTTCTGCATTGCGTGCTGTAGCAAACATCAACAGCTGCAGCTGTTAAAGAGCAGGCTGCAGAAATGCATTTTCAATGCAAAATATTGACAGTGACTCTCAGGAAGCTGAACTAGGGACAACAGCCACTGGCGTCACCACAGTTCTGCTGCTGCTCCTGAGGGTTAATGACAAGGTACCTCTGGGCTCAGCAGCTGAATCTGCAGCACAATTTGTTTTTCAGCTGCCCAGAGAGGACGATGCTCAGGTGTGCAGGATACGGCCTCCCACCCTCCCCGCTGCAGGGACCCCTGGTACACACAGCCAAATGCTCATCATCAAACTTTTTGCAATGTTCATCTCCAGAAGATGCCAGTGATCTGCAAGGAGCAAAGGTGTTCCTTGGTGGCATCTCTGCTACGCACAGGTCGGGTTTTATCCAAAGTGTCTTTACGCCCAAAAGATGAAGCTGCCATTAGATCATGGTCAAATAAGGGCTGCGGCGTTTGCCGCTCCTACCATTGCTGACATTTTTCATCGAGCCCCCTCTAACTGGTGCCAGCACAGGTATGAAAACTACATCAGCGAAATGATTTAGAGTTAGCACAAGGGCGAAAGAAAAGCCAGGATGTGCGGTACGTTTTGATGCATCTCAGCATGTATGCCGGGTAGGGGGAGGAATGGAGGCATCAGTGGCATCGGTAGCCAGAAGCAGAAGACAGATATCCAAAGGTATAAAACCAGTTATTAAAATGTAAAGACTTGAAACAAGAACTGATATTCTAAAAAAGAACAAAAACCTGAGACAGGACAAGTTACAATAAAAACAACGCAGGGGAAAAGATGTCTTTGAAACAAAGTCCTGCATATTAAGACCTTAGAAAGCATTAGGAATATTCACCTTGCTTTCAGCAATTATTTGCAAGTTTAGAGCCGAGGTTTCTTACTGTGAGCTCATCTCTCCTTCAGCACTTAATGAGATAATTCTAAGCTCTAAAAGCTGGCAGAAAATAAGTATTAATGACTTTTCTCCTCTTTGGTTCACAAATACTCACAAAGGCATAAAACTGGTTTTATAGCTGCTGCTATATATTGTTTCCCATTGCAAATGGCTGTGCACTCAGGGTTAATTAATTTACAAATGGTGGCATCCCATAACTGGTGCTCTGCTATGAAGTGCAGGTATGGCTGTAAGCACGCAGCACTTAGCAGCTCGGGTTATTGTCCATGAGGATGACATCTTTGTAAGTTCTGTCAAAATATATTTGTGGGAAAAAACCTATTAGATTATTTTAACCTCTCTTGTGTAAGTTGCCATTTGCTGCCACCACATTGATGCAAAATTGTTTCATCTGATCAATATAATAGTTGTGTCAAGAATGAGTTAAATTTCCTGTAATGAAATTGCTGCTTTTCCAATCTATCATCTGAAATGTGTGGGGTGGAAACACTCATGATTGTGGTGAAGTCCTCATGAGGAGCTATGACAAGGAGCCCGCTCCTCACCCTATTGCAGCACATGCAAATTTCTTTGCATAGCTAAGGGTTGAATACAAATAAAAGAATAAATAAGAGCAATTTTCTGTTATCTGGCCCTGTGTAATCACGATAGCAAGCAACTCGCTGAATTCAAAACTGCTTTACGAGCTGCAGCACAGCGATTCCTGGTCAGAGGTATCACCTGGACCTCACCAGTGTGGAGACAGCTTCCCAACAGAGCTGATGAACACAGTCCTGTTTGAAAAGGGACTCAGAGGAACTGGGTAAGATAGAAATCACTGTGTGTTATATATACTACTGTATGCATAAAAATGTATGTATTGTCTCTTAAGGAAAAATATTGCCATGTTAGCACCATCGGCTTGCCACCAGCTTTGAGCAGAGTCGTGGCAAACGAACAGAAGCGGATGACCCCGACTGAAGCCCCTCTCTCTGCACGCCCACGCTCACCGCCGGTGTCAGCTAAATGTGGTGGTGCCTCAGCTGCTCCTGCCAGAAGCCAACATGCTGCTGGAGGTGGGGGACCCAGGGGTGGCCGAGGTGGTTTGCTTGGTCGGGACACCTCACCGGGGATGTCACGAGTCAGCGGGACTTGGCTCTCAGCTGGGGCAAGGTGTGGATGCAATCTCCATGTCTGGGACATGTTGTGGCACAGGGCACAGACAGGGACATCTGTGTCCCTCCCTGTCACTGCCATCAGCTATGGACTTTGCTGTGAATCTATCACTATTCCTCGATACAACAACTGCTTCATACAGTGTTGGAGCCGGCAGCACCAGGGCTCACCTGCAGCCGGCGCCAGCCCCAGCCCCACAGGGAAGGGCGTCTCAGCCGGGGACAGGGACGTGCCACCACCTGCCCYGCTGCTCCCAGGGAGTCCGCACGGGAGAAGGAAACACAAGGAAAAGCTCCTCTGGGAGCAGCGCATATCAGCTCCTGTATTAAAAGTCAGCCAGACTGATAGAACAGATCTCTGCATCAGCTACAGAAAGCTTTGGATTTAGCCTTAATTCACCCCCTAACTGCAGCTAAAGTCCACAGCTGTTTTATACAGTGGAAAGGGTAGCAGACAAGAAAAACAGTCATGGTCAGTAAAGACAACACAAAGACAACTTGCTGGAGGTGTTTTTCCCCTTCACACACTCCTGCAAAGTCGACTTTTCTTATGAAGCCCCAGGAAGCACATGTCTGAGCCTGCTCCTGGGAGACTTTTGGCTATTCTTAGCTAAGCGGAAGGAACAGCACTGTCACAACACAGAACAAGGCATAAAAGAGCTAAAAAAGGAACTGTGGCTGACTTCACTCTCATTTTGCCTAACAAGTTCATATTAATCTTACAAAAATATTTGTTTTCCTTCTCTGACGATCATTGTCTGACTTTCAAAAGAATCAAATCAATAATAAAAAGAATCAAATAAAATTAAACTTAATCAAATATCTGGAATCCAGGAAAGTGGTATTTCAGTGAAGACAGATGAAATCTATAGTTATTGGATTTTGCAGACTTGACATCCTACTGCAAACAGAAGTTTGCAAATCTGGACACGCAAAGACATTTCTGTGTGTTTTCCCCAGAGAAGCAGTGTCACGTAACGCAAGGACGGGGGACCACTGGGGCCACCAGCTCCATCCCTCTGCCTTCAGACAGGACACCTACCTCTGCCCTGCCTCACCGGCGCTGGCCCGAATGAGACTGCAGCTTTTTGTTTATATGTCCCAGGCTGATGTTTGCTGATGTTTGTGACAAAACACAGAGCAAAGACTTTCCTCAGTGTTCTCGAGAGCCATGTTCTGCACGCTCAGCAGACCCCCTGCGTCAGCGCCGGCACCCCCTACCCTGGCCTTGCATCAAAGGTGGAGATAAAACTCCTCAAAGCTTTGCTGGAGGCAGGATGTCACCCACCACGGCCAGATGCTTGCAGCCAGCTCGGGATAGTGGATGTGTAGGAAGCCGCAAGTAAACGCATGTTGTTCCCATGACCGATAGCTGTTACATCCCACCGGCATCTCCAAGCAGAACTGCAGAAGGTACACAGGGTGCCAGTTTTCATTCATTTATTAGTGCTACAGCCCAGTCAATAGTTGCTATAGCTCAAGCCATCCTTCAACAGGAGGTCATTAAACGTGTCTATTGATTTCCTCAAGATTTTCAACAATATTTAAATCTTTCACTAACTAGGGGATGGAYATCTTTGGCTGCGAACACCTCCATGCACCCAAGTTCAGAAGCGTAGTGCACTGTGCACATCTACTGTTGTACTTCCAGGCTTCGCTGCAGGTTTTGAGCAGAGGAGAGCAGGAGTGGCGCCGGGGAGGAGGCAGTGCTAATCTGGGCAGCTGCTCGCCTCTGCCCTCCTTGGGGGCAAAGCAACCAGGGGTCAGGTCACAGCCCCAAAGGTCTTTGTGAGGCACGGGGGCCACCATGCATGACCCCCTCCTGCCACAGGCTGCTCAAGGCCCTTAGCCTTGTGAAAGAAAATATTGAAATTAAAATAATGCAATCAATATCTGGAGCGTTTGAGCCTCACTGACTGAGCACCGTTAGCACAGATGTGCCGGAGGGCTCTGGTCTTATAACGGCAGCACGCATTGACCCCACCAACACCGAACCACAGGTGTCCCCAACAGCCTTGGCCAACCCCCACCCAAGCCACAAGCCCCAGATCTGCTGCAGGTCCTGTTCCCAAATTTCCCCACGTTTTCATTTTCCAGTCCCAAACGATGATGTTGACATGTGCACTTGTCCTCCCGGCTACACCGTTGGTGCATAAAGTTGCCAAAATTGCAGCTCCCCCCACCCTGCATCAACCAAAGCCATCGGCCAGTTCTCAGAAAGGGGCACTTCATTCTGCAGTGTGGGGCTTTCCGTGCTCCATCAATGTGGGGCCATCAGTCACAGATCAGGCCCAGGTGGTCCATCGTGTTGTTTGGAAGGGGTGGGTCAAAGAAATCTTTAAGGTTTATAAGGGGAATTTTGGGTCAGATTCTGCTTGGCTAAATGGATGAAGAGTAACAATTTGTTATTTTTCAAAAGACAGCAATATATTTGATATGTGCGAAGTCAAATACATCTTATGAGCTGCATAGGTAATTTGTGTTTAATAAATACACCATCACAACTGAGTTGCCGTAATCCTGCAAAATGATCTCAGCTGTGGCACACGTGTGCCTGTTTGGGAAAGCGTGCAATAGCAACACGCRGCTGGATGCGGTCCTACTGGCAACGGCTTGGCGGGGATGCGGCAGTGCACGTGGCGGCACACGGGGCAGAGCTTGCAGCAGCGCAGCTCGAGAGCGCTGTACATGCAGGTCTCAAACGCACCCATGCTGCAGGGAGATGGCAGCAAGTGCAATCACTAAACTTTCCTGCCTGCCTGCACGCCCGTGATACCCAGCACTGGAGGATCATTGATAGGCACATGTGGGAGAACCCTCTCTGGCAATCTTGCATTGCTGAGACTCCCACTGGCAGCCCAGGCCTGCCCAAGTACATCACAGCCAGCCCCGAAATGAGAAAATGTCTTTGCACCAACACCTGCCTGGTCTGATGATCCTTCCCCTGTGTTTTGAAGCACAAGGCACCCCGTAGTGGGACAGCCGTCCTCTGCTCGCCACCGCTCTGAGCCTCGCTCCTCTGCCCCGCTTTGCAGCCAGCTGACCACTCGCCCTGCAAGTCAAAGTCCTAATGCCGTGAACAATGGCAGCCACTCTTCTATACAAATAACATTGTGTAAACTTTAAACCCATTGAAATTCTGTAACCRGACTGACATAAAATCTCTGACCAGGGCTACTGCAATTGGAAAAAACTGGCAGAAATGCAACAGTAGGTGAGAGCTGGTGATCCTGTCTGCAGAGCTTTCACAGAGCCGTGAGCGAGCACCAGCAACGACCCCCTGGACCAGACGCTGCCGCTGTTCCAGAAGTTTTCAAGATTTACTGGGAAGCCACAAATGCAAGAAAAAAACCAAAAGAAATCCCTGAAACATACCCCTCAGAAGCATATTTCCAGAAAGAACCCTGAATGCTGAGACGTAATAAACCCAGAGCCAGTGACTCCGCTAATGCACGGCCTTTCACACCACCTCCTTCTGTGGACTCTCAGGATGCCTGAACCCACAGAGCTGCCAGGCTGTACAGCTCCACAAGCCTAAGAGCCGCTCCCACCCCAAACCCCACCGGCTGGTGCCATTATTCAGCTCTTCCCAGCTTCGCTTGGACGATTGTACGACGCTGCCGCTTGATGCATCACCCAAAACCCCTCACCTGGGCTGTCTCCCCGGTGCAGCCGTGGCAGCCCATGCACTGGCCTCTTCCAGATCCCATGGGGTTTGCACCAAAGAAATTTTTTGACTTATTGGCTTTTCTCTGCCTCCTTCCACAAAGCCCTCACCATTCGTACCTCAGCTGTGAGCAAAACAGAGTCTTCATCAAAGCTCTTGAAAATGTCATCTGTCTCATCCCCTTAAACCACAGAATCCTCTTGGCTTTGTTTTTGTTTTCATATCTTGTTACCTCCACAGGCTCTTGCTGCTTTCTGGGGAGAAGTTCACCTGAACCTTCCCCACAGCAGCCCATTGCTTGTCCACCACCAGCGGTCTGCTCCTGAGCAGAGGAGCACAGAAATTCACTCCAACTATTAATAAACTCACAAAACTATCACCATGAGCAGCAGCTAAAAATGCTTGCTGCTTAAATAGAATTGGATAGACCGAGATTAATTAATGCTCGCGTATCCATTCTTAACTAATTTTCACCCTGATTTTGAAACAGAGGAATTTAAAAAGGGTTATTTAATGTGCAATGTCTCAGATGCAGCAGAGCCAAGATGCCCTGCGGTTTGCTCTGCAGGACGCGTGCAGCACYGTGTGGCTGTGGAGCCCATGGATGGGGCCAGGACAGCTTTGGCCCCTTGATGAGATGAGTTTGCTCTGTTTATTTGAGCAACAGAGCAATGTGCGAGGCCTGCAATCCTTCATCCTCTGACAGCTCTCAATTCCTGTTAAGATAACCGAAAGGGTTTTCATCCTTTACCCAATGAGGTCAAATTGAGCTACTGAACTCTTCGCTGCCGTTTTGGTCATTCTCTTCCCAGATTTCCCATTTCTAGTTCCTACAGCAAAATTAACTCTTTGGACAACTCCTGAGCATGATATGCCTGTTGAAAGAAGAGACACGATGAGACACTGGAAAGAAAATCAGGTCCGTGGCGGCACGAGGCTGATTCCCCGGGACATCCCTGCCAGGAGCTGGGGCAGTGCTGCCCGCCCTGCCTGTACTTTCCACTCTCTGCAGAGAATGACCTTTATGTGTGCCAGCACGTGTGACCAAGCTGTTGTCTGGAGGCTCTTTGCCCTCTGATTTCTGACTCGGGAGCTCCTCGTTGGAGCTCATATTCCCTCAGCAGGTTGCGGATAATCTGTTCTGAGGGCAGCGGCTGCACGTGAACCGCGATGCCAGGAGCACGCTGCAGTGGGCTCTGCCCCTGAACCTCACTAAYGATCTTAGTCATAGAAATTATTTGTTAGTCTAATGTGAGTAATTAACAGAAAAGTAATTAATGGAAAAGTAATTCTCATGGATAACAACAGAAAAAAAGGCAAAATAATAAAGTATCAGTCTATACATCAAATAGTTATTTAAAATCTACAAAAAATGKTGCTGTGTCAGCTGAGATGACTGTGCTGTTTTCACAGAACAGGTAAGCTGTAATCCTAACGTGTATCAGGCGGTAAAACCAGGGGCTGAATTCAGTTTGTGATAAGAAAATTAACACTTGACCCTAGTAAAGGCCGGGTTTAGGCAGTACGTTGTTCTCAACTAACGCCGCAGAGTCCGTCTCGACCCAATGCCACCAGGCAGCAAGTGCCCCAGCAGCCAGCAGGCGCCTGGCTCCCAAACCCTGAGACTTCAGAGAGAAGCACTTCCCCGGTTTGATCTGCAAAGACTTTTGGCTGGATATATCAGACTTCCAGCCCACTCTGCAAATGTTGATGTAAGAGCTTTTGATTTCCCGTAGGGCTTTTGACCCCTCAATGGAGTCCGTAAGGGCACTCAGGGAACCCCAGTGTGCCAGGATCCAGCCAGGGCAGCTACCGCTTGCCTGCAACGGGTCCCCAAGGGCCAGCATCCAGCCCCAGCTGGGTGCAACGACAAGGCTGAACATCTTGAACACATTCAGACAACGGATGGACAGGAAAAGAGTTTTAGGAATTCCCACCTAGCAAATTTTTCAGCAAAACAATAAAAAATTTTTCTCATCAAAACAGAGAGATGCAGTGAAGGACAGAGAGATGCAGTGAAGGACAGAGAGATACAACGCCGGAGACTTCCTAGACTTACCTGCTCGGCGAGATGTGTTGGTGATGCACTTACCAAGAAACCCCACGTTCCCCAACCTACTTACCCCTTTCTCTAATGGAGGCACAARCTGGTTTCAGTAAAATGGGAATCTGCAGCCAAAAGTTGAAATTAACCCAAACCAAATATTGGGGATAATAAAAAAGCCTCCTTTAACATTTCCTACCTCTTCACATTTCATATATCCCCTCTCATGTTGGTGACAGCTCAGCTGATAACAGCCACTTCTAAATGAGGAAAAATAGGCCACACTTGAAAATGTGTTAGTTAATAGCAATTTAAACATAACTTTGCTCCTAGTGCAAATGCAATTTAATACTTTCAAAAATATGTTAACTGGTCATGAGAGACTCTGGGGAAGAGCTAACATTTTCAAATGTAACCTATTTTCCCAGTCTAGATGTGCCAGATGTGTCCTGCTTTTAGTTCTTTGTTGAGTTATTTTATGCTATTCAGACAACGTAATGGTGTATTACAGCATTTGCGACAAGCTACAATATATGAGATTAGTGAAATTTTTGGACTCTTCACATGATTTATAGATATTAGCAAGGGCCTGTTAAGTGATTTACTCTCATCCAACCTGCTGCTACAGAGCTGGTCTCTGCAGCCCCAAAGATCTGTTTTTCAGGGAAAAGGCTGCTTTCCCCATCCCCAGGCTGTGGGGTGGCCCCACAGCATCCCCCAATACAAAAGGAATAAAAACAAAAGTAATATTCTGGGTACGCAAGACCCTTGAACTTCTTCATGCAGAAATGTGAGGGAGAAAGAGAAGAAGATGATGTGCATACCATTATCAAACACAGAGATGGTTTTGAATATTCCAAATGGTTTTCCCCAAAGACTCCAGATTCCAGGATAGAGACCAGGACTGCCATGAAACTGCACTGAGTTTGATAAAGTCCCAACTCAAAGATGTTTAATTATCAAGATGGGTAGGAAAAACTTATGCCAGGTTCTTTGCCTTTTGCTTTTTCGGGGACTTTTGTTTTTCACAGCCTGTACAGCACAGCTGTCCATCCCATGCAGCCTCCCCCTGCCCGAGCCCCAGCCCTGCGTCAAGCAGGTGTTGCCCTGAGAGGGCATTTGTGCTATGCTCAGCACAGAAATTTCTCCCTCCCTCAGAGATATAAGAGATCCAGAAATAGGTTTGACCAAAAAAATAACTCTGTACAAGTTTGGAAAGCAGTGATGATCCTCAGATGGCTCCTAGCCCCGCACCACCCATGGGCGTCGGGCACCCTGGGGACTGCCAGCACCCACCAGCACCTCCTCAGCCCTGCATCCACCCCAGTTCCTGTTTTTGGGAAGTTTCCATCCATCCTCCTGCAGGCACTTGTGTCAGAGGGGTCCAGAAAGACCAAACACAGCAAATGAGTTGGACATCTCCTGGGGGAGGCTGCAAAGCGAGGCCAGGACCACTCTGCAGTTCGGGGCTGTTATGCTCTGCCATTGCAACAAAAACAACCCAAACACTCCAGAAAGTGCCAACTATAGAGCCCAGAGAAACGCAGTTGTAAACGGGCAGACTCCCAGTTTCCTACCACCCATCACTGCCCTTCTTGCTGGCAGCGTACAAAATGCCAGCCGCATTGCTGGTAGCTGAATCTGCACCCCAACACTGAGCATTCTGAATCGACGGAGTCTTAAATCAGCATGTTCTGCTTCCAGGGGAAAAAAAAAGTATCCAGGTCTGTAAGCCACCTGACGGATAATGAAGCGTTCAGTTCTGATTACTGCTGTTATCGTAATTACCTCAGAAGTTGGGCTCTCATGACGACGCAAGAAGGCAACAGCTGAAGATGGGTTCAAAGGCATTTCACAGGCGAGAGGGTCAGGCAGTAACGCAGCCGTCTGCATCTGAACGGGCGCTGCCTCTGCCCAGTCCTGCTCCCGCACTCCCGCAGCTGCAGACCAGCACGAAGACCAGCTGGAGCCACCTCTCATCCCTTCCCAAAGGTTACAAGGCAGAAAGCCAGACTCTTCATGCACCTCTCCCTCTGATATCAATACAAGTTTCTATTTTCTTGGCAGTTGTAATAATTAGAAATTACATACTTGACTGGTCTTCCAGGACTACATTAGAAAAGTGATCTGTATTGTTAAGGAGAGGCAGCACAAAAAGGGGGCAGGGAGCTAAATCACTGCCTGCAAAGGGGACGCAGCAAAAAGCACTGTCTCTGCTTGCTTCGCCGCAGCCTCGTCACACCCGAAGATTCTCACCCAACACCCATGGATAAATTATTCTTAATGAGAAATTATTTAATAGACTAAGCAGAATTTATGAGCATGAAATGCTGAAGATAAAACCAGGACAGCGGCTGCATACTAGTAAATTTGAGCACACAACCTGCTGATAGCTCCTTGACGACTCTCCTGCAGCCCTGCAAACCCTTGCAGGTGGCTGTGGCTGCCTGCACTTTGCAGAGCATCGCACGAACGGCCCTTTGCTCCAACAGCACCCTTCAGGTTTTGGACAAGCATCTGAGCTCGGGAAGGATTGCAAGAATTTGCTCATAATTTGGGCACTACAGGCAAAAGTATTGACTTGTGTGCTATAATTACACCTGTATACATAATTCTTCTATATACAAATTAATTGCAAGCGAAGGCCTCCAGCGCTCCCACCACGTGCTGCGGGACAGGGCATGGGCTCGGGCTTCAGTTCGGACAACAATGCATTCAGAAGAAAAAATTATTCTGCCTTCATTTGCTTCAAAGACTTGTGAGAAAAACAGTAGATGTGTTAGATGATTATTCCCTTTAGAAATAATTTTCCAACCAAAATGCCAAAAATAGAATAAAAAGGTGTTCCTTTTGACCAAAGGCAAGAAGGATAAATATGAGACAGCCTGAAAGTTATGGTACGGAGAGACAAGGATATTTCCATGTTCCTAATGCAAGGTTTCTATTCTTTTCTAATATTTTTATTAAGGCAGGTCAAAATTATAATGGAAAGTTATTTTTTTAAAGAAAATTTATTGCTGTTGTATAGGGCTCATCCCAAAGCTCGACCTTATCTAGGGAGTTCAGTCACTTCCCAGGGGCTGTCCCTGGTGTGCCTCAAGACCCCAGAGCAGCACTCAGGGATGCTCTTGCTGCGCCGTGCCCCCGCAGCGCCTCACACAGCTGTGAAGTTAAACAAACACGAGAAATAATAAAATACAGACACTTTAGTTTTATTTGCTAAAAACATAGTATCATATTTCAATGCAGTATAAGCAGGCAGATATATTCTGCCCAGAAAAACTTATATTTAATTACAGATGGTGAAGATCATAAATGAACCAGGATCCAGCTCAAGTCCTTAACGTAACTCTCCTGCTTTGCAGTGCAGCAGGTTGGGACCTCATTTTCCTCTTTCTGTGATTACAAATAAATCCCCTTTTAAAAGACTGCCGGATCTAGTTTTGTTCTTATTTTTTAATCATCCTTTTAATCTCCCCAAGTACCTTGGAGCCTCTTTGGTGCAGAGCTGTGAGCCGTGAACGGAGGAGGACACCACAAAAGCCATGGCAGCAGCATAGCGCGTGATACGGCAACTTAACACACAAAGGAAAACCACAGCCCCATCTGCAATCTGCATCCTTGTATAAAGAGCAGATTTGCATTATTGCATCTGGGTATTTGTGTAAAGGACAGACCCCCCGGATACAAATAACGCTTCCTCCACTTCTCCATTGAATTTCCGCTTAGCAGCTGTAACTACACCTCCACAACTCAGCCGTGCAAGCCCAGCTGCCAAGGGCGATYGGCAGAAAAGCCTGAGGCTTGGTGTATGTTTTCCTGCACTAAGCAATGCCCCGTTGGTGGACACAAGGCTCCCGCACACCCTGCACTGCCCATGCATTTGATATCCGAGTCAAAGGCTAAACACAGCTGAGCAGAGGGAAGGCAGATTTCTACCTATATCTGCCACACAGGAGCCTGGTACCAGGCCAGCATCACCATCCTTAAAGCTAAGTAAGAACAAGGCGAGGGGTGAAGGAGACAAGAAAACAGCACCAGAGCCACAGAGTGTAAATAGAAACACTTCCCATCCCCCCCAAAAAAAGCCTTTTTAGAGCTAAGACAGAAATACTTCTGTTCGCTTTTTTCCTGCCTGTTCTGTAATCAAGAGCACACACAGCGAGTGACGGCTTTCAGCAGGGAAGGTTACGAAAGGCACGATCAGATCCACCGGTTCTTCCTGCTGGGTGCCAAGTAGGGAATCTCCTGAGGAAAGTCCAAGCAGGAGAGCGGCCAGGGCCGATGCTGAGCTGCAAAACGGTACCAGGGGCAGGAACTGAGAGACCTCGACCCTATGGGACAAAAAACTTGTCCCACTGCAGTCACTTGCAGTGGCGCTCAGCCATGCATGGCTCTGCAACCCGCTGAGCCTGACTGCTGTGAGGCAAAAGTTACAGGGTCTGCACAAGGAAGGAAACCATTTCCCAAATTTACCAGCAAAACCCATAACAGGAGTTACATGTCAGCTGAGATTCCCAGCTCTGCCCATGGTACAACGGTGAGCCTGTCCTCAGTATTCATTTAGCATTAATATTTCAGGACTACACGGATTTGGTAAAATATTTCCCATGATGCTGTCAGTTCCTCTCTACTTGGAGTTTCTGAGAATAAAATCCTATTTGCTTATAAATTTGTGATGTGATGGAATTACAAAACAGGTCAGCCAGAAGGTTTGAAGATACTGCCTAACATCTTCTCCCTTTGAAACGTGACTGAGTGTATGAGCAAACATCTTACTGGTTCACGTTGCTTCTTACTGTGCTGAGAAGAGACAGAGAATACAACATAGCACTGCGCCCTGATGGAGCAGTGAGTCCAAGCACAGCGTCCCAGGAAAGCCGTCATCAGAAATCGTCATTCTCACTGCTTGCGTTTTTATTTTCCTTAGCGGTGAAGTACAGATAGATTATATATATTTCTCATAAAACAGTATTGCTGAACATTAAGAACACGTGAAAGTCAGCAAATACAACAGCTTACGCTATTCTAAGAGCTACATTTTCTAAGAGGTCAGAGCTAGATCCTAAATTTGTGCTAGGACTTACTTCAACTTGCAGTATTAAAAGTAAACAGAGATGACAGAATTTGCACATTCAAGTGAAACCAGACTGTGCATGCAAACGTGCTTTGCATCCATCAGTGTGATCTACTGGAAGGGAAAACAATACTTCCTGCACAGACCTGCTGTAGAAAAAAGACCAGGCGTGGATAATTACTGCCAGTGAGACAGAAGCCCACGTACTTTTATTTTTATAAACCTGTAGGGGAAATGAAAGCCTTTGTACAACTGGAAGAAATCTAAAATACAGGTGACACTTCTCTTTGGTCTAAAGCTACAATCAAAATGCTCTCCATTAGGATTAAAAGCTGCTGGCCAGTGTTTCCAGGGACTTCACCATGCAGGCAGCTCAGAGATGCTTTGCAGACTGAGCATCATCTCTGAAGGGGGATAATCAAACAATTTCTGGACTTATTATCTGCATTCTTTTCAACGCCCTTTGCAAAAACCAGATGTCAGAATTTAGTTATGACACAAGAACTATTACACTGACAGTAGACAGAGAATAGGGAGCAATTTTAATATCCAAAAAGCATCTGAATGAAGCACGTTGTCTGAGAGCCATCTTCTCCAGCTGTCATGTGCAGATGCCACACGTGGTTTATATCAACTACTGAAAATGCTGGGGAGATGATATGCTTAACAGATTGCAGGCAAAATTAATGATTTTCACTACGTAGATGTGCAACACTGTGAAAGCGAGCAGGGCTGAGGCTGACGGTGTCTGCAGTGGGGCAGGGAGCAGGGCTGGCACAGCAGCGGAGCTGGATGAGCCCTCGGAGGAGCAGACCAGAAAGCACTGAAGAAAGAGGCGAAGAGGAATAACTCATTCAGAGATCAGAGGCTGCGTGTGAAAAACCAAGACGGTCAGCTCCAGAGCATTTTGTTCTGAGGAAAGACACTGAAACAGCTGGGAAAGCACCTTGTGATTAGGAACTGCATTTTATAGGCATCTTATTCGTAGTCTCGTTTCCAGACTGTTAGTTACAAAACATTAGATGAAATTCAGTGCAGAAAAGTATAAAATAACACACACGGAAGAAAGCTCCTGAAAAGCAGCGGAAGTTGAAGACTGGTGCTACCACATACGGGAAGAACAGGGCTCGGGATGGAAGAAGCAGTTCTGCAAAGGGGGAAACTACAAACACAAAACCTGTGCGAAGATGCCATGTGCCCTGACTTAGATATATATCACCAAGTTAGAGAACATAAACAACATCTTTGGCTTCTTTTCTTACCAGTTCTTCAACTTGGCAAACACAAGGCCAGCTTTGCCAAGTGAGATGACAATTTTCACCATTATTTGTCTAGGCTGCCTCTTTCTTCCCCATGACAAGCTGCATCCCCTGGCTGGGATGGGATGGGATAACCGCTACACTCACTCTCTTCATAGCTGGTAATGAGGTGTTTCAACAGAAGTACATGCCAATCTCCTCCTATATCCTGAGCCTTACCGAGAGGTAAAAGCTTCATGTCATATAACTCGAAGTTACAAATCAGCTACATAATCATGCCCCACAGCAGGGGCCAGATCTGCAGCACACTCAGAGGGGCATTCAGGAAAAAAAGCATTCAAATATTTAACACTTGCACATGGCATTCTGCAATTCAAAACATTTTTCTAATCATAAAATGGAATATTTCATCAAAAAGTCAAGAGTTTCCTCCCTCTCCTTGCCAGGAGGTATCAACAATCTTTCCATAGAAAAATCAGCTTGATGCAAAGATGGTAAAAAGGCATCTTTTTTTCTTTTTTTAAACAATCATCAGCCCTGTACCTGCACAACAGCCCTTTGGCTGCCGCACTGAGAGAAAACATTAAGAGACAGTCAGAGAAAAATGGAATTTTATTTGAGCTGGAAGAACAAAAAATAAGAGACCAAAGATAGAAATTGGACAGTAATGGCCAGAGCTCCTTCTCTCCCCAAAATCAACTGAAGCCTCACACAAAAGCGGATACGTGGGCAAAATCATGGTCCAACAATTCATGACTTTGTAGCAAACCCTATTCTTTACAAAGGGCAGAAGATGCTTCCAATTCACCCTCCTTTCACTTAATAAATGGTCTCATGCATGACACACATTTAACTTAGGAAAGATCTGTGTCGGGCAGCAGGCGCAGAGCAGGCAGAGCTGCAAAACAGGGGTGTGATGTGGAGTGAGACTGGGCAAGAGCTGCCAGACTGAAGCATGAAGCATTTATCCAACAAGGATTCAGTTTTCTGGGACAAATTCAGCATTTAATTGCTTTTAGCACAGAGTAATTAAACCTGAGAAGTTTTTTTTCCTCTTTTCTTTCTCCCTTCTCAAGGCTGCTATTAGCCCACTGCAGTTTATTCACAGGACTGTGAAACACGGGCAGGATTTTTAGGGAGGTTTTTAGGGGAGATGAGCTTACCAGCCCAGAGGTGGGTCAGATGGGTACCTGCCTCAGAGACATGCCCAAAGTCACTGTCCATGGATGCTCTTTCCTCCTCTATATTTTTCCAGGACTCAAAGTCTGTTTTTGAAGGGAATAAGTTTATTCTAAATTCTTAATTGCCGTTGTGTGAAGACGTTAAACACAAGCAAGYCCATGCAAAATGAGGACTGTTACCGTGCCACAGGGCTCCGTGATGAGCTGGGGGGTTCTTCTGCCGTGAATTCTAGTCCCACTCTTCATGCTCAGGTAAGTCTCTGAGGCACCAAAATGCTGAGACTGGTAAATAAATACCAATATGATGAAACAGCAGCTGGCTGAAGACAGGTCTGAAGGCGACTGATAGCTGTTGGGATGATGGATCAAGAGGTAGTGGCTCTTTTCTCCAGCTTCCAGAGGCTAATCCTATATGAAAAGGCACTTAATTATCCCCAATACTTTTCTTCTCCAGGATTTCCTAGGCACCTGCTCTCTGCGGGTGGACGTGTGAGGAGAGACGACTGTCCAAACAACCTCCACACAAAATATTTTGGGGAAGGTGGACCACACCGAGGGGCAYGGGGCCCCAGCCATGTCCCATGGCACATGGACTTGGAGCAGCAGCCGCCATTCACCCTTTTGCATCACATCCAGAGCATAGCGTGTAATATTTAATACGCTGATGCCTCGGCGCTTCAGATTAACAAAGTCATCAGATCCATTTAGAAAGTAATCGAGAATGTCTAATTTTAATTAGACTTTGGTTTGCTACTGTTGAGCTAAACAAGATTACTTCTTTCTAGAGATATTTTTATTGAATTGAAACTCCAGTTACAGTGTCCCCGTGTAGCCCAGCTTTACAGTATTGTAAACCAATACCCCTGCAGCTGATACCCACTGCAACTGATACCTCACCAGTTGATTAAGAAGTAGTATGAACTGCATTTTATTACAGCACTGAGCAACTCTTCAAGCAGAGCAGGGCTGTGTTTTGTGCCAGATGAGCCATCTCCTGCCCATCACACGCTGTGCGCAAGTAGAGGGGGACCCACCACGCAGAGGGGCTCTTCCCAGCTCCTGGACACAAACCCCTGGCAGAAGGTGGTGAGGAGAGGCTGTTGGCATCTCCACCTCCCCTGCGCAGGCAGCAAGCAATGCCACGCCAGCCCGCCAGCATCGCCAGGGCACCTCTTCTGCTACCTCAAAATATACCAAGCACTGAATTCAAATGTGTGTATTTGATTCTGTAAATACTTAAAACTGTCCAGTTTGTTACTGGGCACATTTTTTAAGTTAGTCACCTAGAGAAAACACAGGTGGAAATAAGGAAAATATAGTGGAATATATTGCACTTGGATGCAGTAATACTGAGCACTGTATTGAGCAGCCTCGTGCCATTACCAGGTTATATTTAAAAGCTTCTGGAAGAAGAGATTTACTTAAAGCTGTCTATTACCTTCTCTTCTCTGGATTGTGAGGTCTGGGGAGAGGAACCAAAACATCCTCAGCATCCTGAAAACACTCAACTGAACGACAAGAAAGAGAGGAGCTGGTGGGGCAATTCATTCTCCGAGACGGAAGCAGGGAAGCAGCTGCCGAGGTTGCGCCTGGAGCGTGAGGAGCTGAGCATGCAGCGAGCGCAAGGAGGGCTCTCCTCCCTGGACACCAGCCTGCTCCTGAAGCCCTTGGTTTTCCATCCCCAGCCGAGCAGCACTGCATTGCATGATACTGTTGAAAGCTTTTATAAGTTGTGTACTTCAAAGATAGATTATAGAGAAATAACATTCTTCTACAGCGKGAATGTGGTGCAGACCCTACAGGGAGCAGCTGCGGTTCCCCGGTGTCATCCCTCGGGCTTCCTCGATGTCACCAGAGAAGCGGCTGGTTTGAGTTTGTTTGCAGCTGCAAAAGAAACCTCTCTCATTTACCACGGGGGCAAACAAAAAGGAATCAAATATAATAAACACCCAAATTGCCAGGTGTGATGATGCACCTAATGAAGATGTGTGGTAACAGCTTTCTGTATTATTTTAAGCAGGACTAAAATCTGTGCCACACTACTCAAGACAGCACAGGTTCGCAAAGCTGGGGCTCCTGGATGCATTGGCTGCTTAACAAAGACGGCACAGCCAGACTAAAAAAATCCTCCTCACCAGTGGAGGTTTCCTAATTCATATCAGAGACTGCCAAAGTTCCCACTAATAAAGGAAATACATGAGGAAGAGGCGAGTTTGCTGCAATTTGCCCTGGAGCGAAGCCTGGGCAGAGCCAAGCCAAGTGCAGTTGCATCCCCGTATTTCATTCAGCATCACTTCCAACGTTCGTTCGGATAACCAGGCCGATACAATGCTGGTGGGACCAGCTCGTGTCCACCCGCAGCGCACCCGGGTGAGGGTTGAAAGGCGTTGGACAGCTGGGTTCCCCGGATGGCACTAACACCRCTCACCGGTGGGCTTCACTCACTCGCCAACAGCTTCAATCGCAAACTCATTTCCAGGTTCATTTCCCTCTTGTTTCTCGAAGGAGAAAGGATGTCCTCTCATGCGAGCGGGGATAACTTCAGCATTGTTGTTACATTATTATCTACCCAAACTCTGGGCTGCTACAGAGAATTTTTTGAGCTGTCTGTGCTAAAGTAGTATTCATTAATTTATAACGCTACCATCTAGTGTGCTGAGGAAGCAGGGTGATGTGCTGCTTGATTAATTGAAATAATTGAATCTCTCCTCTCTGCAGAAGGTTGAGAAAAACGCATTGCATCTGTGCCTGCCCAGCCCTCTGCAAAAAGCTCACACACCAGTGGACTTCATCGCAGGGGATCCTGCTGTCCCCGCTGCCCAAATTCAGCCAAACCCTCTGAGCCCCCGGGGCTGCCCTCCTGCTGCACTCCCCTCTGAGGCCTCAGCTCCCTACAAGGGGTTTCCAAAGCATTTTATTCTTCCCGTCACTAAACTGGTTTTACTACAGGGATGTTCATACACTCTGCCTGAAAGCCCCGCCTGCAGCTGCACAGAGACAAGTCAAAGTGCTCTGAACACCCTGGTGAAGGAAAGACAAGGGAGGGGTGGAAGGGGAGTATTTAGGGTAACATTTTGGTAGAGCCAATTATTCAGATGGGGTTGTTCAGAAAATTCCAATCTATATCATATTTTAGGTTAAAAATATCAACTATAAAGACTTGCCTAGGAACCTGATATTACTCTTCAGTATTTCTTTGCTTCAGATAGTCTTATTTACCTCCTTTTCCCCCATGATAGCACTGAAGGGTAAACATTACCCTTAAGCAATAAGCTACTATAGATAGAGGAAACTATATTAGTTTTCTTCTCAAGGTCTCTGGAGAAAGGAGGAGGAAGAGGGAGGTGATGGGCTGGTGCACAGCCCCTCTCCGACGGCCAGCGGGGAGCAAACGCCGCTGCCCAGGGTACAGGCATTGCCGGAGGTGCAGCGATACGGCCCTGTGCAGAAAGCAGAGCAGAGGCCGGTAATACCTTGTGAGTAAAAGCTGCCATATACGCTTTCCCTCAGCCTGACTTCAAGATTATTTGTTTTCTTACCTGTAACCCAACAGACTGTAGAGCAAGTGGAAACTCAGAACACAGTTTATTAGAAGTACGGTGCTAAATAATTTTACTCAAGGGAATATTTTCAGAGTGTCTGCAAGCCAAGCCCCTTATAGAAATTGAAAACCCATGCCCCTCAGCAAAGAGACGTCATGTAAAGTCCAGCTGTACCAGGTCTCTGCTCCCCAGGCGGCAGCTCCAGCTGGCTCACGAGGAGGGGGATGCGCAGCTTTGGCATCCCCGTGCCCCAGTGCAGGGTGCTCGCTGCGACCCAGCCAGGCTCATTTCCAGAATCAAAATCACCTCTGCTGGGATAAGACACCTCTGTGGGGGGGTGACTATCCACAGCAGGACAAATCCATCAAAAGGACTTCCAGCAAACTCAGCCCTATGTGGAAAGTGCTACCAGTGCCTCTGCGTGAGGTTGGAGCCGGGCTCAGACTGAGCCTCAGCACAGCAAACCACAAACCAAACTTGCAGTGCCTCCATCCTGGAGCATGGAGGGAGCCCGACCGCTCCAACACTGCCTTCCCTGTGGGAATCGCACAGCTGGGGAAACCGTTTTGCCCCGTGCTGGATGGGGCACGCCGGGCTCAGCCAGCCCCTCCTGCCTCCCACACAGGCAGGGAGGTGCTGGCAGCCAGGGAGTAGAAAGCGAATATTGGGATTACAGTCAGAACAAATTGTCCAACACTGACAAGGGCAGCAATCCCTGCCTTCATTTTTCTGTCCAACATACCATCAAGCTTGTGCTCAGTTTTACAGCCATCTCAATAAACAAACACAACTAGCCACTTGGATGCACAAAAACCTAAACGTGGTAGACACGGCTTTAAATCGTGTGTGTGCCTAGGATGTCCATTTATTTTAAAAGCAACCCCCGAAGTCCAGATTTCATTTTATTTTTTAAGGCCACCCTAGTGTCACAAAGAAGCCGCGCAAAGCTCCCCTCTCCCCTGGTCCAGGGAACGGTGCCCTGGGACCTCTCAAATTGCCGTGTTCATCTTCCCAAGGGCTGCAGGGAGGGAGGGACCCTGGCTGGGAGTGGGGGGACCCCTCACCTGCAGGGGCTGCAGGTGGATTATATAGGAGGAGTATACCAAAATACAGTTAACGTGCAATAACTGTACCTGCCCCATCCACAGTGCCCCAAATGCTGTGGGAATATTTAAACAGATCACTAATGGCAAGGAAAAGAAAGAGCACAAGATGCTCCAGAGCAACTCTTTSTAACAGGTCATCTTCTCTGGGGCACACACAGTTCATTTTTAAAGAATTCTCTCCAAAACTGTACTAAGCTGTTTTATACACTCTTTCTTTTGCCCATAAAATAGGACTATTTCTGGCCACCAGCACTGTGAGACAGCCAAGAGTGCTAATCCAAATCACCACCATACCTTCCAAATGCAAAACCATCATAAATATTTTCTGTTTATTTACACAGAATTATTCACTCCTTTGATTTTGCAGTTCAAAGCTCAGTAAAGCTCTTCCCACCTTTCACACAATGGCTGCAGCATCCAGATTTCAGCTAGGGAGAGGTGGGGAGCACCACGGCTGGGAGGGCACCAGGGCAAAGCACTACTGCAGCGGGCACAAATACTGAGTTGCAGCTAAAATATTCAATATTCAAGTTAGGACAGAGAATTATGCATTTTCCTTTTTTTCTAGGAAAGTGGAGCTTTTCCCTATSTCCTATGACACCAAGGGAGTTAATCTTAACAGCTCCTTGACAGCCTCGAGCAGACGCTGCTCTAAACGAACTCAGGTCTCCCCAGGTTTCRTCTGTAGGCTGTCCTGCTCCTGGTTGTACCCAGGCTTCCCCAGGGGCTGAGCAGCCCCAAAGTGCTACCGCCATCCGCAGCCGCAGAATCTTACACCGCTTGGTCACCATACACAACAAGCAGAGACCACAGACCTACTCCACAGAGCAGTCACTCAAGGGGTTGGTACAACATGTTTGCTCCTTGGCGAGGGTGCTTTGTGCAGCCACAGCAGTAATTCGGTGTTACCCCGTCACTTGGAGCATGTCCCTGCTGAGCCTTGCTTCCAGGTCTCATGCACAAAAAATAAATGCCAGAAGCAGGAGGCCAAACGGGCACCCATTGTAAACAGGAGGAGTTTGTCTCCTCTTCTTGCCCTCTGGCAGCACATCTAAATTTGGCTCGTTGACATTTCTGCTGAACGCCTCTGACGCAGTGAGTGCGCTCCTTCGCAGTAGAGGATATGGATATTTCTTCCAGCCCAGGACTTGGTGAGAGTTTGCAGATGTCACCGGCACACACGGCTCTGGGGTCATTGCCACCCACTGTCACCCACTGTCTGTGCAATGTATAATACAAGGTGCGTTGTGGCAAACAAAAAAATGACTTGGCAGCATAAAGCAAAGTTTGTAAGGCACCACACCTCCTGGGAAGACACTGTCTGGTCCCTAACACATTAACAACAAAGGTTTCTAATATTCCCAACTATATATATATAAAGGCAGAGTGTGGAGAGAAAGTATTTGAACAGAGACATTAAAAACGTGGAAGACGGGAGGGATGCAAAAAACATCAACCCAAGGACTCAGCGGAGGAAGGCTGGGACTTGGGATACTTGGGATAGGCTTAGAGCCGACAGCAGGACAGGCACAAAACTGGGGCCTTTGGAACAAAACTATTTCATGGGAAAGCTGGTCTGCAGGACGCATGGCATAATGCCCAGCAGGTCTTAGAGCCCACTGCTCCTGGCTTGAGAATCAAAATCTGGGTTCGAGCCTCTGACCTCGCTGGTGGTCCAGATTGGATCATGAGTATCCTTCTAAGTATTTCTAGTGCAGGAGTACTGTCCCTCCCACAAGCTGCCAATTACCACTTCAGCCTTTTAAAATCTGAAGCGCACATCTGGAAACTAAAAAGGTTTTCTGCAGTGGCCGCTGGCATGGGTAGGATGTGCACAGGCCGTGGGACACTATGCACCTTGGCTGAACCGAATTTTTTTAATCTTCAGTTCTTGCCAAAAGGAATCAGCAGAGCAAGGCAGGAAGGGGATGGTGGTTTTCTTTCATCACTGGCCTTGAAATCAAAGCCGACACAGGGCCATAAGTTGTGCTCATTTTTGCCTATAGCCCTTGGTACCCCACCACGTTTGCTCTTGCTGTGTAACTTGCATTCGCACTGGCGTTCAGGCAAAGGCTCTGCCCAAAAAGCATTAATCGTCTCCGACATGGAGAGGTCTCCCCAGACCCGCACCCAAACACAGCTCCATGTCGCAGGACGAAGCATCACACAGACAGCAGATGGGGCAGAAGCCAAGGCAGAAAACAATGTGCTGGGAATGACAGAGGAGAAATCATAACAACGGGTTAACCAGGAAATGGCACAGGATTTCACATGAATGTACTCATTAATGTCTTTTTTAAAAAAAAGAGGAGGAAATTACAGATTTTATACAAAATGTCATAGGTTTGTCACTCTGCGGCAACTTGTCCTCCCCCAGACATCCACGAGTATTTTTACTCTCCCTCCTGGGACACCGGCAGCAGAGCTGGAGCAGCCCCGTGCAGGTGGGAGCAGGACTAAGGGCACAAGGACACTGCGCGCCAGAGGAGACTGAAACCAGCAGTGGGTTGAGAGACAATGCGAGGCGAGCCCAGAGCCTACAAAGCATCACACTGCCTCAGCTGGAGAAGGGCGTGCGCTGGCCTCGTTTGGCATCAGTCATTACAGAAATAGCAAAGGAGGCTGTACAAAACTGGGAAAAAAGGCAACAAAATGATAAGAAGAATTTTCTTTAAACACCGCGTATACTGTTACCCAGGGGACCTCACTGATATTTCTGGAGCCGAGCAATCCAAAAGGTTTTCCTTTGAGCAGCCCAAAGCCCGAGCACCCATGGGGCAGCTGAGGCAGGGGCACACTACAAGCCTGGGGGGGCTGTAGGTCTTTCCCCCTTTTTTATTTTGTCCTGATTAAAATGAGAAGTCTCCCCTATAGCAATACATTGCAGCACATATTAGTTAAGATCTAAATTTTTAAGGAGGTCATTAGGAGTAAATCTGGGTGATTACCTGCTAGGAAATGGGTCTCTGGCTATCCTCTTGGACACGCACATGTAACTGTTTCCCAGGGATCTGGATCGCTTCTTTTCACAAGGAAAAATCTGCCACTTTTAGTTCCACAGAGACAAATATGGCTTTAAGTTTTGACCTTGCTCACTGCTGAAAAAAATCTCTGGGGGCTGCGTTACACTGACTGAGGCTGTTATTCCTGATTGACACTGCTATGCAACCGGGAATAGATTCAGGACCTGTATCTGCAAAATGAACTCTATGCTGGGGCTTTCCTGCATTCGCAACAAAATTGTCACTTATGCTGGCTCCTACCACGTATCTGGCTGGTGAAGAGGTGTAAGTGTGAATAAGATATCTTGATTTTTCATGGCCAGGTTAAAATGCAGAAAGCGAACTGCTAGAAAAATATGCTCTGCCTTGCAAAGCAGTCAGATTGGATGCGGAAATCACTGGCTGAATAATTACAGGACCCTGAGATGTCACCTTTACTGTCACTTCTTCGCTACAGCTTCAGTCAGGCAGCAGTTTGAATTTCATGGTATTTATGGATTTGAACTGGATTTTTTACATTTGCTACTCAGAGGCAGGGGCTCCATCTGCTCCATGTGCCCTCCCGCCCGCACAGTGGCAGCCCCGGGGGTCCAGGACCCTGGGGGGATCACCTCTCTGCTTCGTCCCTCCCACAGCACGGAGGGTGCTGGGTTGCTGGAGCCGCTGGTGTGTATGGGGCAGTTGGGAGAATTCAAGCACCTTCAGATCTCCTAGACCTACTGCTGGTTTGGTACCTGCTGCTCAGGCTTTGAGCCGCGGGGATGTGCTAACAGATCTATGGGTCCAGCATGTCCCCCAGGTGCCCTCCGTATTGATTTACAAGCCAGCAGCCACAGCCTCCTCCACRCAGCAGACCATGCAATCCATGCATCCCTTACAGCAGCCAGCTCCACCATTGCTCATTCCAAGGTGCTTTCAAAGTGCAACCCAGATACACCTTTTGTCGTTGATACCTTCCAAGAAATGACATCTTATCATCGCCTGGGTGAGGGCTGGCCACCCCTTCCCTCCCRGGCTTCTCCCCAGCACCCCGTACACACCCTCTGCCCTGCAAACTCTCCTGTGGATGCTGAGGATGAGGTTMACAGCTGTGCCGCAGATGGACCACCCAAAGGACGAAGGCCCTGTTGCCATGCAATGCTTTACAATCAATGTATCAAAAAGAATAAAATACAGACCTTTAAAAGCAAAATGTTGAAGTTTTCTACAGGGGAGTTTTCAAAGCAAAGCAGCTTTCTTTCAAATTTCTTTTGCATGGAAGATTTTGCAAAGATTTTTGCCATGTTCAAAACAAAATGCTGTCTCAGATATTAGATCAATTTCCTTTTGGAAAGTGCTAGAAAAAAATTGAGATGCTCAGACCACAGCCCTTGGCCAAAGGAGGCGTGATCTCTTCTGGCCTGGATGTCTATGGGACAGTTGCCGAGATGGAGCAGACACGGACCCTTCAGTGCCGGGGCTGCAGCGCTGCTGCCAGAAGCAAAAACACTTTTCCCCCAAGGAACCCCTCGATGCCCCACCTCAAGAAGCAGATTCAGGCAGCCCCACAATATTGCAAAGCGTGTACCCACACCAGGGGCGTACATGGGGTATACCACTTCTCCTCCACTCCAAAAATGGTACAGCATCATGTTGGGGAACACTACTTCCAGTTTTCTTAAAGACAACCTGAATAAACCACCTCCGTCTCACCCTGGGGCTGGGGCATCGGCATGGTGTCATCTTTTACATCCCAGCCTAACAGCTGGAAAATGGGAAGAATCAGTTAACCTGAAGTAAAGGCAGTGCTGCCTGCAAAACCTGCACATCAGCCCCAGCACAGCAGGGGGTTACAGGCAGCAAACACCCGGGTGCTGGAGTGAGACTCAGGGGTTGCAAGGAGTCCTCATGAAACACAACACCAGCCTGGCACTAATTTTCATACTCCATGCTTAAATCATCAGCTTTTCTCATTTGGCTTCCAGTGCAAAATTACGATTTTAATAGGAACAGAAAGTACTCAGCACATTTCATACATAAAACCCAGCCTGTTTTGCACCAAAAAGCATCACCAAAGCAGAAGGATGAGTACCCGCATGAATCCCAGGAATGCCCCGCAAAGCCACTTCAGGCTTCATCTTTTTATATGCGTGTTTTGACTTGGGGTCTCTGCTCAACCTGGCTGGTTTCGACACTGGAGACTGGGCTCAGAGCAAGACCAAGCGGAGCATTCCCCCCCTCATCAGTCTGCCGGGGGACCGGCTGCTGAAACCTGCCCAGGGGGGACACCAAACAGGTCTGGGGGAGCCGAGGAAAGGCATGTACAGCGCTCGCTGTCCAGACAGCAGCCAGCACTGTTTTACAGCCAGCAATAAACATTTCTAATTAAAGTAGTTCATAATTCTCTCTAAAAGGTTAAAAATACTAGAACATAAAATTTGGACTTTTCATGAATAAACTGTACTTTTCTCCCCTGGCTCCTCAGTCCGTCTCCATAGCTACCGAAAGACTTGCTGGGTGCTTCTGCCAGCTAATTGATTTTCAGAAAGAAATGATTAATAAAGAAAAACAGAGTCTCCCTCTTTTGCAGGGCAGTTCCCTGCAGCAGCCTTTGCCTTTTCCTCTAGGAGAGCCTGGTCTCCAGAGACAGATCCGAGATATGGCATAAATCCCCCCATATACACGCGTTGAAGTACACCACAGCCTGAAGTGACAAAATGGGTGTGCAACTTTAACTCAGGATGGCCACTGCATTTTATAAGGGAATTATGGCTCATATAAAAAAAGATTGGATCCGTGCCACGCACTCTTCCCATTAATCTGACACGCTTGCCTTTCCGCAGATTAAATTACATTCCTGGAAAGCAGACACCTGGGTGTCAAAGCACCTCCAAGAGAGCCAGGAGAGAGAAAATGATTGCTCTCTGGTTCCTTGCTGGGAGCTTGGAGACAGGCAGTCTAGTATAGACGGATATATCTACACGTTCATCCTCTCCTCGCTTTTTCTCCATCGGCTATTTGGTAACGCCTCCCACGTGCAGCAGCCCTGCTGCCAGAGCCACGCTGCACCTCTGCCGCGTTTGGTGGAAGAGCCATTTTCTTCATTTGATGGTTATTCATGTGAGCACACACGTGTGTGAGTGTGCAACACCGCCTGGCCCTGCTGTGCCACGCCTGCACTGGGAGGTGGCCATGGGGGCATCTGAGCACAGCATCTCGGCAGCTGCCCTCTCCAACCGCCTCTGTTACACATAAGGAGGAAATATTTCAAAATACCAGTATTTTGCAGCTCATTCCCTTGATCCTGCACTCAGATGCTGGACGGCACTCCCCATATCCCCAGGTTTTTATGTGGCAGCTTTTTTGTTACTAGAGGTTATGACGTTTGAGACAAAATTTTAATCTGCATTTCAGCATCCAGTCCACATACATCTTACACAGAAATGCAAAGGAAAATGTTGAGCATTTCATGCAACATTTAAAGCATTCATTAAAAGTTCTAAGAAAAATTAATTTATGTCAGTGTAATTGCACGTGCTATTGCTTCGTCTTTGCCCAGAGATCCCAGCCATAACCATATCTGTCTTGTGCCAAGCATCACAAACACGCATTGCAAAAAGTTTAAAAGTGAAAGAATTGAGCTTTTCTGTACCCAAAGCGTCTTGGGCATAACTTGAGGTTTTTCTCATCATGCCCGTCTGGGTTCAATGCAGGCAGATCCAAACTATTCTGCCCCAGTGACCAGTCAGCAGCAGAAGTGGCCCTGGGGTAAGAGCGACAGCAGGTGAGAGTCGCCCGCAGCAAAGGGGCACTGCGAATGGCACAGCTCCCGCATGCAGTCTTGGTCCCTGCGAGAACACCCGCAGGAGGATCCCAACAGCTTCCACGTGCCTTGGTTGGCTTTTCCTGGTTCTCCCTAGGCGTTTCGGTGATTTGGAGCTGTAATCCCTGCCCATGCCCTGTGAGACGAGGGGCATCCAGCTGTGCCGCAGCCCTTCCCCGCGGCTGGCAGCCGGGGTGCTGGGTCGGAGCAGCAAAGCACAAGTGCGCAGCCAGACACAGGCAAGGAGGGGATGGGGAAAACCCATTTCCATAAAGCAAATCAGAAGCAATCTTAAGAGCAGGTAATTATTATCCCTCAACACTTTCAAGGGCATATTTTCAAAACACTGTGCAGGGAAAACTTTTTTTCTTTTTCTTTTTTTCCTCCAAGCCCTGAGCAAACCCCAGCCTCGGGCCCCTGGGCTCAGCTCTTGGCTTGTTCAAGACGCCTGCACCAAGCATGGGGTCCAGGCTCAGCCCTGGCCAGAGGAACACTGCAATGCACAAAATCCACCTGAGATGCAGCGGCGATCAGACGGCCCCAGCAGCATGTGTGGTCTCCCTGCTGTGGGTGGGGAATCCTGCRACATCCCACCGGGTCACCTGGGGACCAGTTCAGGAGGGTTTTCGGTATCTCACCAGGGATGTGGACGCTGTTCTGCATCGCGAGTAGTGATCCAGATCAGAGCTGGAGAATGACTGACTTTGGTCCATTCTCCAGAACTGATCATATTTTCCATTCCCTTTCTAACCACATTTTGCTAAACATGGAAGGGGCAGAGGGGCTCATCCCTCTCCCAAGGGTGCTGGGAGAGATCAAGAAGGCATTGAAAGCCCTTTGCAGACAGAAAGTGCTGTAGGATGTAAGTATCTTGCATGCATGCAGGCATGTATCTGCTAAACAAACAGCAAATTTCCATCTCATACATTACATCCCAGTGTAATTCTGCTTCATTTTATTCTATTGACAGACTCTTTTCTTGATTTATAACAGGAGTGCTGCAGAGAACAGCCTGTATTGAGGTGAGCAGTGCCACCACCAAAGGCACCGAGAGTGCATGTGTGAGTGTGTGTACACATGCAAGGTGAAAGCCCAYGTGTACATGACTCTTAATAAAATATGTTTGTTAAAGCAAGTGAAAATACAAAGTTACCTTTGGTTTCCTTTCCAGATTGCTTTAGTGTTACTGGGTAATAYGAATTCAGATCAATCAGAATAAAAGATGAAGGAGCTCTGCCTCGCTGTATTGTGCCTCAGCCGAGAAGAAAGCAGCTAGTGGGGGGAAACAGATAGAAACGTAGCCTTATTTATGACACATCCTCAGCGCTATTTCAGTGATTAAATAATTAGGGAGAGAGATTAAAAATTACTCTAAATGAGCTGAATTTTTAATCACTCCCTTGTCCCCTACCTATGCTGGCTGCGAAGATTTTTAAATCATGCATTTTTTAAAACAGCTGGCAAAATGAAATATGACAGCATGATAAATATATACATTTGCAATAGTATTAGAAACAAAAGACTTTCAGTATGTTTCTGGGTGAATAGGAGTGGTTGTATCTGCTGCTTGAAACAAGCTGGTACCTCAACATGACTGCAAAGTAGATTGTATTACAGTACAGCAGAGGCAAATTTTAATTCCTGGTCAGCAGAGGCTGTAAGTGGAGCAGAGTCCCACCAGGGCTTTTGGTGGGACAGGCACAGCTCCCAGTCAGTCTGCTGGGTGAGCAGTGACAGGGCCCACTTTCCTGGACAGGTCTGGATGTCCCCACATGGGCACATTGCATGGGTGGCAAGTGGCGCTCTGCTTTGCTCCCGAATGCAAAACCACCCAGGCCTGCAGAAGTAAAAGGGAAGTAAAAAGATGCCCTTGATGAGCCCAGCCACGGTCAAACTCCCACTGAGTTCCCACCTTTTCTGCACATGGAGTTTGTGGGGAACATGGAGATGGAGGCGCTGGAAAAAGACAGAGTCTGCTGGAAGCAATTCAAGCAGCGAGGTCCTGCCTTGTGCCTGCTGAGCTGCTGCACATCACTCACTCCGCAGTGCTGCCCCACCAGGGCCCGCATTAAAATTCAGCTACCAGAAAACACCCGGGGCGGCATGAGAAGCTGCTGCCTTCCAGAGCTCCTCCAGCAGCCTCGCCCCCCATGCGGGGACCGTCAGCCACCGAGGAAATGTGCTCCAGCAGATAATAGCAAAGGGGTCAGCTATTAAAAGGTTAGCACAGCAATACCCTTAAAAAGGGAAAAAATATCCCTTGTGCAAACCTTACCCTATCCATGAAAGAAAAAATCCATCTCATAAGGGGTTACTGTGTTCCTCCTGCTCTTTTCCTTCCTATTTTAGCATTATATTTCATCTTGGTGCAATACCTGCTGACAGACGCTCTTATGTGGATGTCCATCAAATCAAACAGGTAAATCACGGTGGGCTTGCCTTGATAGAGCCTGTATTATTTGCAAATGAATTACTTCTTCCTACTTAGAGGAGTCTTAGTAGACAAATCACTTTAAATGGCTAAAATAAGGTAGTAAAGGGAAATTGTGAGGGATGAAAATGGGGAAGCAGCTGTGAAAACAGAGATGTCAGCCAGGCTGAAGCTAAAGGAAGGTGAAAGTAAAGGTCCAGATATGGGACCATCGTGCTCTGGTAAGACACTTCACAGTGCATTAGAGCCCTTGCAATGGATGCTACTTTGAATTTGGGAAACAGACTTAAGCTTTTTTTTTTTTTTTTTTTTAAGTATATATGTTACAGGTCAACCTTGCTACAGGACAAATTTAGACACAATGAGGGAAATACCAAACTGCTTCAGTGCTTCTTTTTCTGCCAGGGCACTGCCAGGATGGCAAATGGGCAGATCCCATTCCTCCCCACTTGTCTCTATGCTTCCTCCCTTGGCTGCTTTCAGACGAAGCTCTTGCCCTCCAAGTGCTGCACGACAGCTGTAGCACGACGTCCATTTAACAAGCGGTACCCAAGACTTCCGATGCTTTTGCTAAAGGAAAGCTTTTCCGTGTGGTGATGGACGGGGTGAAGGCAGCAGACCAAGCAGGCAGGTCCCGTTTGCCCCAGGGAGCAGCCCTGCAGATGGGGAGCTCCCTTCAACAGCCACGTTCTGGAGCACTCCAGCAAATGCCCCAGCTCTGTGGGGCAGCGCACACCCGGGCACCAGGGAGCAGGGCTCACCTGGCCACGCTGCCGACACTGGCCCAAGAGCCCTTGCATGGCTGCAGTGTCCCGAGGAGACATGGGACCCTGAAGAGGTCACCTATTCCTTGCGGATAACGCAGAAAACATTCTCACCGAAAGGACTGGGAGCCCAGAGAGAGGCACCCACTCAGCTCAGCATGCCTCTGCATGCCGTGCCTGGTGAGGCTGTGTGCCACATCCCCCAGCCAGCCCCATGCTGACCTTTCCCAGACTGGCCAGAAGTATTTGCATCCTTTGCACCCCAGCACAGGCTGGGGTACGGCCCTCAGAGGTGCCCACCATTGTGTCCACATGCACAACCCAGAGACAACAGCATAAGTATCCATAGGGCTGACAAAACCACGCTCTCCTCCTTTCCCCTACAAAACACCAAACAACTTTTGTAGTAAAACAAAAAGTATTAGTTCGACAAAGCATCGAGCATTTAGGTAAAAGACTGGAAATTACATGTCCCAAAGAAAACTACTTTTGCTTAGTGTCTCCTCCTAACCCGTAGCCCACTGCATGAGCTGGACTCCCAAACACCCACGCCCTGCGTTCTCCCCTCTTCCCCAGCTGCCCAAGGGGAAACTCTGGGACAGCCCCTGGAAAGAGTATTGCGGCAAAAGAGCACAAACACATCTACAGTGGAGCACAATAAATTTGCAAGCAGGCATTTGCAACAGAGATGCAGGTAGCCCCTCTTAGCTCTGCCTTCAATGTGCTGCCTCTATGTCTGTGCCCACGCTGCACCTCCTCGGCATGGCAGGAATGTAAATGAGGATAAAATTCAGATAGTATTATTTGCCTTCCGAACAACGAGAGTATGAGGTCCCGTCACAGAGTACAAGGATAACTTCATGGGTATAGTACAGATAGGCATAAACCAGATGCAGATAAAAAAGCAAATAAAATAGTTACATGTATCTGGGTCCTATGAGCAAGCCAAGGCAGGTAGCCCAGAGCTGGTCTTGCCAAAACAAGGAGTACTTCTTTCATTGCATCCTCCTCTCTACCTTTTTGTATGTGCACAGATTTTTTCACTTTGGGTCCTGTTGATTTGTGTTTCTACCCATTTCAGCTGCCAAAAGTACTGAGCTGCTTTGGCACATGAACTCGCACACTTCTGAGCAACATGTTTTTTTAAAAATGAATGCCTTTTGTCCCTCTCTTTAAACACATATACCAGGCTCTGAGGCTTGTAAAGACAGCAGCAATTTTCTGCTAAGTGGCTAATTCAGGGCAAACCATAATGATTCATCAAATGAATGAGTGGCTAYGGCTGGCAGAGGAGCTGCTCTCCATATCCAACCCAGCATTTTTAAAAAGCAAACTTGCTGTTTCTTAAAGAATACCTTTCAGTACTTTAATATTCCATATAATTTTTAAAAATACAGCTTTTAAATACCAGCAACCCCAAAAATCTGGAACATCTCAGTGAGGGAAAAACTTCCTGACAAAACAGCACATTTCTGGCTAAAATGGCTGATTTCCAACACCCGCCAGTGAGACAGGGTCCGTGGGAAGGGTTCTGGGCTTCCAGGGCATATATCGTTTGCAGATTATTAATAAATGATTAATTACTAATAGAGAACTTCTGAAGAAGTGCTGAATTGTGACAGAGCATTCCCAGAGCAGAGCCATGCCACATGCCCCATCTCAGAAGCCATACCACTGCTCACGCACTGTCTATAGTAAAAATTGACACTTTCATTAGCTTTTCCTAAATAAGACCTTTTAGACCTCATCCAAAAATCATTGTTGCAGTTGGGCAATGTTTTTCCACAATATTTTTATGCATGACTCCATCTGTGGACTGCGAAAGCAACTCAAAGAAGAGTACCATATTTATATGGGGGCATAACAACAGCTTGTTAACATGCATACGGACCAACCATACTGGTATAAACGAGAACATGCGTGTATCGACTCAAACTAAAATCAGAAAAGGGAATTTAGGAACTAATTTTCAGCTAACTGGAGTTGTTGATACTCATTTACTTCTCACACAAGCACAAAAGGGAAATAAAGAGGAAAAAATTAAAATGCTTTACAGTACTTACTAATTCAGTTAAACTTGTTCACTTTCCACAGACAGTCTCGCCGTTGCATTCAATGGCAGAAAAATTCACCAAAACAGGGTTTAATGCATTGTTCCTGCAAAAGGATTTGGCTTCCCCCTGCCCCAAGTATCCCCATGAGAATCGCATTTAGGAAGTTATTTATGGTCCTGCAATTAACGTCTCCAATGCTTTTCACATGCCCTATGCAAAGTATATATACATCTTAAACACCGACAGTGACCCACTGGCACCACGGTACGGAGGCAAGTGCAGCAGGATTTGCTCTCAGCAGCTGTGGCACTGCTGCTGGGGAAGAAACGTGGGCAAGATGCCAGTGTTTGCGATACAGCCTCAATTTTAGGGTGAAGCCTCTATTCATTTCTCACTTCAGACAACTCATTGCTTGAGCACTTGTTCTACCACAAGCACACAGAAGCTGAAAAATGTTTTCCTATTTATATTTGGGATACAGGTGCAAACAGTGCTTCGAGCAGGATATATCCATCCTTCAGATTGTTTCAGACACAGCAAGCGTATTATTCACTCCAGAGCACCTTCTGTATATACACTTTCCCCAAATACACACATACCACAATTTTCTATACCAGTTCCAGTTACGACTCACACCAGTTACACCTGATGGACTCAGCAACCCTCTACCCATTGCCCATACTCCAGAAATTAGAAGCACCAGTCTGCCTCCGGGGCATGAAGTTTCTCTGCATCTCTGCTTTGTCCTCCTCAGAAAAATAAATGCTACAGTTGAACTCTTCTCACTAAGTTTAAGACAGCTTCTACAAAGATATTTCCACATGATGCCTGGTAAGAGCAGCAGCACCTCCATTCCTGATGGACACAGCTGCCTGCAATGGAAAGCCCTCTACCCAAGAGATGTGAGCTGCTCAGCTGCTCGCTTCAGTGCAAGAATGAAAAAGCACATTAGCAGAAAAGGCAAGGCACTGATTGCAACAAGTACCCACATAGCATTCTAAATTTTTGGACATACAACAGGAAAAAAAATCATTATTATCTGAGAATACTGATGTAAAACTGGAAAACATAAGCAGTTTCTGTGAATTAGATAAATTGAACTGCAGTAGCAAGGACATGGTATAAATCCATACCCCTATATACTTCCTAGAAGGAGCGGGAAAACTATTTCACTGAAGGCAGGGGTTCAGCAATGGAGCTGTTGGTGCGATGGATGTCTTCTCACAAAGAGGTACTGAGCACCTGATCAGAAAAGGCAAAGCAGAGAAATTCAGGACAGCTCTGATTAAATGGAGGAGATGCCCAGCTGACCATTTCATGATCCTGGAGGATGTGGTGACCAGGCTAGTGCTACCAGGGATAAGGAAGGAGGAAGGAAAACCTAATCTCAATTAATTCATCTAACAAGCTTACAGCTGCTGTTCTGGCCAGGTGCTGTGCTCTCCTCTGAGCAGCTCCTCAGCGGGACTGACCACATGTGTCAGAGCTTCAACTGCAGGTTCAATCTTTAATTAGCACATGTCCTTCATAGGCCTTCCAGTCACTGCCATTCCTCTCAAGATAGAGATTTGTATTTATTTATTTTTTTAAATCTAAAATGTGTCCCTGTGTCTTTTCACATCCAAAATACCATCTCAGGATGAGAAACAATAAAATTGAAGGCAGAATAAGCAACACCGGTTTCCCAGAACGCRCCTGGAGCTACCCAAACCCCTGCCAGCAGGAGCTCTGAGGCTTTTCCCACGCTCTACCTCTCACACCGTCAGGTTGTCTATTTGCAGCTCTAACTCGCAAATATACATCATACGCAGGCTGTCAGCTTGACTTACAGAAAAATCTTTCAAACAAAAAAAATGCAATCGATGCTACCAAGGAGCTGAGTGCCAGAGTGACGGGCAGCGGAGATGGGTGGYACAGAGCACACTGCTGTGGGGATGGGGTGCACCCAGGTGAGCAATGTGCAAAGGTGTGTTCTAGAAAAAAACTGAAACTCACTATTTTTCAYGCAAAGCAATAAGTCCAAGGAAGCGTTATTCTTATTTCATGAAAGATAAATACAGCTAATCAAAGTACTTTGATTTATTCTGTGTACTTCAGGTCCCAAGCATTCTTTCACACAAGCAAACTTAATGTCTAGAACAGCATCGTTACTACAAGGTAAACTATATTTATGATGCGATAGCATCTGCTCTGCGATAGCTTTAAATTAAGAGGTTGGCATGGCAACAGATGCTCCCACACTGCTGTGTCTGCCTCGTGCTGCCATTTTGCTCAGGATCCCTGGTGGGTTTAGGATTAACCGCCTACAGTATTTCATTTTGACTAACGAAGCCGTTTTTGGCGGAAGCATCAAACAAACAGCTGAAGCCTAGTATGGACTGTGTACTTTTTGTTGCCTAGCTGCTCTGTAATTTAAAACACGTCTTTCTGAATTCACGCTATTTTTGGTACTCCAAGCTCCTCCTCGATGCGCTGCCAAGCAGCAGTGACAAACCGTGCTGAGGACTGGATCCTGGTGAACACCTTGTTCAACAAGCGTCACCGTTTTTTGTTTCCACATTGTCACAGCACACAGAGCAGCTCTCACACGCCTGTGCTGTCTGCGTGCGTTTGCCGAGGACCCGAGGAGCGACGCCGTCCCACGGACAACKTTTTGCACAATTTTGCTCCACCCAGCATCCTCACCAGCCCTCGTGCGGGGGCTGATTTCACCACGTCTGAACAACAGCGTCACAGTGTCTGCAAGTAGTTTCTTGTGTTTGGTATTTGAGATTTAAAATACAGAAGCTTTCATAGACTTCTCCTCCAGATATACATCCGTTCCTGCCTAAGGGAGAGTAAAAATCCAATTTCTTCTCAAATGAAATGCCAAGGATCTGTCAGCAAGGAGACAGAAAATGGCCCCTTTACACCGTTAGGCAGACCAGCCCACCAGACGTAACAGGGCGGTGTGTCACTCTGCTGCTTGGATGTCACTTGTGAAAGAACCAGATCCAGAGGGGAGGATAGCACCAAGTGCCCCTCCAGCAAGCCAAGGTGGGCAAAAGCTGCCCACAGTTAATTTCACCCGGTACACCCAGCGAGGAGCCTCACCGCCACGCTTCCCGGTCCATTCTTCCAACATCCGACCTTAAAATCCCATCCCAATTCTGCTCTTTTTATTGAAATGTTATCAGCTAGGCTAATGACTTTATTAACATAAGGCAACCAAGGCTTCTCCTAATACCTACTTCTTAGAGCATTTTCTCTGCCTCTCCAAGGTACATGCAGATTGTACTAAAGCACATACAGTGTCATTGCTCTGACTCCACCCAACGCACTAACGGGGCAAGGAAAACCTTCCCCAAACAGCTGCAGGTTATCACATATAGTGTCAGCCTGCCTCACTCCGAATTTCCACAGCAGAAGCAGCCACTACACTCAATGAGATATTTTTCAGAGTGAAAAAAAAAAAAATCTGTCTGAAGAAACAGATCGCATTCTGAATCGTCTGGGGGATGCTGTGCATGACCTGCAGCAGTTCCCACATCTCAAGATTTTGGGTTCTGTTTCACCAAACACACCTTTTCCTGGGAAGGCACCAGACACTTCCAGTCATTTCTGGGTAGAACACACATACGGGGCACATCTGATTCGTGAAGACAATTAGTTACCTTGCAGGTACAGGTGGAGTAAGCATCTCTTAACAACTGCTACCTAACTGGTCTTTCCATAAGCCAGTTGGCTTTTTCTCAAGGCGATGCTGGTGGCCAGGTTGACGGAGGACCGGAGAGAGCCGTGCTCCCCAGGGCATGAAAGAAGACATGAAACAAAACATACCCAAACAGACAYGAGCCTGCTCGCTCCAGCATGCCTGGAGCAGGACTCCTTAACGGCTACTGAGCGCTCAGAGAAAGGGAGGTTCATTGCCAATGAACCGGGTTGGCTGGGGGAAGCAGTCTTCCTGAAGGCAGGGGAGATAGGTACAATAGGCAAGAGAACACCATTAAAAGCAGGGAGGGAAAACCAACCCATTTCATGCCTTTATACTTCTTTTTGTTAAAGAGGAGATTCTTTTATGGTTTGATTGATTCCTGAGACATTTCTCAGCAAGGTGCATCTCTCTGTTGGCAGCCTTCCCAAAGCCAGCGCTCGCCGCCCGGCTCGCCAGCGCCTGAGCCATGACTCTGGGCTAAGCTCCAGAGCACTGCCTTAAATAACTCAGTAGATAGTGATATTATTACAAACATGAAATCAGGAATGCTCAGGTGAGTGATAATTTCAGTTAGGAAAAAAAATATTGCTCACAGCAAAGTTATGAAGTTTATTCATAAACTTCACTCTTACTTTAACAGCTTTTGTCACATACATTATTCACAAATAGCAGCACGATAAAGCAGCAGAAAGAATAGGTCAAGAATGCAGCCAAATTTTTCAAAACAATTTTTGTAAAGCACTCTACAGTTGTTAGAAGTTAATATCAAACCCCAGTACAAAAAAAAGAGATCTAATAATAGCCTTCTTAAGTTTTCCCAAAGGAAGATCAGTTCTCCCTGTAGCAAACTCCTTAATATGCAAAATCTCCATTTCCTCACAGCACCCTCCAAACACCCATATAAGATCTCTCCATCAACGGCACAAGGCACACCAGCTGGTAATCAACTTTCTCGCGCTGTTCCTAACCTCTGCTTTCCAAGCATCCTTCTGCTCTGACATCTTTACCTTCCTTTTAATCACCCGAAGTCCATGCACCTACGCAACGCTTCTTTAAGGATATCGCTATGTCTTGTCTTCTTTGGGGATCTCCTTTTTCCATTCTGACCCCATTGCTCTGCTGAGCAGCTCCACCGCAGCAGCTCTGGGCACTGCCTGCTATGAATTATCCACAACGCTGTGCACAGCTGGAAATGAGTGAAAATACACAGCAGCACTAAACCCACGGGCTGAGGTTCTTTTCCTGAACAACAACAACAAAAATTTTAAAAAATCAGTGAAGAGTTGAGGGCTACTTGTTGTAAGTAGTGTTTAGTATAAAAAGGCATGGGCTAATTAGGATGGTCTTGTGGGTAAGCAAGCGATACTGGTGTTGAGAAGATTTTGCCTGGATCACCACRCGGTTGGGATAACTCCTGAGTAAACAAAAAGAGAAAGTCGAGAGATGAGCTGCTTCTTGTCTACAGTAAACCCATAGCTAACATGGAAAGGTCTCTGGGTGGCTTCTAGACCAGCAGGAAGAGAGGAGGAGAATTTAAGAAAACTCATTTTATTCCAAGGATAATATTCCTGCTGATCAACCAAACCAGGAACTGCTCTGAAGCTATGAGACATGCYGACTACCTTCCACACAAATGCTGCACAGGTAAATTTTAACTGACTTATTTTCAAGGAGAAGTCTTCAGCAGTGAAACTTTATATCAGCTGTGAAACATTGGCTGTAATTCTGGAAGCTGTAGGAAAGCCAGGGCAAAAACAAAACTTGAATGAGATGCCTTCAAATGTATCAACAAAACTGACAAACAGAAAAGCAATGATTACATGGTTAATTAGGAAAATAAAAGCCTCATTTAAAAATAGTGCCATCTTGTAAGGAAAGGAATTAGGGAAGATATATACTATACAGCAGAAAACTGAATTGCAGAGAGCATTCTACTTACAGAAAGGAAATATCCAAATCCATTTTCCAGAGACATAGTACTACTCAGGGCTTAACGTATCTTCAAAGCACCACACGAGCAGAAGTTTAGCTTCACACTTCATTCTTAAATTTAGCTCATTTTAAAACCCTATGTGTGGCAGAGCTCTTCCCAGAGTCAACCTCACTCCAGCTCTTTGTTTCCCTGTAATTACCCATCGCATGTGTTTTACTCTCACTGAGACCCAAAGTGAGTCCGAAACGCCTGGGCTGATGCTGGGAAGAGCGCAGCCCTGTCCCCAGCCCCAGGGGACAGGGTGGCAGAGTGCWGGCTCTCCCGAACTGCTGCCTGGTGGGAAGCATGCAGCAGAGCATCCTAAAATGAGAAATGAACTCTTCAAGCTATACATTGCTGGTTCTACTGGTATAGACACAGATAGGTATGTCTCTAGAGATCAAGAGATGTCCCAAGCCACTATCTGTAGTTCTCACATCTGCAACAGCCACCAAGACAGGTAGGTACCACCAGGCTTTCCAACAAGGCATCTCAAGTTCTCTCTGTAGGCACCTCACAACAAGCCACAGGTTAAAGACAAGCATTCACCATGATTTAAATTGTTATGAACATTTTGGGGCTGAATCAGGTCACGGTATGAGAAAATACTGCAGTCCCATGGGGTTGCTCTGTGGCACCACGGACTTTAACGATCAGCTATTAAATCAGTTCGGCTGAGCTGTAGTTATTAAGCACATTGCAGCATAAGCCTCATTTACACAAACAAACATGCTACTCCTCTTACTCAATCCATGGTTATGCTTCTATGCTGTTCATTTATCAATAATAATAATCCTAATTAGCTATGAAATCCAGCTCTTGCAGTTTAAACCACAAGTTCAAACTTAATAGATTCAATTTATTTATTTTTTTAACTACCCTGAAGCAAGGGAAAATTTCATGGACATTTTCATGCAAAAAAGATCAAGATTTAACACCTCATCCAGCTAGTAAAACAAAACAGCATCCGATTTGCAGTGAATACAGATCAGTCTACACAATGAAATCTATACAAGCCATTTAATTTTTCAATTAGGGGTCCATCCTTCTACCTCCTCCCTGAGTGCCAAGAGATACAGATGTGCTAGAGAGACAGGCCAAAACATTGCACTTGCTGGTGCTCTGCATCCRCGTGAACGTATTCTTTCCATTGTTTCACCTAAAACGGTTTCACAGGATTTTGGCAATAAAGAACAAAGTTCATTTGTGGTACATCAGTTAAAGGAAACACAGAAAATGAATCCCTGCACACAGCAAATGAATGTTAGTGATCAGAAAATAGCTACAACAAAGAAATATCCAGACATAGCAATCATTCTTCCAAAAAAAAGAAGGGGGGGGGGGAAGGCAAATTGCACAGCAAGCTGTTTACAGAACTCAAGAACAGAAAATTACCTGACCCCAGGAAATCTCCACCAGGCAGAATACATGCACAAAATAAAGCAGCAAAACTACAAACAYCCTGAGAGCTATATGCCACTTCTGAAGGTGCAGAAGGTGCTCTCCCAGCTTTGCTCTCCCAGCAGAGATTTATTTGGGCATGGACTCATCATGTCAAACAAATCCAGGTTAGCCTCAAATGGCACTACTTGTCCATTCTGCAAGCCCCAGACTTCAGAGACACTCCTGACCATCATCATAAGAGATCCAAGAGCCCTCACACATGATGCTGAGCAAGCAGAATATTAATTTCAAATTCCACCACTCTGAATTTTGAATTATTTAAATTTCAAAGATAGGTTCAGACCAATATGTACTAATAAACAATAGTTTAAAAACACCTTAAAAATACCATATCTGTAAATATAAACATATATTCTATGTCTTTATGTTTCTGCCTTATTAAGTTTCCATGTTTTAAGGACTTACATTTATAATAAAAATAATTGTATTAAAAACAGACTACAAAAGCAATTGCTCCACCTATTGTACCCTGCTCAGGAATACAGTCCCTGCCTTGCATCAGGAGGGACACACGTCGCAGGGTTTGCTGTCGATTCTGGATGACAGAAATCTCATGAGGGGAGACATGGAAGGGGAATTCAGAAACCTCCAGCAAAGCTGGTGCTGGTTCTGCTTCATGGGCATTTTCATGGCTAGCAAAGATTTTTGTTACTGTTAATTAGTACAGGACAAAATAATCCCAACAAAACCTATTGCAAGGCTGGGTTAATCACACGCCACAAAGGGTGCTGACAGTTAACAGCAGCCACAGCTGCAGGGATGAGCCTTTTTCCTCTACCAGTGCAATAACAACACCTGCATGGACAGCAGRTCTTCATTAGTTATGTCCCAGCAGTGGCCGGCAAATGCCATGCTCCAGCCAGCCCTATGTGAACAGGTAGATTTGGGCTAGGAAGGCCCCAACAGTGGTGTGGAAGAGGCATGTTATTGCAGTGAAAGCAATGACACCGCTACGCCATCAAAAGGGGCAGCTGATGGCTACCACCCACATCTAAGCCTTCCTCATCAGGAGTGGAAAACGTTACGTTGTCCTGACCCACCTCTTCCCACCAACATAGATAATGTTTCTTGGACACCACCACTACCAGACCTCTTCCTAAGACTAGCTAGCTGTTTTACTGGGAAAGGAAAGCCACAGGCTTTGTGCAGGTGCCTCTGTCCCTGCAGGAGAAGACTTGGTCCTTCTACTGGAGACCTGAGAGGAAGAAGTTCTGGGCATGCTGCACAGCCTACAGCCAAGGTGACAAGACACTCAGCATACAGTGAGTGTGTCTCACATATGTACTCAATATGTAGATATGTACTGATATGTACTCTACTCTGTAGAGATACTGATTATACCTGAACAAGGTACTCGGGACAGATTTATACACCAAACACTGCTTGTCTCACATTTGCTCCTTGCCACGAGCCAACGGGGTGCTGCTCCAGCCGGGGAGGGTCACCGGGCAGAAGCAGCTCTGAGAGCGTTTTCAATTCACAACTTTTTTCCCCTGAACACACCATTACCCACAGGCTCAGCCCACATTCAGCCAAAAACTCTTCCCCTGGCTTGTTCTCAGCCCCTGCTCCACCGTCTCTGGGCTTTCCTTTTTACTTTTTCATAACCTCCAGGTTTGGGGGGTTTACGTGATTATTATTTTTTCTCCTTTTCCAGACCTACGCAGACTTACAATGCAATTACCAGCAAAATCTTCCTGCCCCCAGCTATTTTGCCATTAGCTGGTTTTCCTATGGGACAGCATTGGGGTGAAGGCTGTTAGCGGCTGAGGCCAAGCAACTAAACCATCACATGGGTGATCCCCCGCTTTGAGCCCGGGCAGCCGCAGATAACATCCTATCGCCTTGATCATCTCTGGGAGAAGGCGGCACTGTGGATAATACGCTTTGATTTAAGTACATTATCAGCTGAGATGTTTTTTTAATTACATCTTTCTAAATATTACACCACAGCACACATAGCAAAGAACACTCCCAAGGAAGTTAATTGGGATTAGGTATGGAAAGAGCAGCGCCTCTTTGCTCAGAGGCTCTCTGCCTTGCAGACCGCCCTGCGGAGGGGAGGCAGCAGCCCTGCCCTGCCCACACCCCTGCCCCCGGGACAGGGGGTGAAGGGTCTCCCTGGGGGGCACAGGCTCTGCCAAGCATCAGGAAAGAAAAAGCCAAATGCCAAAGACATTATGCAGTTCTGCTGTGAATCTTGTACGCGCACGGCAAGGTATTTTTCCTTTAATTAGATTTTTCTACAGCTCAGAGGACGCTGGAGGACCATTACAATCTCTGCTACGATGCAAGAAAACAAAGCTTGCAGTTCCACACTTACAACATCTGAATAATATAAACGGAGTGGCTTACAAAACAGCAATTTACCTAAACACAATTCATACAGCCTCTGTCATGATATATTGGATAAATGGGCTGTTAAGCCAGAAGGGATATTGGTATTCCTAAATTGCCCCAATTTCAGATGCTTCAAAGCTCCATGGAAATGCCATAGTGTACGAGCATCCAGGCAATGGCTTTTCAACACACAAGTATTTAAAGGACACTTCAAATGGGTGCTGCTGATGTCTGAGATGAAAAAAGTGAAAAAAGCAGAAATCAAGCTGCAGCCACCAAAGCAGAAACACCAAGAACTGAAAGAGATGGAAACTGGCACCTGCAGGGGAGCTCGGGTGCCCACCGGTGCCTCAAGAGAAGCTCCGTTTAAGAGAAGCTCCCTCCAGAAAGCAGCCCTATGATGGGTGCGAGCCCCCGGGCTTCGGGGGGGGCGAGCGCAGGGGTGTTTGGGAAGGCGCTGCAGGCAGGGTCCCCCCGCGGGCACTCTGCCGGAGGGTTGCACTGGCTGAGCTCTGCTGCATTGAACAGTGCTGGAGTCCTTCAGGATGGCCCTCAAATTTCAAGAGCGACATGCTAACTTCAGGTGAAGCAAAAGCATATGAAAGAAGGGACATTTTTAAGGTTGTCACTATGAGAACGTTATTTGTTCTGCTGCTCTATGCGGGCCTCGTCTCATTGCTAAGCAACCCTGCCTCACAGCACAGCCACGCTGACGCTGCAAGCGCTGGCACCTACTTTCCTTCTCCACTCCCCGTGCTGCCTCCTTGGGATGCTGCAGTTTCACCCGTGCACCTCGAGCTCCCCATTTTTTTTCTCACTGCAGTGGACCTCCACGGCTTCTCCTGCCACCACCTCCTGACCTACCCAGCTTGTCGGGGAGCTCCTCTCGGGGGACCCCCTGGAGCTGGCCTCTGCCTGGTGTTTTTGGTTTCTTTGGGGGGTAGGGGGGGTTATTTGGTTTTTGTTAAGCTGAATCCATCTGCTGCCCCACAGCACAGCTGCGTGAACGGTTGTGCCGGCCAGTTCGAGGCCAGGGGAGCACAGCGACAAGCAGGGAAGGGCCGGGAGTGCCCCAAGGCAGGATTGCCAAGTACTCTGCAGCACACAACACCAGGCTCAACAAAATCCCTAAGTACAAGACACAGCAGTTACCTGCCATATCAAACACCAGCCAGGCGCCATTAACTGCTCCATGCTCCTTCCAGAGAGCTTAAATGTTACTGCAGTACTATTAACATAGTGGATTTGGGGAGCCCTTTGATGCCACTCCCCCTTGCCTTCTTTTATCTGAATCTGTTCTGAAATTCTCTTTTGTTACTGAACCTGTAACCAGCCCATTTCAGTCCATATGACCCCGTAGTCCACTCACTCAAATGCTTTACAGCTTCATTTTACCATGCTGGCGCAAGTGTCTGAAGTGGCTTATGGCTGCGGCTTCCAACATTTTGCATGTCCTTATCGGCATCTCACTCCTCACTCATTACACTCTAAAATCAACTATAGAAAAATGGATAACACTAATACTTTTAGTAGTGTGCACCTCCTCGCATCACATACAAAAGAGGCTTTTCCCAATGAATGTAGCAGTTTGTATGGTAACAGGTCTCCCCTGCATGCAGAAACAAGTTTCCAAGATTATTCTGGCTCTTGCTTTTTTGCCTCTAAGTCATGCTGGGAGTCCCATTATATTTCATATCTACCTGTCTTCTTTTTACTGCATATTTTCTTCTGGTTGAATCACACACTGAAGTTTGGATCTTCACGGAATTCTTACATCTTCTCAAAACGTACTTTTTCCTCTGAAAAGTGGTTTTGTAAAAAGGCTCTACCTGACTCAGCAGGTCTGCTCCCTGCACACATTTCAAAGCACCATCTGCTGACATCAGTGTCAAAAATAAGTTTTTACTGAGTTTTATTTCCACAAACTCTGTGGTTTTCACATAGCCAAGACTGAAAGGCAGACCTGCTCTACCCCAGAGGTCACCACTAAGCCACTGCTACTGAAATTAAGAGGTGTCACAGGTTTTATTAATGGCTTGAGCTGGAGCTTGCTCTGAGAGTTGAGGCTACATTTCCAGGGATGGCAGTTAGAAAAACATTTATGCTGAAAACCACTGATACACACCACCTCAAACCTCACTCCGTCGCTATCACAAGGCAATTTTTCAGACCGGAATTGCACTTCAGAGCTGTCCGCCTTATCAGGCATTGCTCGCACTCACTGTTGTCCAACACCGCAGCCAAATGTCATCTTTTTTTTCTTGGGCTCTTATTCTTCCAGTGCATTGATAACTTTAATATTGTTCCCACTTCCTTTCTTAAATTCTGTCTAATAAAAGTGTCACATCATTCTGGCACCCGGTACCTGTTTCCTTCAGGAGCCGTGGTATTTGTACGACCAGGCTTTCATACCTGGCCCTTCTACACAGACTTCAGAGACCTCTTCGGTTCACACCATCCACAGGTTTATGCATTTACAGCAGTATCATAGTGGACTTGATCATGCAAAACGCAGAGTGAAGCATGGGACAGGCGACCACATGGGACGTCCCTGTGCAGCCTTTCTTCAAACGCTACAGGAAATATTTCACTGCAGCACAGGGCAGGGAAGGGGACAGCTTCTCAGGCTTCAGCCTTTGTGGTGAGCTTCAAGACACTGAGAACCAGGGGAAAACACTTGAGATCCAAGTCTTCAGGCTCTAACCACACAAACCTTTCCAGAGAGATACTTAAGTAGATGACTCAGAGCTGCAAGGAACCTGCACCTTTAAAAATGCAGAGAAATCTGAAATGCTACAGGGGAGCCTCCTGTTCCTCCATGACCAACAAGAAAACATTCCCTGCACAGGACATTTTAACAAAGACTGTTACTCTAGGCATTCCTCAGGCAAGAGATGTCAGTGAATGCAGTGGATATTACTGAAAGTTATAGAAAGCTCTATAGAAACAAGAAAGATTTCCTGATCTGGTTACAGGCAGTGAGAAGACAGCAGGACTTTGCTATACCTGCTCTCAGCCTCCTGGACTGTTAGAGCAACTCTCCATGGAGCCCAGGGCTGCCCTCGCTCTCCAAAGCAAGGATCGCTGTGGCCATCCCCTGACCAGCATGTACAAACTGCCCAAAATCTCTCGCAAAGCCTGCTCAGCTACACAAGGCTGCTTCTCACATCACAACGGCATCACATCTACAGCAGCGCCCGCCTGTACGAGAGGAAAGCAAAGCTGGGAAGAGCAGGATGGCGCAGGGAAGGAGATGGCAACGAGCTGCCCTACTTTAATGCTATTTTTGAAAACTCTCTCTAAAATCTGGGACTATGACATGATACATCAGGCATCCCCACATGCAGCATGCCACCACATCCAACCTACCACTACCAATATTACTGACCCTGAACAGTGCTAGTATTATCTTTCTTTAACACTACAAAAATATCTTCCATCTAATTCTAATATGTTTAATGAGAGATGCAACTAAATTTTTAGAGCTCCCACATACAAGTATGTCCATTCAAGTAATATAAAGTTTTGCAATTCAAAAAGCATTTCTTCTGGGTACATTAAGTATTAATGTATTAACTATAAAACACAATAGCCATATCTATACAACATTGCATAGTTTCAGTGGATAATCATAGTCCATTTTGAATTAAATCAGTTATACATATTAAGTCTTCATATTTTATTAACAGGTCAATTTAAATTCAATATCAAAATTAAACAACAAATTTTGTTCAGAATCATTATGAGCAAACTCAAGATAAGGCGGGGTTTCTGCTTCCTTTTTGGAGGTGGCAGATACAATTTCTCAATACTTGAATGGCAAATGAATAGCATAACCTTGTTTCAGGAGGCTCCTTCTCTTGCAGGTTTTAAATAGACTGTCATGAATGCAGACCTGCAGCTCCTTCCTGCATACCAATGTAAAGCTCTATGTGCACTACCTCATGGGCTGAAAAAAGACTCAGGACTCTGCAATTACCCATTAAAACTAAAACCACTTTTACAGGAAATGTCACAGCCGACTCAAATTTACCCATATTAATAAAAAATTTTGCATATTTTCTATTCTGTTTCAAAATTAAAGAAATCTATGGTTGCCCATAATAATCCCAGGAAAAGCCAGCTGTAGAGCAGAGCACCAGCCCGTTAGTAGCACTCTTGCTTTCACAGTTTTACCATTTTCTTTGGTATAACTGGAATGGAGAAGCCCCTTTCATTTGTGCTTGAGTTTTATTGATGGGGAACAAGACAACCCTTTTCCTGGGTAATTACAATTCAGTCTCTCTCTCTTTCTTTCTTTTTTTCTTTTTTTTTTCCCCTCCCCCCTCCTTTTCTTTTTTTCTAAGATTTCCTTTTACTTCATGATTTTTCTCTGAAAAATAAGTAAATAAAAACACACCTCCATTATAGACTGTGCCCAGCCCAGATGCCCCGGTCAATCCAGCCTCCAAGAGCACACCCTGGGGATGTGTCCCCTGCTCAGGAGGGTGCAGGGAGCAGGGGCCCAGCACCCAAACCCCTGCTGCTGGGGGCCCTGAATCACAACTGTGGCACTTCCAGCAAGGAAAGAAACTAAACATTTTGAAAGCCACGTGGAAAGCAGAGAGATGCCCCTCCCAGGACATGGATTCCTCTGGTTCAGGCACCAGCCACCCATTGCACCGCGGCAAGGCTTTCAGATGCACACTGTGGTCCCGAACCAAGGCCAAGGACATTGTTATCACTTCTCTTTTGGTGTTAAGGAATAACATCAGCTTGACATATTTTGCATGAATTAAGGTATGCTTAATATCTGCTTCTCAAATAAATGAAACCTAACTTTCAGTTCTAAGGAAATACTACAGCACTGCAAGTCTCCATTCAAATGCATCTCTGAAAATATAGCCTGTGGAAAAACAAATATTGCTCGTTTTAGCAGTGTCACATGAAGTTTAAAAAATACAATTTCTCATCTCCCTGAAAACCTCCAGCTATAAGGATATGCTAACCAACAGACACCATGCTGCACTATGCTGATCAAATCAGAAAAACAATTTTACCAGTCAGTGAAAAAATGGCAGTACTTCACCTGCTAGTTCTCACCCAGACGGCCAGCTAAGCCCTCGAGATCTATTCCTTGGGAGATAAGCAAAAGCAGACGCATAATCCAAAGCAACAGTTCCATTCTTTACATTTAATTTACCCAGTCTTGCTCTCTGCAAGCTAGCCCTCATGTCTTGTCAGCTCATCCCATTTCTAAAGTGCAATGCACAGTGCCTCTCCAGACAAAGGATGGTGCTTTTAATGGATGCTTAATATGTCAAAAGCATGTATTTTTAATTAACAACACAGACTTTGACATCATGGGTAATTCACTACCCACACATCTGACTAATATGCTGTCTCCAGACCAGCTGAAGAGATAAAACTCACAAAAATAATAAAAGCAGCTTTTTTTTAAAATCCAAGCACAAAAGAGCTTTAGATACAAAGCTGGACAGTAAGCACACATTATTGTTGTTTCCTACTGTGGCTTTTCTCACCAGCAAGGTGGCCTTTTCCAATCACATATTATAGAATAAAGAGATTTACAAAATCAAGAGCATCAGAGAGCTGCTAGGCAGGGAAATCGCAGAGTTTTTGCTTATCTCAGTACCATAGCAGCAGGTACACTGCGTAAAATGCAATGTTGACATTCTGCCAGTAAAACTGTGGGAACTCAAGCATCAGTTTGTTTTCTCTTCTCACAGTTTCTGGGCTTTTCAAACAAGAACTTAAAGCAGTAGATTAGGTAGGGGTGATTCCCATTGAAACCACCAAGCCACTTACCCATCCCTTCTTATTCAGGAGATGCGACAGCCACGCTCAGAACAGAGTTTGTGTAAGTTTTGCTCCTGTCTCAGAGTTACAGTTTGGAATCTAAAGTCCAACAAGCTCAAATTCAGGAGAAATATAATTTGGTCCCATAAGTTTCCTCTGTACATGCACAATAAGAAACGAAGACTGCTGCAGGAGGAGTGTGCTTTCCTTCAACACATGCACGAGCTACAGAAGAGGAAACCTCTGGCCGCTGCAGGACAAAGGTGGGCAGAGAGCACCGAGGCTGCGGTGGGGCTCTGCCTACAGGAGATCACCTGGCTGTGCCATTGTGCCAAGTCCCCACTGGAAGTCACCACAGAGGTAAGGTCAAGTAGGCTGGAGGGGYTGGGTTTTGCTAAAGCCTATGATTAAAGAGTTTATTCTTAGTGGGGCTGGAAACAGGCACGGACTTCGGGGCTGGTTTGCCAGGAGACTGGAGGTTTGGATGCAGAGATTCAGGGCAGGAGCACCCCAAACAAGTCCGCACAGAGGATGGAGGTCTAACCCCAGAGGGACAAAAGGCACAAYAGATTCAGATCCAGATCCAAATCAGGGGGGATGAGAGGAGAAGAGGAAGAAGGTAGACAGATACATCAGAGAATTTCCATTGAAAGTGCAATTAAAAAAGTCTTGATAATCCATTTTCCTCAATTAAATCACTGAGGTGGGCTGGGCCCCTAAGCCAGCGGGTCCTCATGTGGCCAGTCTCTTCTCCATTATGGTGTAAAATATCACCTATGCCGTGTTTACACCATAATATATGGCCCTAATATATGACATTTCAGATTGCAACACAATATTGAATAGAACATAAAAGAGGTCAGAGAAACAGTGGCCTGCAGGTGCAAGCAAAAATAAACCCCAGACCAGCAGGAAAAAGAAATACATGGTCTTTAAATACATGTTCTTTATTCAAATTCTGTTAAGTATTATGAAGTGATCTTAAACATCCAAGTAAGACTCAAATGACCTATAAATATAGAATTAATACACCTAATGAAGAGCCAGGATGGTATGTTTATGGATGAGCTTGGGCACAACGGAAGCAGTGAAGATAAAACCAAACAGAGAAATACAAGATGCAAAGGGTCCGGTGGGGCTGCAAAAGGACATGGGATCTGGCTGCTCGCTGCCACTGCCCCCCTGGCACTGCAGAAACCCAGCGAAGGAACCCATGGGCTGGAAAGACTCTCACAGGTCACGATCATCAGTGAGCAGCATTAACGAGCATGAGGGAGATTTGACATCGCTTGCTTCAACATATTTCAAACATCTTTAAAGACGCATCAGCTTACTCCAAGATTGTCTTTAAAACTATCTCTAAAATCTCATGATGAGTAAGAGCTGGAAGCCTTCAAAACCAACGGATACAGTCCCACACCATGCCTTACAAGAAGCAGAAAGGGAAGGAAAACCGCTGTTACCCATGCAAAAAGCCCAGAGAGCAGCAGCCCCTTCCAGGGCGAGGGCTCGCGGGCACAGCCAGCCTCTGCTCCACACACCCCAGCTGCTCTGCAGGAGCCCTCTCCACCGCAGGCCCCACACCGCTGGGGTGCTCCATACCAAAACCCCATCGCAGGGAGCATTAGCATGATCCATCAGAATTATTTATTTACAGAAAAGAAGCCAGAGGCAAGTCTATGCTAAAAACTGCTGGGGAGGCCATTGGACAGGCTAAAACATATAAATTCTGTTCAGTATAAGTGCATGGAGATGCAATACACTCCCAATCCCACAATATATGAAGGCAAGATACACTCAAACTTTACTACAATGAACAGGAGATGCTCTAGAGATAAGAAGAAGTTACATGTAAATATTAAACAAAGGCTTCCTTGTTCCAACCCTGTTAACTGAGTCACTGAGGGCATTCAGTTGTTATGATAATATTGAGTACCCAGCAGGAAGGTCCAGAAAGATGCATGCAGTGTGAGAAGACAAGAAAGCTAGGTGGGAAGGAGCAGCAGACACCTGCACAAGCAAAGGCTTTCAGAAGAGTCTTCTTAGCAGATAGTGGGGTGTCACCAAGTGCTACCTACACCCACACTCCTTACAACACACTGCAAAGCAACTTGGAGCGGGATCCTTGGGGTACTTATAGCCTGCACTCAAACTACACCTGAAGGGTTTTGCTTTTCCAGCCAGGGAGGATATCTGGCCCCAATACTGTATTTAGTTTGACGTAACTGCTGCCACTGTTTTTTCCCCACAGTAACTAAGCAGGGCTGCAGGAGTCACCCACTGATGAGCAGCAGCTGGCAGGCACAAAATGATGCAAGTGTCGGGTACCCGCACGCATCCATCCCTGCCAGTTCCTCTGCTCGGTGGGAGCCTCACACAGCTTCTTGCTTCCCGAGAGGAAGGCAACGATGAATACAACATTGTCCCCAACCACAGCCCCCCCCCCCCCACACTTTTTCACAGCACACAGGACAAGAGGTAAAGCTAAATAATGGAAATCTCATATATTGTGTCAYGTACCTGGTGACTTCACTGGGCTGTAATGAGCACTGGAAATAGCTGGCTTGGCCAGGAACCTAAAAAAATTGGATTATCTCCAATAAAGCCAGTAATACTGATATTCCCTACTGAAGTCAACACCAGCCCCAGATACGTGCAGTGACTGAAAGAGGGGAGAAGCCTCGTTTTCCAGCAAGTACAGACATCCAAAGCRGCTCCAAGGCCTCTTTTCTCTTCAGACTGCATTGTAAGACAAGTGATGCTGCTTTGATATTAATGGCTTGGAAAGCTCACCCAAGAGCATGGCAACTCCAGCAAGGAAATGTGGGTCAATTCTCAGAGCCCCTGAACTGAAGCCTTTGTAGAAGCTGAAGGCAAAAAGAGAGCCCACCAAACAGAGAGCTTCAGTAGGTAGGTGGCCTTTGGTTATGACCCATGGCTTTTCCCTGATGAGGCAGAAAATGGAGATGGATGGAGCAAGGGAGCAAAAGCAAAGCAGAAAAATAGCACGAAAGYGGCTGAATGGTTGAAATCCAGAGAGTATTTGGATTAAATGAGGTCAGCATATCAGGAGTGATCCCCTGGACTCAGCACTGCTTTCAGTAGTTCGGTCAAACTCTACAAGAGCCAATGGACACCTGATTTTGCTTTGACCTTAGGAATGGACCAGTTGGGGAAAACAAAACCAAAAAACCACAGGTGAGTTCTTATGGCTAAGCCAGCATACACAGTTTTATATTTAAAGTCCTTTATGAATCGGTGACTTTAGCATAGCAACCGTATTCACAGTAATCCTCATCTGCACGATCTTCCAGCTCTGCTGTGGCCTCCATGAACTTGGGGAAGGCAGCTGCCTCCTCAAACAGCCAGGTTTTCCTCAGTGCACCTTGAAGCCCTGGCCAAGCAGCAATGAGCTACAGCAGGAGCCAGAAAAGAGGTTTGCCCTTAGCAGAAAGAGATGGCAAAATTAAAGTCTCCATAAAGAAAGCTGGAAGCCAGAAAGAGAGGACCAAAAAAACAGTAGACCTCATGCTTTGACTTGGGGGTAACTAGGAAACTGCACAGCCCAGATGACGCTAAGAGAAAGACAACATGCAAAATCCTAGCACAAGATCCTAAATATTCAGATCACTATCACCTCCCAGAAGGATAATTTTTTTTTCCCCAATAGGCAGGAAAACCCATTTTGTTTCATCAGCAAAATGTATTTTAGCTCCTATCTGGACCAAAGATCAGGAGATACAATAAAAGGTAAAACTATGACTGTAGAATTATAGAAATAACATAATTAAAAATCTCATACAGTGTAACCTGGTGAGAGCTGCTGATAATGCAATAATCCTGCTCCCATGCCATCAGTGCCATGGCACTGCTAAAACGAGGAAACGCCGCTTGGAGAGGGAACCAGAGTAAACGTACTCGCCATCCTGCAGGCTCCAATCCCCTGAAATTCAGGGTCGGTGCAGACCCCGTGTGTTCGGGGACAAGCAGCTGTCAGGTAATACCTCAGGCTGTGATCCAACAATACTGATGTTCTGGATCACTCCTCAGGCAGTTCAGCATCTGAGCTCCACAGCACGAACGAGGATCCATAAAGCAATTCAGTGCCACAGCAGAAACTGGCAGCCTCCTCCCCAGTCTGGGCAGTTACATGCTGTGGTACAGACCAGTGCCCACAACTGCAAATCTGGGGTCTGGCAGTCATTTTCCCTGGGGAGGATGAAGCAAGAACACAAACTTGAAAGTGTTGTAGAGGAAAGTGAGTCCAGAAGATGGAAATCCAGAACACCGTTATGGATCTCTGTGCTGTCACAAGCAAAATTAATTTAGTGCCATGTTAGAAGTTTACAACCAGCTGCCATATCAACATATGACTGAAGGCTTAAAAGGTCTTAAGGGTGAAGTATCTTATTAGCAACACAAGAAAAAAAATATTCTGCAGATAACTGGTGATAAATGGTTTCTGAAGTGTTTCACATAAATAAGCTTAAAGTTGCAATTTTTCAGCAGTGCTGTCAGTCTCACACCAGAGTATGTCAATGAATATCGTATTTATCTTTTGGAGGCTTTTTCATTTGAGATTTGTTTTGTTTTAGCAGTGAGACGTGATGGGAAAAATAACTCTTTGTAGGATTACATTTCCCATCCTAACAAAAAGTATGTATTCTCACTAAAGCAGGGAAAATGGGAACATTGTATTAGTTAATCCTGTTTGAGACAATTCCTTTAGTTATTAATGTTAATAATCACTTCTATTTCTGTGTCATACTAGAGGGATATAAACAAAGATTGATAAATTGTCTAATAAGATTTTGCTCGTGACTAAATCAAGCAAAAGGTAATCTGGACAACGAAAGAGTAGCTGATTTTTCTACTGAAAAACATTTACCTGATTTTATGTATTTCCTTCTCCCATATACAGGTATGGGTTGCACCTATCAAATGCAACTGGCAGAAATCAGCAGTGCAACAACCCATATTGAACAGCAGTGTCAGGCAAAAACCGTTCATTATGTGATGACTAATGCCACAGGGGGTTGCTGGAGAAGCAGCAGGATTATTGATCCATGTTGGACAAAGTGGGAACTGTGGTTGTTAAAAAACAGAATTCAGATTTTGAATGTGTTATAATTCTAGTTCCAGATGGGTTTGTCCATCCACTGCTCTGTCCTATCAGTCTATGTTATGTCGGATCCAAGCACCAGAAAGCTGGTTTCTTTTTTCCAATTCAGTCTTTGAAATGGGAGATTGTCCTGAGACATTTCCAGACCCAAGCCCCAAATTCTGCTCTGAGCCTGACCTGTTTAATTGCCTCTTATGCCTCCAGACCTCCACTCGCCTACCTACCTCCTGGTTACTGTACGTCGCCAGCTCATTGCTAGAGGGACAAACTGTGGGGTTCAGAGGGAATAAACTGAAATTATTTAAGAGATGGATGGAGTTAGTGTATTTAAAAAATTAGTTAATTTTAGCTGCCACCATTGTGTGTACTAACTTGTCTGAACAGCACAGGGGAAGTCACTTGAAATATCTGAAGGGACTAAATACCCAGGATGCACTATTCAGAAAAATAAGGGAAGAGTACTGGAATTAATATTAAAGATGAGCTGCCAAGTATTTTAAAAACACTCTTCTTTTGCCTGAATTTGTTTCTTTATGTGGGCTTGAAAGACTGTCTAGAATGGCTTTGCTGGATTTGTTCTTTGTTTTATCCTTAAAATATTAGGAATGCCAATATTAGCCTGTTTTTCTACACAATTCTTGAAGATCCCAAGGATGTATTTTTAAGCAAAGCCTTAAGGAGAGATGCTGGATTTTTAACAAAGCCTTCCGTTCTCTGAAATGTTAATTAGCCACTGAAGTGGAAAAATTAGGAAAAAAGCAAAAAGCAGAAATTCACAATATTTCCCTCTCAACCTTTCCCTTTTAAGCACAGAGTTTTCACTTCCTTTCTTCTTGAAACTTTATCTTCACATATTTTCTCAGGTTTTTGTAGATCAGACACCGAAGAAGTTTAAAACAAATACCCTTCAGCCCCTTAAAGCCTTTTTCTACTTACCAATATCTAATTCATTACATGGTCTAGCTTATTAAGGGAGCCGACAGAACCCTATTTTCGAGGTATTTAGAAATTAAATAAGCAAGAGAATATAATTCTCAATTTCCCTACAATTTGTCATTATAAACATCCATTCTCACGGCCCTTTGCTCATGTTGGAAATGTATCATAAATTCTGGGAAAATGACCTTGACTGACAGTATTTCCAGACAAGCTATGAGCCTGTCCTTTTTAGTACAAGGCAACTGATAACGAGTAAAGTTATTCAGCTAATCATACGATCGTATTCTAAAAACTCATTGTGGGACTTTCCCTTAATGGCTTCCAGCTTGCTCTCCCTTTCCAGCAACAGCTTGAACAAAAAAAAAGCATCATGTTATAAAGAACAGATGAAAGGAAAACCGAGGGGCTGCAATGGCCCTTTCATCTGCAGGTCTTCAAAAAATATCTGTAGGGCAAATAACTTCTGATTCCTCCTGAAGCAACTGAGCCCCAGCAGCAGCTCTGTGCTGTAAACAAGCGCAGCAGCAGAGTCCAGGCAGTACCTTGGGCTGGAGTTTGGAAGATGCTGCATCCCACTGAAAACTTTCCCTAAAAAGTTTCTTCTGAGAAGTTTACGTYGGGACAGGATTTCTTTTCAAGAAAGAAGATGGCAACCCTGGTGTGACTAACTCCAGCTAATCCAAATTTTCCTAGCTATGCCTGCACCTCAMGCTGCCTGTGGAAAGCAAACGGCAAAGGCAAGCAGGGACCCAGAAACAGAGAAGAGGCAGAAGCCTGGCTGGAGCCCTCCCCATGCCCCTGGCTCCAGACTCAGCTCCGCAGGGCTCACGAGTGTTAAACCTGTACTTACAAGATGCTACTACAAAACATAACTTCSCCCAGTGCCCTTAGAGAGGTCTATTGGGCACTTCCCAGTGTCAGGAGATGTTTTTTCTAATTTTAAGCACAGGTTCAGCACACGCCAGAGGTGGACACAGTTGCTTTTGTGCTGTACAGGATGAGCACTGGTGCTGATGGAAGAGGCATGACTCCCCCCAAAATCCACTCTGCAACATGCAATTCCTTGCAACAGACATCGAGACCAGTTTCATTTGTCATCCCCGAGCCATGCAGTAGATTACTTATTCTCTGCTTGATGCAGCATTTCAAACTCCCTTTTCTTTTGGACTTCATCTGGCAAACGGATACACACCTTGAAAACTGAGCTTTCCACGCTCACCTCGGCTGGAGCCGTTCAGCCTGGGCCTGCACTCATCATCCACAATATCTGCATTGCTAACACAAAAGCACCACTTTGATATCTACAGTCCTAATCCCACAATAAATAGGCTTTTTTTGCAAATAAAGTCATTGCCAAGTAGTATACTGTCTGGCTCTGCTCTGCTCTAACTGAATAATTTGCTAGGACTGAATTACTATAGCCTGTATTAAATGTTGAGATTATCAAACATGTGCTTGTACTGAATTAATATTTTATCACTCCTGGGTCCTGTGTGGGCTGGCTGTTCTCCTGGAGTGCTTTAGCACCATGGAAACGTTGGGAGATATTTTCTCTTAATTGCATGAATGGTTGACAGATAACAGTACAGTACCATGGAATTAAGACCCGATKGCTGATGAATTCTGATGAGCTGCTACACTGTTTCTGTTGTTTTAATTTTATTTTTAAACCTGGCAACATCTGTCYTTGTCCATTATAATTTCTGAAAGCTTTAATGTCAGTAGGTAATGTATCTATATGGCAGGTAGTATATAATTACAACTACAACTCACACAGAGGTGAACCCTTTAAACTTAAGGGAGAATTTCAGTTAAGAAAGAAAAGAATAAAAATCTCGAGTGATCAAAAACTCTAGTGAAATGTTTCTTTTCCTTTTAATTCATATTTTTATGGCAAGGCTAATTCACTAAATAATAACCCCTTGGTTTTAGAATTGTCAAGAAAATAGTGTTTAAGCACTATTATTCAAAACTATTGTCAGCAAATACAGGTAGCTGGTTACAAATCAACTTTTTGCATTTCTCAGGTTAGAATTGTTCAGTATCTTGTAGGACAGAGCCCTAGAAATCACTGAGCATTATTATATAATGAAGCAGTTTTGCAGAGTGCCTTTTTTTTTTTTTAAGCATAGTTTGTGCTGCATGATTCACCCTACTGTAACTGTTCAGGATGCATATTATATCTTTGCAAAAGTATTTTATCTGCCCATATAAGTTTGTGCCACACACCTTCTCTGCATCACTTGCTCTGCATTACAGGGTATTGCTGAAGTATCCCATGTACATTTGCTCAATGTCCTGGGACTGTTTGACGGATAACAAATTGTAGTAATTATCCCTAACAATACGAACAAAAGGCAGCTGCATTCTGCAAATGAGACGAGACATACAGTACCAAAACTAAGCACAGCAACAATCCCTTTCGGATGCCACAATAAGTATCTACTGCTAGCACTTGCAGTTGAATAGACGAGCTTTACAGTGCGCTGGAAGGCTGATGACACGGGGACAGCGAGTTCCCCAAAGCACCTTCCACTCACAAATACAGCAGTGTTTTCCTGAAGTGTGCATGCTTCAGCTTGTCACTGCTGGGTTTGGGACTAGATAGTTCAGCCTGCTTTTGGGGTTGGTTGGACCGGTGTCTATCAGAATCAGAACAAGAAGGAACAACTGGTTTTGGATTGGTTTTAATTAATTTTCACAGGAATCTTGTGTAACTAGCAAGTTATATTCCTCAAGTTATCAGACACCATGTAATGAATTTCATTAAATTGCATGAAATTTTTGCCATTTTATAAAAGCAGAGCATTAAGTGTTATATCACCAAAGCTGTGGCTGAGTCTTAGCCCCAAATTAAATACCAGTCTAAATCCATACTCTGAATCTAATCTGTACCCATATACTGTTTCAAGGATCCACTGCTYCTCAAAAGTTTTCTTGGCACTTTAAACATAGAAAGCTCTAAAGTATTTTCAAAATACTCTCCCGATTTTAATCGGAGCACATATGGAGAAACTGAACTCTGTCTATAGGGGACAGACGGATAGTCTGGAAGGGATCGACAGATTTTATTCACCCTGCCCAGAGCAGGGAAACAGAGCACACATGATAAAGGGACAGGTTTGAAAGCTGGGAGATCATTTGGTCATTGTGCCCACTTGCTTCATGGTCTCTGCCAGAACTCTCAAGGAGTCCTTATATAACAAACCAAATTATATTAATGCCATTTATCATTATTATCACTAATATAATATGCCATTAGAAACTTCCAGTAAAACTTTTTTGGTTTTGTTTTTTCTAAATGAGATGGATTTGAGTCAAATGCCAGATCTGAAATTAGGCGTTTCTGAAAACCCGTGCAATTCCAGTTCCGTATTTGGGTTTAGACCCAATTTTGTCACTGTGCCCTTTTTTAAATATGCAGCAGTAAAGCCTGGATCTAGTCAGGATCTCAAATTTCTAGTGATCAAAATCCAGGTTTGAGCTATACACTCTGAACTCATCTCTGCTACCAGTGAGGGAYAGTATCTATAAACAAAGCCTTTAGGAAAAATAGACTATTGTATATCCATTCCTCCCCCGTTCCCCATGTCAGCAGGCAGCTCCTTACAGACTAAAGCAGGARTAGTGTCCACCTCTCCATCTGGAGGAGGCAGGACACTGTCCTACAGGTGCTGCTGACCCCAGTAAGAGCAGGACATAGTCCAGGTTGCCTACATTCATAATACTCCACCTTTTGTGCTGTGATACAACAGCACAAATATATTAATAAAAACACACTCGGATAGGCATGTGGTGCTGCTGAATCCTCAGAGTCTTGCTTTCAGAGAGCCAAAGGCAACAGGCCTGAATTTTCTACCACAGGTGCTCCATACACAAATGCACACACGTTTACTGCAGCTAGGTTTACATGGAGCCATACAAACAGCACAGGCTCTCTCGCCCTGGGAAGACACAAGTAACAGCAACACAGCCCAGCTGCCTATTGACCAACACTCTCCAGCCCCCTGTGAGAGCTGTGTGTTCCTGCTGCTGGGAGTCCTGGAGATCACCCGCTCCCGTGTCTGGTTCCTGCATGCTTTCCTTTGAGAACAAGACAACAAAATTATGTTTGAAAAACATCTAAATTCAGTAAAGCAAGAGCTAAACATGGCCATGATMATTTCATAATACATCTGTTTATTCTTTACAGTTGTTAAGAAAATGACACCATTATCTATATTTTAAAACACAGTAAACTACCTTTAAAATGCTCATCTGCTGAGGGAAGAGTTTGATTTTYCATGAGAATTATGGCCCAAACAGAAGAAAAGCTTTTTATCAGCCAAACAAGAAAGTTCTATCGTTAGTTAAACTGCAGCCATTTCTCCTGTGTTTACAGGATTGTAGGTAAACACATATTTAGGAATTGTCACTCTCCTGTGGGGGAATCCTCCCCAGAATAATAGTTTCCTATTTTCTTAAAACTTCGTATATATAAGGACAGAAGAGTCATGATCTAAAGGCTTCAGAAGCTGAACTGCCCAAATCTGGCACTTTAAGAAGAAATATTCAAAGTGTTGCACAGTGTTTAACTTGCATTGAAATCAAGAGTAGCTGTGAAGCTAAAACCTTGCATGTGCTTTGAAAGTGCAAGATTAACGTAAATACTGCACAGCTTTGTCTGGTCTCGAGTAGAAAAGTGTGTAACACTCTGTGCAGCTTCTATCCAGCCTGAACTCAGATTACAGATTTAAGGAGCATTTCTGTCAGCTCCTATGCACAACCCCCATTAACAGCAATGTTAATGCCCTGCAAACAATAATGTTAACATTAATGAAAGAAATTATTGCACAAATGGACCCCTTCAGGTGAAAAGCAGAGCTCAGTGCGGTGACTAGCCTATGGACATCTATGACAAATAGTCAGCTAAGCAGACATTTGTTCTGCACACACAAAGCTGAAAATATACGTAACTGGCAATGCAAAAGCATGACTCCTTCAGATTGCTCTTTAACTATGTAAACGTGGGTAGTTTGGCACATTTCCATCAGCATCATTCAAGTTTAAATCAAATAAATTTTCAGCGTATTACTACACCACTTCTGGCATTGCCGAATCTGCGTACATCTATCTAGTCTAAAATTAGAGTTGTCGGAAGTACATTATTGGGGAAAAAAAAATTTGGCTGAAAAGAATGGATACCAAGCTAATTACGGATGGGGCTGGTTATATTTCCTGTTATTGAGATTGCTCAACACTTAAGACTGGGTCTTTTTAAGAAAGAGGTCTCTCATCAGAAAACGTTTGGTATTTCATTACTGTTCCCATTCTACTTCAGGTAGAAAAGAGTGCCCATAATTTTTAAATACAAGCCCAGAGGGAAAAACCTCACTTTCCTAAAGCAGCATTTAACCTGGAGTTCAGGCACTCATATGAGATAGATGAGAGCTCCTAGGTGGACCAAGGACATGACCTCCATCTACCATAATCTCTATGCTACTAACTATTCTGGACAGGATGTCTCTAAGTCATTCCTGTTGGACTGTTTTACTGCTCATAAATATTCACCAGGCCAGAAACAGAAGCTGAAGAGAAGCCAGGGCATGAATATCTCAGACTGGCTGGACAAAGAAACTAGAACAACAGAATTTTGAAGGAAAGATGCACTTGAGGCATATGCCTCTTCAGAGATGGACACAAAGGCTCGTATTTATTAGGATACACCATCAAATGGGGTCCAACATGAAACATGAGACTACTACAAGTTCCCTGCTGTCCTCTGGAGCAGTTCCCAGTTCCATCATGTTGGTTTCTTTGCTGGTCTGTCCTTCTCCTTCCATCCTTCCTAGGCGCTCTGGTTATTCACAAGAGTCTTCCCAACCCAATTATTTACACAGACAGGGCCAAGCCCTTCGCCTCTTCTTCTTGGCACTAAACAGCTGGCACTAAACCTGGGGCAGCCCTAGAATTTCTTCATGTTCTCAAGCTCATCAGCTCAGTTAATGGTCGAGCAATTCTTTCGGTCTGTCAAAATCTGCTCTGCTGAAATGGAGAACTTATATTTAGCCTTCTATTCAAACAAAATAACCTACTATTGCATGAAGGTCATTTTTAACAACAAGYTCCAACAATTTTAGAATAGCATCTCCTCTTTTTGAGTCAGTGAATATTTATTTTAAAAAAATTGTTGGCTAGAAACTGAATAGTTGTAATCTGATATAAAGGACACCAGCTGATAATAGTGTACAGTGACCTAGAAAAAAATTAAAAAGACTGATATTTTTGTCCATAGCTTACAAGCAAATTAAATACAAAAATTTGAAAAAGTTTAACTCCATGCAACTAATTCAAACCCTACCCATAGTAAATTACACTGTAGCATTGCTATGAGTCTGTGGCAAGTATGCAAGAGTTGCATTGACAGAATGCTCATGGAAAAGTACTGTCAGTGTAGAGCCTGCACAGTGAGGATAATGCTGTCCCTGACCCCAAACTGTGAACAGTTACAAAAATGCCTTCTTTTTTGAATGCATATTGAAATGAACTTTCATATTAATGCAACAGAGTACACATGACAAGCAGTATCATCAACTGCACAATGCTTTATTTTAGCTTTACAAGAACTACCACATATGCTATGAAGATCAGAATCATTAGGCAATGTAATTAAAGTGCAAGTGAATGGCTAACTTGGGGCGATGGGGCAACGGAGAGGCGGTGGCAAAAACCTAACAGCAGCCCTCTCTCTTGTCAGAAGTAGGGGTACTGTTATGTTAATTGTGTGAATGTTTATCAAGCCTCTCACTTCCTCAGTGTATTAATCCTGTCCTTGTTTCACATGGCCAATTTGTTCCTGAATGTTTATCAAGCCTCTCACTTCCTCAGTGTATTAATCCTGTCCTTGTTTCACATGGCCAATTTGTTCCTTCTGTCTTCCCTTCAGGATTTTTCTTAAGAGTCTGTTGTTTCTAACCAAATCATGGTGATTTTCAAGTGGTTTCCTTTCTATTTAGAAGATTTCATCTTTTTCTGCATTAGCCCTCCACAAAAAATACTTGTGTAAATAAGGTCTACCTTCTAGAAACTTTCTACATACACATCACCTATGGATCAGGAAAAAATACAGTAATAGGGACACCAAATCACAGAGGAAGAAGATGCACAGAGCTGGTTGCTACAGAATAGAAACTCTTTGTGTTGTACCTTATCTTCTGCCAGCACTGCCAGTCCAGGCAGCTACTTGCACAGATGCTCTGGGACTCCCTCCACATGGTCTCGACCTGCCTGGCTGCCCCTTCTCCTTGTCAGGAGGGTCCATAACCGGGGAGGGGAGAGRAGTGATGCAAGGGCTTTCACTGTGGCTACTGCTTCCATTGCTTTCTCCTTTTGTCCAAGGAGGTACTCTGTTTCCAAGTAAGGCAAAAATCAGAGGACTATTTCAAGGTCAACAGTTTTACAGTGTTCATGAGAAACCCAAATAGAAGTGGCACCTGCCCTTACCATGAAGCTACAGCACACAAGAAGCTTTCAGAGCAAGACTAACAAGGGATGGAGGAGCATATGCCATGTCACTTTTACAGTTTTTTTCCATTGACTAGAATCAATGTGGTGGGTTGTTTTGTTTTTTTTTTTTTTTTAATTTGCATTCCTACTTGAGTTCCCGCTCTAAATCCCAGCCTGTAAACATAGACAGCTAAGGACTTCTAGATTTCAAGGAGTTTTCAATTTCATCTTTCTCTCATAGTCTTCTTTGGCTACTTCCCAGACTTTCAGGAAGGCTTTCATATCCTTACAGGGCCTGCAAGGTATTTGGCCACGGAGATCTGGACCATAACAGCCTACTTCAAGAGCTCACAGCAGCTACTACTACCTCTGTCTGCTACTGAGCATCACTGCATGAATCACTCTCCCTGAGCAAGATGGTTACCAGGCCACCAAGCAAGGTATCTTTGCAGATTTCAGCCTGTGCCAACATGAATTTGAACTAATACATTCCTCATAACATGATGCCTAAACCACCTTTTTACAAGCAAAAACTTTAATTTTATAAAATGATGCCTAATGACTCGAAGTGTTCATAAATTCTCTTTGAAAAAAAGGGCTCATCTCTTTTACCCTATGGGGACAAAGTAGCAATAGATCACCAAACGCAGTGAAAATATTAGATGCAAAGGACTGGGAAGCTGGCAATAATAGCCCTGCTACTGTACAACAGATCTGTTGTATATTGATGACATAGTACTATTACACCCTGGCTGCAAAAGTAACATAAAAATTGCATGAACATTTATTAAAATCAACATGTTATCATTAAGTTGCATTTAACAAATGAAGCAGTTTTCATTGCTCCAGCTGGTCTTAGAAACAACTTTTCAGGATTAGAAAAAAGCAACACCACCACCGTGTGGCAGAAATCAATCACATCACAAGGAAGTAATACAGAAAGACAGAACTTGAATCCAGAAAAGCAAGTGCTTGCTCCATTTTAATTAGTCAGACATCCTACAGCAGGTTCCTGAATTCACTTGAAGAAAGCAAGGTTTCATATGGGTATACATGGACTTCTGCTGTTTTCTCCCTGTGCAGTACAGGACATCATACTTTAAACTCGGTGTCATGGATTACTTGTCTGCTTTGACTTTCTAGATTACATTGCAGTCATCCCCAGTCCTCATTACATTTTTCAGGTATTAATAGATACAAGACTATGGCTATCATACAAAGGTATGCCTGTACCTTTGGGGGAAATGGGGAACGTACACTATCAAATAAAAACCAGTGGAATTACAAGGTTGGAGCAGGGGTAGACTGTGGCCCTACAGTTCACCAGTTAGTTTTGATATTGGCCACATTCTTCCAAGCAGCTGGGTAGAAACAGGCTATTTTCAAAGCTTTGATTCAAATTACAATAAAGCATTCTGTGAACAGGATGGAAACAACAGCTCACACCCCAGTAATAAGCCAAGTAATTAGGAAATGAGCTTTCCTAGCTGCAGCAGTCCCAGGCAGAAGGCTTGCTCTGGGTCAGCTTCCAAGGACCTCCATCTACACCAGCGTGCCCAAGAAGTGCAATTTCCCCTCCCCTCTTCTTCTTCATCTGACAAGAGGTGGTTGTCTGTCTGTCTGGGCACATGTCTCCCCTCCAGCCAGAGCTCACAGTAAAGCTGCCTGCATGCAATTCCTTGAGCCCTCACATGCTAGAATGTACATTTACCTCATCTCAGATCCAGTAAATGATTATTCGCCAGTGTGAAACGCATCCTGATGTGGTTGGATCCAGGAGACTAACCAGGCAGTAAATCCTAGTGATTTCCTATCCCATGCATGAACTTCCCAAACATCTCTGCAGAAATTTGTAGTATTTGAAAATACCATGGACTATTCCCAAGAACAATTTGTGCTTTGTGTTTTCTTGATATGTTCTCCTATTGGTTTTTTCAAGCTGTTTGGATCTTCCAAGTCTTTTTACTAGGTCAAGAGATAACTGTACTTCAAATTTTTAATTCGAACAGTGCAGCCTCAGATGATGGAAGCTGCACAGCTAACACCAGCAGTAACGACCTTAAGGCTGTGTGCATGCAAAAGCCACTCACGTTGTGCTGGAGTCCTTTAGACATTACAGAAAATCTAGGAAAATCCTGAAAAAAAAAATCTTTGTAAATATTTAGTTATATTTCCTACTGATCAAGACAGTTTCTTCCTTGGTTCCTGCCAACATCCCCTTTTCCTGACTGTTGTTTAACATGCCTGACAGCTGCCACCTTCCACTCAAGGAACATCTGCATTTCAGAGACTTGTGGAGAACGAGTGAAGCACCAGGAAACATTGAGATGAATGTCTGAAAACATGTACAATATTCATATTTCCCCACTGCTTCCAAATACCTTTATGATGAAAACTCTAGTCTGAGCATTCTCCCCTTTTGATACAAGTACCTGCCTTTTACTAAGAGCCAGGAGTTGTGAATACGTATGGTAAGGAGACCATACTCCATATGTGATCCCATCCTTTGATCTTTTGAGCAACTGGCTTCCAAATTGCCGCACTATGAAGCATTTTAATGTATACTTTGTACGGATGGTTCCGACCAAATGAATGATTTAGTAACAAAGTGTTTGGAGTAAACCAATTGAGTAAAACTGCAGAGGACATGTGCAATCAGGCTGGATTTGAGCAACAGCTGCTACACATTTGTAGAATAATAGATCTGATGAACTAATTTGTGAGAAAAACTGGGYGCAGCTGTGATGTAGCTCACAAATGAAAAGCAACAAATTGTAAGCAACTGCATAAAAGGATTGTTTTTCAGACCAACTTCACTAAAACTGCATGTAGTTGGTTTGTTTTTTGTTTTGGTTTTTTTTTTTTTAAATTAAATAGTTTGGTGGATAAGGGAACCAGGGGGGAAATGCCTGTATCTGAAGTAACTGGTATTAAAGGTCTGTAGTGGAGTCAGAAAATCAGTTTTCTTTTAAAGTACAGGATTAATTCAATTGAGTTCAATAAAAACTATGTGAACCTATAGACACGTTGAAGGCAAATTCTGCGTTTTTCCTGAGAAACACCATAGATCAAAATTCTTAGCATACTAAGTACAGATATTAAATTATCAGAGCAAACTTTCATTTGCTGTTACACCCAAAAGGAAGCTACAGTTTGCAGCTTCCCAACTTGCCTTCTAAAAATCATCTCAAGAGTGGATGTCACACAATACAGGAGTTGCAAGATTTGCACAAAGCCGTTAGAGAAGCACATGCCACTGGATTATTACAGATTCAGTGCCATATAAACATAACTATGCCAAAGTTAAAGATAGTTATAACTATCTTCTAAAAAGATCTGAGTTGAAATAATACTGTTTCATCAGTCCAGAGGTATAGCTCTGCAAAGCAAAGCCAAAACCAAATCATACAGACACACATAATGTTGGAACAATAGAAATTATAAGAGGAGCTTAAAAATAAATTCCATAGAAACAGTCCTTGCTGAATTGAAACAGCACTGATTATTGCTTTATAGTGTAACCCCTTAACTATGGATTGCCATAYGAATGAGGCCATCTCTCCTGTACTAGGAGGCTGCCTAGCTAGCAGCCCCCACACCGTACTGATCACAGAATCATAGAATTGTTTAGGTTGGAAAAGACCTTTAAGATCATGAAGTCCAACCATTAACCTAGCACTGCCAAGTACACCACTAAACCATGTCCCTAAGCACCACATCTACGCATCTTTTAAATACCTCCAGGGATGGTGACTCCACCACTTCCCTGGGCAGCCTGTTCCAATGCTTGACAACCTTTTGGTGAAGAAATTGTTCCTAATGTCCAATCTAAACCTCCCCTGGCGCAACTTGAGGCCATTTCCTCTCGTCCTATCACTTGTTACTTGGGAGAAGAGACCAACACCCACCTCGCTACACTCTCCTTTCAGGTAGTTGTAGAGAGCGATAAGGTCTCCCCTCAGCCTCCTCCTCTCCAGCCTAAACACCTCCAGTTCCCTCAGCTGCTCCTCATCAGACTTGTTCTCCAGACCCTTCACCAGCTTCATTGCCCTTCTTTGGACATGCTCCAGCACCTCAATGTCTTTCTTGGAGAGGCCCAAAACTGAACAGAGTATTCGAGGTGKGGCCTCACCAGTGCCGAGTACAGGGGCACGATCACCTCCCTACTCCTGCTGGCCACACTATTTCTGATACAAGCCAGGAAGCTGTTGGCCTTCTTGGCCACCTGGGCACACTGCCAGCTCATATTCAGCTGGCTGTCAACCAACCCAGGTTGGACCCCCAGGTCCTTTTCTGCTGGGCAGCTTTCCAGCCACTCTTCCCCAAGCCTGTAGTGTTGCATGGGGTTGTTGTGACCCAAGTGCAGGACCCGGCACTGAGCCTTGTTGAACCTCATACAATTGGCCTCAGCCCATGGATCCAGCCTGTCCAGGTCCCTCTGTAGAGCCTTTCTACCCTCAAGCAGATCAACACTCCCGCCCAACTTGGTGTCATCTGCAAACTTACTGAGGGTGCACTCGATCCCCTTGTCCAGATCATTGATAAAGATATTAAACAGAACTGGCCCCGATACTGAAGCCTGGGGAACACCACTTGTGACCGGCCACCAACTGGATTTAACTCCATTCACCACAACTMTTTGGGYCYGGCCAYCCAGCCAGTTTTTTACCCAGTGAAGAGTATGCCCGTCCAAGCCATGAGCAGCCAGTTTCTCCAGGAGAATGCTGTGGGAAATGGCGTCAAAGGCTTTACTAAAGTCTAGGTAGACAATATCCACAGTCTTTCCCTCATCCACTAAGCAGGTCACCTTGTCACAGAAGGAGATCAGGTTAGTCAAGCAGGACCTGCCTTTCATAAACCCATGCTGACTGGGCCTGATCACCTGGTTGTCCTGTACATGCCGCATGATGGCATTCAAGATGATCTGCTCCATAACTTTCCCCGGCACTGAGGTCAGATTGACAGGCCTGTAGTTCCCCAGATCCTCCTTCCAGCCCTTCTTGTAGATGGGCATCACATTTGATAACCTCCCGTCAACTGGGACCTCCCTGGTTAGCCAGGACTGCTGATAAAAGGATTGACAGTGGCTTGGTGAGCACTTCCACCACCTTTTTATTGTCTTTTACGGCAGTAGCTGGATTAAGTTCTCGTTGGACTTTGGCCCTTCTAATTTTCTCCCTCCATAACCTCACGACATCCTTGTAGTCCTCCTGAGTTGCCTGCCCCTTCTTCCAAAGGTCAAACTCTCCTTTTTTTCCTGAGTTCCAGCCAAAGCTCTCTGTTCAGCCAGGCTGGTCTTCTTCCCCGCCAGCTCATCTTTCAGCACATGGGGATGGYCTGCCCCTGCGCCTTGAAGATTTCCTTCTTGAAGGATGTCCAGCCTTCCTGGACTCCTTTGCCCTTCAGGACTGCCTCCCAAGTGACTCTGTCAACCAGTCTCCTAAACAGGCCAAAGTCTGCCCTCTGGACATCCAAGGTAGCAGTTCTGCTAACCTCCCTCCTTACTTCTCCAAGAATCGAAAACTCTATCATTTTGTGATCGCTGTGCCTAAGACAGCCTCCAACCGTCACATGACCCACAAGTCCTTCTCTGTTCGCAAACAGGTCCAGTGGGGTGCCTTCCCTAGCTGGCTCACTCAGCAACGGTGTCAGGAAGTTATCTTCCACATACTTCCACACTGCTAGACTGTTTCCTTTCTGTATTGTATTTCCAGCAGACATCTGGTAAGTTGAAGTCCCGCACAAGAACAAGGGCTAGCGATTGTGAGACTCTCCCAGCTGCTTATAGAATATTTAATCTGCTTCTTCATCCTGGTTGGGTGGTCTATAACAGACTCCCACCATGATACCTGCCTTGTTGGCCTTTCCCATGATTCTTACCYGTAAACACTCAACCCTATCRTCACCATCATCAAGCTCTAGATAATCAAAACACTCCCTAACATAGGGCTACCCCACCATCTCTCCTTCCTTGCCTATCCCTTCTGAAGATTTTACAGCCATCCATTGCAGCACCCCAGTTGTGTCAGTCATCCCACCATGTTTCTGCAATTAGGTCATAGTTTTCCAGCTGCACAATGGCTTCCAGCTCCTCCTGTTTGTTGCCCATGCTGCATGCATTGGTGTACATGCACTTCAGTTGGGCTATTGATCCCGCCACCTTTTTGGGGGCAGAAACTAATTCCTACGTGACCATTCTCAGGTGCTTCCGTGGTTTCTAACACATCCATAACCCTTGCGTCTTTGCTGTCACATGGATGTCCATCCCCTACTTCCACTGAGACAGCAGACCAGCTCACTAGCACACCGTCCCTCAAACATTGACGTGCTGCCCCCAAGCTTATCTCTAGTGAGCCTGGTTTTACCCCTTTCCCCCTTCAAATCTAGTTTAAAGCTCTTTCAATGAGCCCTGCTAACTCCTGTGCAAAGATCCTTTTCCTGCTTTGAGACAGGTGTACCCCAYCTGTCGCCAGCAGGCCTGGTGTCATGTAGACCAACCCATGACCAAAAAACCCAAAATTCTGCTGGTGACACCAGGCTCAGAGCCAGGTATTGATCTGCTGGCTCTTCCTGTTTCTTCCCTCATCATTCCCTGCAACTGGAAGGATAGAGGAGAACTACTACTTGTGCTCCTGATCCCTTAACCAGTCATCCCAAGGCCCTTAAGTCTCTCTTGATTGCCCTCRGACTTCTTATTGCCACTTCATCACTGCCTACCTGAAAAGATCAATAATAGATAACAAGCCGAGGGCCATACCAGGGTAGGAAGTTTTCTCTTCACATCTTTAAGCCGAGCCCCAGCGAGGCAGACTTCCCTAAGAAGTGGGTCTGGTCTGCATGTTGGGCCTTCTGTTCCCTTCAGAAGGGAGTCTCCTATGACAATGACCCATCTTTTTTTCTTTATGGAAGCAGTTTTGACACAGGGCGTAGGCCAACTTAACCTCAGCAACACCTCCAAGCTAGATGGACCATCGTCCTCATTATTGTTCAGTTCCACTTGCAGAGCCTCGTACCTATTATGCAAGGGTACCTGGGAAGGTGGGGTAGTCACGGAGGAGACGTGCCTGCTGCACTGRGCAGGAACTTGTCACCGTTGCCCTCTATCCCTTAAGTCACTGGGTTCAGCCAGGCGGAGAGAGGATAGGGAATCCTGCGTATCATGCATCCTGTCTGCCTGTTGGGCCTGTCCCAGGGAAGGTAGGGTGCGATTCCACTAGTCTCTCTCTCTCTTGCTTTCCCTGATACTCCTCAACCTACTGACCTGCTCCCGGAGCTCTGTCACTAAGCAGAAGAGTTCCTCTACACGTCCCACAGGTGTGCTCACTGCTGCCGGCCAGTGCTGGCATAAGAGCAGGGCACAGCCTACAGCCTGGCACCTGGGCGGCAGTGTGTTCCCACCAGAGCTCTGTCTGGAAAGCTGCATCAGCCGAGGTGGGTGCAGAGCTTAGAGAGGCCATGGCTTTCTGCCGGATGGATACCATTGCTCCCTGGTCAAGCTGGCAGAGCTTCACCACGCCCACATCACTGGTGCTCCCCAGGGACTTCTTTTATAGGTGTGGGGGGCATGGCTGCCGTTGCTCCTGGCCATGCCCAGCTCCCATCAGCCGCTGCGGCACGAGCTGCAGGGCTCCCGGCAGCTCTCTCGGCTGTTCCCCCAGTTTGGGAAACCCCCCTGTGCACCACACTGGAGCGCTCGGCTGCCCATTGTGCCAACACTGGAGCTGCCCGCCTCGGCGATGTGTGAGGTCAGTCCATTCCAGGTGCAGGATTCTGCATGGTTTCCTTCCTTTCTTCACTTTATAAGGAGCTACAATTCTCTACTCGTCCTTACTCCCTGCCAGAAAAAAACTGATTAAAAAACATGTAGTTAGCTGTTTTCCCTCTATTTTCATCTATTTTCTTTTACTCAGTAAAAGATGTCCAGCATTCCTGGATGAAGTTGTTGGATAATTTGAGGCATTGCCAGTTATTCATTTCATCACATATTTTCAAAGAGCTAATAGATTAGCATAAGCAAGAACAGCAAAAGGCATTGACATTTCCATAAAACATCCAAATGACAAGGGTTTTTTTTATTGTTATAGCTGTAACCAAAATGATTTGAGAAATGCTTTTCAGAGAGAGGATAAATATACAGAGGAATTTCCTCCTGTTTGGAGGGAAGAGTCCATCCAGATAGCAGCCAGAAACATCCAGCTTACCTTTGTAATTGTGCTAACAATCTGTAGGCATTGCACAGCAACAATACTCTACAGGATAGAGATAATGTTCTAAATTATTCCTAGAACATACATAAGAGAAATTATTTTACTAATAAACTGCTGCAACACACGCAGTAATATAGCAGCCCACACAGTACAGTTGATGGTATCAAAGGGAATGATTTAACACAAGAAAAGCAATCAATATTATGTATTGCAGCAGAGGTGGCTTGCTTCCAGTCTAGATCTCTCCTGCTCCCTCTGCCTATTTGTCCATTCCAAGGCTTCACTCTGCATCTTGCTGGTGCAGATGCCGTAGCTCTCAACATGTAAGAGCAGAACTTTCAATAACCTCAAGCCATCCAAATCTCACTATGAGAAACTGAACTGAAGAGCCATTGCTTAACAGCCTCTGTCAGACGTACAGTCACATATCAGGCAGGATCAGTGTGCCTTGTACTAGTTGAGTCTTTCTATGCTGCAATTATATAAAAAATCTCCCATCATTTCCCCACACAAGTGGCAAGCATATCAGTGTAGGCAGCTCAACATTTTTAACCATTATATTGTTTAGGAAAAAAACTTTCCAATACATTTATATATTTAGGGTAACCACCAAACTCGGATTGTCAAAAGCACAGAGAATGGCTAGGTGCATAACTCATTTAAAAACCTGTTACAATTCAGAAGCCAAAATTTCAGACAGACATTCATCTACATAAGAGTACAAGCTGTAAATGCTTTACACCACTGCCTCTTGTTTCAAAAATTTTACAGATTTCATTTCTGTCAGCACCCATCTGCTGACAATACAGTTTTACTAGATTGTATGCATCTTTGCTGGTGCTCTGTATATTCATTATCTAAACTGGGAAAACATACATCTCTAAGCACAGTCACACCCTGCAGAGCAGAATTAAAAACTCTGTCCAGGGCAAGTCCTGTAATGACAAAGAGCTGGGGGGCTGCTCCAGGGTACTAGTTTGTCAGCACAGGAAACACACAGTCCACATTCCTGCTCTACCTGGTAGATAATTTACACTAAACTGAGTTTTACCAGGTTAAATTATCTGAGGAACAACAGGACTCMTATGAAAGATGGGTGCAAAGATATAGTTCCATGAAGCAGATTTTGTAATGAAGTTTTATAAATATAGACCAGCTCTTTATCCCTTGAAAAGCTGACAATTCAGATTTTCAAAAAAGATCAGATACTTAAAGAGGAGTTAGATACCAGAATGTCTTTAAGGATCTTCATGTCAAGCCTATCAGCATTACACAGAGCAAGAAGAAAAATCCTGTAAACACCCAGGTCTCTCAACCACGATGGTTGGGAATTTTAAAATTCCTCAAAGCATCTAAATACTTTTCAAAAACTTGGTTCATGGATCTGACAAATCCAAATGACATTTAAGAGATACATCAACATTGAAACACATTTTATGGTAAAATGTTGCAGTGGAAAACACGACACCATACAGTAAAACAAACAAACAAAAAACCCACAACTATCAACTTTATGAATCTGTGCATCGGTTTGAAATGTCTGGGCTGTAGTTGACAGCATTAGCACTTGCAATCTCTTCCACATAAAGAAAAAGACAGCTAAATGACAACATCTAGCCATGACTTTATTCTTGTCTCAGTTTAGATATCCAGGGGCATGTACTGTATGTACCTAACTTGCACATGAACATAGGTGCTTGAGTCATGGAGACATCCTCTCCACGGAGGGACTGGTGTTCCCCAGGTAGTCAGAGAGACCAATGCCTTTCAGATCTCCAGATGGAGAAACCATCCACTTACAAAGGTGAATGTTTTCTCCATAATCACTGGTCCCCCTGTACAGAGCATAGTTGCTTACTCTAGAGGGGCTACTTAGGGCTGCATTAGGCATTTGAAATTTAGGTACTTCTGTGCTTCAGTGAGATGGGCTGGATCCCACACCAAAGAAGTATGTACTACCAACATAGTGGAGGGAGCAAGCAGCTTCGGTGCTCAGCCTGTGCACCTGAGCTAGCAAGAAGCAAACTCAGCTGAATCCCTTCACTAAACTATACTTAACATCCACTATCTAATTAAGTCTTAAGCCAAATGACTGGGGGAGAAAAAGCACAAGTTAATTAACATATCATGATGCAGTATATTAAAAAACCCTTTGACAGGATAATAAATAACATATGAAAGGCAAAGCAAAAGGGCTCTAATTTAGGATTGGTTCAAAAATACCTCAAGCCTCACACTGCCTGTATTAATTAAATGTGTTTGAAGCCAGGACATCTCATGTCTATACATGCAAAGGCTTTATTTAGAGCTAGAGCTTGAGCTTCAGATACATAGTTAATATCAATACTTAACAATCTCAGGTATAGCAGCTGAAATAGATACTGCTATGTCATTTTTGTATGCAATATCTTTGAATCTTATTAAAAATAAAATAGGCTTTCATTAAAGTTGCAGCCTTCATCTAAGATGGTTGCAAGCAGTTGTTAATTATAGATTAAACATTTCTGCAAGACTTTGAAACGGTACTTGAAACAAACCCAAATAAACTCAGTATTTCTGAAATCCAAGCTCAGTATTTCTGAAAATTCAAAGATCACACAACTTGATACACATTTTAATTGTTTGCACGTATTTAACATTACATGAACCTTCTCTTGCAAAAAGGCTCTTTGTGCACATCACCCTATAGTAGTATAATGCTCATCTTACAACTACTGCTGCTACAGCTACTTATACTGTTATGCACAATCCTCTCATCCATTTGATTTTTTTTTCTTTTATAAAAATTAATAATGACAAATAGATGGCTGTTCATTTATTGTTATTTCTACCCTAACAGTGTTCCAAACATTCCTTCTTAACATTTTTATTCAGCTCAAAATTAAGAGCTATTTACATTCTAAGAGATACTTACATTCTTGAAGTAATAATATAAACACAGATTAAACTCCTCCAAGGTTAAGGGATCGTATATCCATATTAAAGACTCCAAGACTTTCCTTTATAACTTCTACAAAACATCAGCACATTTTTGTAAACCACTACAGAAGAGCTACTTAGAACTGTACTGGAGAAACAGGACTAARACCAATGAGGGAACTGAGTAACATTTTCCTACCCGGCATTATGAAGGGTTATAATTGCAGTGATCACTATTAGGCAAACTGCTAGGAGTGCTCTCTCAGGAAAGACCTCAAGCAGGTCTGTGGGCAGATGGTATGCTTTATAGACTGTGCATTACTTCTGTTAACCTACACGCTAGCAGGGAAGTGACCCCACCCCTCAGCAGATGGGATCCAGACTGTATTTAGCAGAGGATGGGGATGAAGGGCAGAGTCCTGAGCAGCTCACGGGGCTCTTGTTAACTCATTAAGAAGGGAGGAGGTAGGGGGCTAGGTAAATGCATTGGATGATGTGACAATTTAGTGAGAAAAGGTGCAGGGTATTTCTCAGTATCTGCAAGGTGCAAGCAGAACAGGATACTGATCCATCGTCATTCAGAGGAAAGAAAATAACAGGTCAGGTTGCTTGCATTTAGGGGGTGATGGTACACTGAATTCTTCAACATTTGTAGGAGAGAGGAAAGCACTTAGGGATCCTGAGTTACTGAGGGGTAGAGCAGGGGATCTCAATTATTCAAGGCTGAACAGCGCAGGATTTATCCTACTTGTTTTGGTTTTTTCTATACTACTACATAAAACCTCCCCTCTAAGTGGCTTTTTGTACAACCTACTGACTCTACATGGGGTAAAGTTCAGCAGGAGTAGAAAAAGATACAGCTCCAAACTGAGATTCTTCTTTTCTCTCAAATCCTCACATGCACATTTTCATGATAACCTTTACAGGCATTCTCCTCTATTCTTCCCACACCAATCCTTCCGAAAAGTCTGCACTGTCACTATAAAAATACAGTCATTCCATCTCCAGAAAGCAGCAAATCAGCTGAAATGTTGTTATCTGAAAGCTGGTAAATTCCACAGAATTGCTTTTCTAAGAAAAAAATTTATTGTAATGAAATGACGGTAATTGCTGCAGTTTGTCTTCAATGTGGATTTTCCCCCCAGGCACATCCTGCCTGGATTAGATTCTTTGTCTACAAAATGTTGCTCTTATAAAGCCTGTACTACACATTTAAAAAAAAAAAAAAAAAAAATGCAGCCCTCACTTTAATATCCTCAAAGAATGATGCATAATGTTCTTCGGAAAAAAAAAAATTGCTTAAATGTTTCATCCGGAAATGTAAACAGCTGAGTTCTTACCTTGTTATCTCAATGACACAATGAGAACTTTGCATTAAGGACTCACATATCTTTCAACTGTTACGCATTTTTATGCTTCTTGTTTCATTTCACTAAGTATCAGGCAATTTGTTTCGCCTACTGTAAGTATAGAAGCTATCCCCCTAAAATCAAAATTTAAAGAGACGTGCATGAAAGAATAGCAGCAGCGCATTAGCAAAGCATGCTTCTGAAATCTTCACAGCGCTTTACTAACATTGCGCTGGGCCCCACTCTTAGCTTTCCTACTGACTGTGCTTACACCAGCAAATTCAGAGACTTCAATTCTTCATCACTGCTCCCGACTGTCCCACCAGCAGTATTGTCACAGCTGCTATTACAATTGTATATGCTTTACCTTACCAGAGATCAAAAACAACACTTAGCTGTGGTGAAGAGAAAGTCATAAACATAGGGGCCAAAGAAAAGTCCTGCGGGATCAACTGTTGTGTCTGTTTTGGGATGTGGGCCTGGTATCTGTGTTGTTTTGGACACAGGCAACTGAATTTTCTTTCACTGGAAGCTCAAAGAGTGCAGTCCATGCAGGGCTAGCACACCAAGTCCTGCTGAGGCTGCAGATCTCTGGTCACTGCAACRCTTCCAGGGGGACGAACAGCCCATTTACGGCATCATCCTCCCAAACCAAGTGGAATATGTATTTGTAAATGTGTATGTATTTGTATTCCTTAATGACAAGTACAGAAAGCTTATGTTACCACTAGCAGCCTCCACAATCTATTCCCTTATGTTTTAAAATCACTTTCTATTTGAACTTAAGGGCAAAAATGTTAATTCAGCTGCACTAAACATCAGGAGAACAATATTAAGTACTTCCAATTAGCTTTATTCCTATGTCTAAAACCAGTAAAACAAAGACCCACAGCATACAGCGCACACCTCTTCTTCTGTTTATTAACACACACAGTGAAAAACAATCCAGAGGGACGGCCATAACCTTGATATTTTAAATTAACTCTATTAATCTCTATTTATTTTACCTTCTACTGTTACTAGTAGCAGACACCAACATCAAACAATTTTAAAGGGGAAGCAGAAAATAACACTTACCTTCCTCATTACTTTCCCTCACATGTTTTGCAGAACTTTGTATGTGAAGAGTTACACTGATGCCCTCCTATAGCTAAGCTGGGTTGGTATTAGGACAGGTATGCACTAGCTATTTGGTATTCTCTAATAAGAATAAAGGAAAAAAAAATGAAAGGTAAGGAAATCTCATTGTAAAGCCATAAAACTAGCTCTAAGAAAATTTTAAGTGACCTGAAGGTACTCTCCAATCATTTTAAAAGACTGCTTATATTTCCAGTTGATTACATCTATTCAGAACTGTGTAGYGATAAATATACAGAACACCCGCCTCTGTGTAGTCATTTTTCTTCGAGTAGGGAAACCTACAAGGAAGAGTAGACTTCCTGGCCTCTCTGGCCGGGCCCAGAGAGTTGTGGTGAATGGAGCGAAGTCCACTTGGCGGCCGGTCACGAGCGGTGTCCCCCAGGGCTCCATTTTGGGGCCGGTCTTGTTCAATATCTTTATCAACGATCTGGACGAGGGGATTGAGTGCTCCCTCGGTAAGTTTGCAGATGACACCAAGTTGGGCGGGAGTGTTGATCTGCTTGAGGGTAGAAAGGCTCTACAGAGGGACCTGGACAGGCTGGATCC